>JAABKJ010000755.1:23138563-23473083 GCA_011634705.1 Andricus grossulariae
AATTCCTTAAAAAGCTTCAGAATTTTATTAAGAATCTTAAAAAATCTACATTTTTCTCAAAATTAAAAAAATGCTTCGAAATTAAAAAGATTGTCTTAAAATCTTGAAAATTTTTTTTCACAAATTCTGGAAATATTTCAAAATGTTCTAAACTATCTTTAAATATCACTTAAAATGAATTTTTGAATTTGAAACTCATTTTGAATTTTCCTATGAATTTTAAGAACATTTTTTCATCTTCTTGAAACCTTTGAAAATGTTTAAAAAGCTTCTAATTTTCTTGATCGAAATCTAAAAAAATTTACGCATACTTTTAAAAATTGCCTTAGAATCCTCTTGAATTAGGTTTGACAATTTTGGAAATCTTCTAAAACCTTTTTAAATATTCTCTTCTAACTAATTTTTCAAAATGAAAAATCATTAAAAATTATCCCAGGAACCTTAAAAACATTTTTTTATGATTTTAAAACCTGGAAAAATCCTTAAAAAGCTTACAAGTTTTATTCTGAAATATTTTTTAATTACAATTTTCTTTAAACTTTTAATTCGGCGCCTCTATTCAATACGAGTCTATCTGCTAACAGTAGATAAATATCTTTTTGAATTATCAAAGTTTTTAATGCTTTAACAATTGATAGTTCATATTGTTTAATTCTGATCAAATTTAAGTCAAAAAATTTTTATTTTGATCCTCTACAACTGAAAATTATTTTACTTCGGTATTTTCAAATTGAAAAAAAAATTTGGTAGTTATGCTAAAAATCGTTTAATGAGAATTACTTTCTTCTTGAAGAGTGCAAATTTCATATTAATTTTTTTTTAATTGCTACACGTATATTGCTTGAAAGAATGTTGCATAGAAATTTGAATCATGACAAAATGAAAAATTTAATAAAAGAATGCTATTGTCTAACATTTTGAACTTTATTGAAAAATGAGAAGGCAATTTTGTGAAACTTATGAAAAGACTGCGTCAATTCCACTATTTCTATACATTTTAACATCTGTCAGTTTTATATTTATGTCATAAAATAGAATGAAATATAAACAAATTTATTCCTTTCCGGTGATTATTATCTTTGTCATTTGTGGAATATGGTTTTAGTGTTTTACTAATAAGCAATCGTAGGTAGTGCATTCATGTAAATTTTATACCACCAACATACAAATCTCTGAATTTACATCAGTTATAATTTTCACTTATTTCAGTTAGTGACTAAATTTTACCTATGCAATCAGTTATTTTATGTTGAAAAAACCATAAAATAGCTCATTTAGTCTATTTTTTATGAAATCAAAGATAAAAGAATTGAAGTAGAAAAATGAACATATTGATACTGATGGTCAATCTTGTCTTTTATATATAAAAGAAAAATTAATTTCGGCAAGCCTTCATAGAAAATAATAACTAAATTAGACAAATATGATATATTCACCATCATTGAGGCCAAATTCTTTTTTTGAATGTCATATGTTCATTTATGTATTTACATGGAAACTTGAAGCCTCTTTTTTTGGGCGTAATTTCTCGGATGCAAGTAACTGTAAATAAATTTCATCATGCGATTATCAAACACAACGTTTTGAGCAATAAAAATCTGACTACATGAACAAATTATTATATAAAATCAATAATTTCAAAATGGTTCACCATTTTTTTTCGAACAACAAATACTGAAAAATCATCCTGATTTAGTGTTTGTCAATTTATGAACAAAAAATTACAAGTGGGAAGTTGGACCCCTCAACACTTATATAATGTAGTAGACTAGAAAAGAGGAACCAGTTTAGGCTGTTTTTGTACACAGAGCAGGAAATTATTGTTTTTCTTTTTATTATTTAGAACTTAAAAAAAATGGTTTGATATGAATGGTTCTGCGGCGAAAATTTTTTCAAATGTTGTTATATACTTACACAGAGCAGTATCTTTGATGAATGTTCTAGAAAGTTTCATGCAAGTAAGAAATTGCGTTGTCATAGACATTTAAAAAATATTTACAATAGAAATTCCAAGTTAGTTTCGCCAAAAGGTTTTTTTTGTACGAAAAATGGATAGCAGATAAACCAAAAACAATCTGATAAATGTTATTGACTAATGTTTGCTTCTTCGAAAAGGAAGTTTTGTGATTGGGATGATTTCCAATTTCTAAAAACATGTTCATATGTTTCATCGCATTCTAGCTAAAACATAATAAAAACGTTGTGTTAAACAAATTTTTGGATGTGTCTTCATTATTAAATTATTGGTAACAAAACACAAGTTAACAAAATGTATTAACTACATTTTTATGTACACTTATGCAGATAACGAAGTCAATTTCATTGAAAAATTTAAGCTATTAAGAGAAAAAAACATACTCCTGCTATTCTGACCAACAGGTTTATACAAATAAATTTTTTTATATCAATTAAATACAAAGAAGACGTAAGTAATGAAAAATTAAAGTGACTCAGCTTCGCTACACAATGAGAAGGTCGTATAATATTTAAAAATAAATTTTTGGATCAAAGTTGACACATCAATAAATTTTATACAAAAAGTGCCACATACTCTTCTGTGATATCGGACATCGTTTACGAGAAAAAAGCAAAAATTAAATTTTCGAGAAAAAAATTATCTGGGCTATAGGAATGGTTGAGCCCGCTTAAAACTGATTGCTTTGTTATAGTAGAAGATATTTTTCTTAAATATTGCAAAAAATAAAAAAATGTGGGGGCTTGCAGAAAATCTTCTTTTTACATCTTCAAAATTCGAAGCAAAAAATACAGATGATTTTTTGTAACCCCCTTTTTCATTTTCTTGGGAATTTATAAACCATCATTCTGGCATTCACTTTGATAAGTTTAAATAATGATATATTGGATCCATATCATAAATAAGAATAATTATAACAGAAGTTTTGATTTTATAATTTATTTCATAGTTTGGAATACAACTATAAAGATCACAAAGGCCAAATCAAATTATTGAAACATATTTCAGTTTTATCAATTTTATTTCTTAGTATTTAGTTGCACATGTCCTTTCGTGAATCTTTCTTTCTGTCCAATGCCGTTCAGGTGATAATCATCTTTGTTATTCGAGAAATATATGTCCTAGTGTGTCACTAAACAATCGTAGTACTTTTTACCTTTCTCCGTATAATTGTGCACGCAAACACCTGCAAGACAAAAATGTTTGTAACAATGCAAGAGTAGGGAATAAAACAATTCTTCAAATTTCAATGAGTAATATTTTTTCTAATTAAAATAAATAAAAATTATAACTGATTTAGAGAGAAGCGTTAAATTCAAGTGAGACTTAGATGGACTTGAATATACTGACACTAATGATCAATCTCTTTTTTTTTATATATGGAAAAACACAATGTTGGTGAACCTTTTATATAAATTCATAACTAAATTATATAGGTATCATAATTATACATATTTACCTTCCTTGAGACCCGAATGTTTATATTTGAAGGCAGCATGATTATTGTATGTACAGGCATGCTTTTTACCTTTTTTGTCTTTTTGAATGTCTTTGATACAAGTACCTGTAAATCAATTTAATGATACTAACTAAAATGGTAAAAAAAGTTTTATTTGAGGATTGAATATAAAAAAATCATCCTAATTCAGTGTTTACCAAATTTATGAACAAAAAAGTACTTGTAGAAAGAAGAACCCCCAAAAAATTACATAATGTAATTGAAAAGAAAGGGGTAGTCAGTATGGGCCTTTTTGTATCCAGAATAAGAAAATAATGTATTCTTTTTTTTCTTAGGATGACCGATTGGAAAAAAATTGGTTCACACAATTTTGAGTTTATATTTTTACAAAAAATCCGATTCTGCACAGAAAAAATGCCCTATTGAACCTGCTCCTTCAATTTGAAATTTAATTTGATTACTTTTCGTAAACATTGTACACTTCTAAATATATGTAATCGGAAAGTTACACTCAAATTCCATTTTAACATATTGATACGGATTCAGTATCTAGGATAATTATCCAAAACTGAAATTGTTATGACTTAAATTACATGTTGTTATAGACTTACCCTGAGCAGTTTCTTTATCTAGATGTTTAAGATTTATTTGAGGTGCTTCCCGACATTCGATCCAGAAAACGAAGTAAAACAGATAGATGAGAATGAAAATTCGCATGATGGTTATCGTTAGAAGATTTGTTAATTAATTTAACTTCAATCTGTGCAATTTAATAACTTTATTTTTCTTCAGTATTGTCGTTTCATGTACAACAGAATGTGATCTACTGTTTCGATGGAAGTTCTCAAATGTGGCACCCTGATAAAAAATGAGGTTATCGTAGTCGGGGTAAATATTTACAATCAAAATGACGAGTTGGTCACACTAAAATGTCTTTTATTGTGAAATGTGGAGCAAGTACAAAGACCGAGGGCATACCGCGAGGTAAATGCATAATCGAGCGCGAATCACATTAAGAGAAAAAAATTCAATTTTGGGAAAATCAGCACAAGATAAGTAAAAAATGTATGAACAAAACCTATTCACCCAAGAAAAGAGGTAAACATTTTTCTCCGCAACATTTTTTTATAGGACGTGTTGTTTTTGATTTAATCGTAAAAAATAACCTAAAAAATAAAAATATTCAATTTGTTGGAAAACGACTCAGGATACAATAAAATGATGAGAAACAAAGTTGTTTGCTCAAATTTAGCTACAAGTTTGCTTTCATTTATGTTTTGATAGGTCGCATATTTTTTGTCTTAATTTGTGATAATAACCTCACAAATGAACAAATGAAGATATAGGAAATCTGTATTATCATCGGGGATGGTAAATGACCGATCAGATGAGAAACTTATCACATTACGTGAAATAAATATCTAGACTATCGATCTAATACCCTTCAAATTCAGGATTTTTTTTTCTAAAATTTTAATTGAAATTATCTGTAATCACAGATAAATACAATTATAAACAAACTAAATCTGGGAAAAAACTACAGAAAATACGTCTGTTTCAATATCAATGCACATTATGAATTGTAATGATATACATTTATTGAAATAATATATTTTGCGAGGCAGCTGCGAATAAGGATTAATGCCAAAAAAGTAAAAAAATATTAGAGTAATCATAAAAAATAAAATTTATACATTACTTTGCAATATCAAAATGAGCAATCTCGCACAAAGATACAGAACTAATTTTGAAGAAAATACAGTGAAAAAATTGTAAAAAAGTACCCGTTAACCAAATACAAAAAAAAACATGATTTTTGTTGGTATTTCGAAATAATTTTTGAATCCATAGAAAACATTTTCAAATGTCCAAACTTTAAACACTTCTAACCCCTCTGTGGTGACCAGAAGCGATAATTATGTTTTTTTCAATCCCTCGTTATCCTGATAGGATGCAAAACACGAGTTGAATCATAATTTAATTCTTCGTATCTTCTTCACAAATTCGAGAAATATTTCAATGTTGGTAACATAACATTTTTATAAATTGTTTAAATGCATTAGTTTGAATAATTATATAGCATGACTAGTTTGCTAAATTTACACTTTTTTACTCTCTTGATATTGCCCCCCCCCCAAAAAAAAAAGATTTTACACAACCTAAAAAAACGTATGAGTGATGTACAAATTATATTTTCGTTTTATTGTTAGATAAATATTGTCGCACGAATGGCTATTTATAATCATTTTTATATGTTAAAAAATAAAAATATAGAAATCACATGTTTTGCTTAACTTTTAAGTCGACTCCGTAAAAACTTTTCGAAATGATTTTCTTTTAAGGACTATTGAACCTGAGTCTCTATAGCGAAGAATATAATTTCATTTTCTCTCTCTAATTTTTAATATTAGCCAATTTATTTCTTCATATAAATGAGAAAACACATAAGCGCAAATTAAGGTCCGCCAGTTTGACGGTTATGGCTTTTTACAGAATCAGTTAAATTATTTAAGTAGATTATAGATAAATATACTTACAAGTGTCGAATAAAAAATTCCGGGTTATTCAATATTTTTCTGAATTTTTATATAATTTTCACTGGGTTGACAGCCTCTCGTCTTGTAAAGAAATCAGAAATGTGTGATGTGTGCTGTTTGTTGGAAATTTATGACTATTAATTCTGACATAATGAGCTATCATTCTGACATTTATACAGATTATGAAGGCCTCATTGAAATAAAGATAAGTGGAATTAAAAGCATAACTTGACTTTAAAATTCAAAGGTATGAAAATCCATTTATCGAGGGTACCGTTGGCTGTTTCAAATAAGAAAACTACTTTATTTGAATATGTTTCCGCTTCATTGATTAGATTTTTCAGTATTTAGTCGCACATATACTTCCTTGAATTATTTTTCCACTTAAAGCCTTGGAGGCTATAATTATCTTCGTCATTTATGAAATGGGGTGTCAGTATTTTACTGATAAACAATCGTAGTGCAATATTTCATGCATGCAATGTTTATTCCTAACCAAGTCCACCCAAATACCTGTAAAACATAATTTCGTTGAATATAGAAGAATAAGTTATTTTGCGTTAACACAACATTATTAAAAGTGATTTAATCTGCTTTTTAGCCAAATCAAAGATAAAATAATTAAATTAGAATAACCAAAGATATTGATGCTCATGATCAACTAATCTGCTCTTTTATATATCAAAAGATTGAACTCAACTCTCTTTTTCGAATGCCGTATGCTTATGTTTGTATTTACATGCAAACTTAAAGTCTCTCTTGTTGGGTGGAATTTCTCGGGTGCAAGTACCTATAAATCAATTGAATCATCATCACCAACGATTATCCAACACAACGGTTTGAGCAATAAAAATCTAATTACATAAACAAATTATTATATGAAATTATTAGATTTCAAAATGGTTTGAAATTTGTTTAAAATAACATATACTGACGAAGCATCCTGTTTTAGTGTTTTTCATTTATGAACAAAGAAGTGCAAGCAGGCAGTTGAACCTCCAAAAAATTACATGATGTATTAGACAAGAAAGAAGGAACCAGTTTAGGCTATTTTTGTACACAGAGTAGGAAATTATTCTTTTATTTTTATCTTATATGACTTTTCAAAATAGTTTAATTTGAATGTTTCTGCGGCAAAAAATTTATTTCAGTTCGACGAATTGTTGGAAAACTGGCTCCAAACTTTCTGACTTCAAAGCTGCACACTTGGGACACTCAGCACACTTAGCAAACTTGCAAAAATAATCGTCAAACTAAATTCCAATTTCATTTTAACATATTGCTTTGAATTGAATATAGGTTAGTTTGTCGCAGCTTCAATTATTATGATTAAAATTAAATGTTCTTATGTACTTACACAGAGCAGTATCTTATTTATCTAGATAACTAAGGCTTGGTTCAGATGCTTTTCGACATTTACTTCAGAAAGCAAAGTAGCAGAGAAGTACAAAAATTAAAAAACCAATGACTGTTATCGTTAGAAGGCTTTTGAATAATTTTAATTGCAAGCTGTATAACCATATAACTCAATGTTCCTTTAGTATTCTCGTTTTATATGCTGAAGAATGTACCTTTACTCTTTTGATGAATGTTCTAGAATGTGCCATCCAAATAAGAAATTGGGTTGTCATAATCATGTAACAAATATTTACAATAGAAATGCCGAGTTTGTTTCGCTAAAAGTTTTTTTTTTCACAATAAATGGGAAACAGATAAAGAAAAAACAATGTGATGAATGTTATTGACTAATTTTTGCTTCTTCGAAAAGGAAATTTTGTAGTTGGGATGATTTCCAATTTATAAAAATATGTTTATATCTTTCATCGTATTTTAACTGAAATATAATAAAGACAATGTATTAAACAAACTTTTTGGATGTCTCTTCTATATATGCATATGATTTCCTTCCATCATTTTTATAAATGATATAAAATTTGTAACAAAGAACAAATTCACAACATTGATTTACTACATTCTTATATATGCTGATGTAGATAATCGAATTGATGCCTATTATGTTGATAGTGTTGTTAAAATAGATTCTCAGATAAAAGTGTATGTATCAATAAATTTGCTACAAAAAGTACTTCTCACTCTTTTGTGATATCTTGCATCCTTTACGATAAAAAAGCGAAAATTATATTTTTTTTAAATCTCTTGGCTACAGAAATGGTTGAGCTTGCTAAAAACTGATTGCCTTTGTAATATTGGAAGGCATTTCTTAAAAATATTGCAGAGATAAAAAAGGTGAGGTTTTGCAGAAAATCTTCTGTTCATGTCTTCAAAATTCGAAGAAAAAAATAGGGACGATTTTCTACAACGCCTTTCTTCATTTTCATGAGAATTTATAGACTATCCTTCTGGCATTCGTTTGGAAATGATCAAATAATGATATATTGAGTCCAGATCATAAATGAGAATAATTATGGTAGAGGTTTTAATTCCATAATATATTTTATAGTTTGGAATACAATTGTAAAGATCATAAAGGTCTCATCAAATTAAGGATAAGTGAAGTTAATAGCAGAATATGTTTCTAAAATTCAAAGATATTAAAATCCACAAATCTAGGGTACAGTTGGCTGCTTAAAACAAAAGCTACTTCATTTAAACATATTTTGGTTTCATTGATTTTATTTTTTAGTATTTAGTCGCACATATGCTTCCGTGAATCATTTTTCTTTCCAATATCGTTCAGATGATAATCATCTTTGTCATTCGAGATATGCAGGTCCTACTTTGCGCCTAAACAATCGTAATACTTCTTACCCTTCTCCTTATATACTTTCACGCAAACACCTGTAAGAAAAAAATGTTTGTTAGACGTGAAAGAGTAGAGAATAAAGAAACGTTTTAAATTTCAATAAGTTATAATTTTTAGGGTTTCGTAGCCCTGTTCAGAAACCCTTCTAGTTTTGGTCGGGTATCCCTCTGTCGTAAGACTCAATGTGCACATAGGGCCCAAAACTGACGCGGGACTTAAAATCAACGAAGAACCCAAAATTTTGACCTGGTAGCCAAAAAATTCGACATAATACCAGAAATTGATATATGACCCAAAAATAATTAAGGCCCAAACTAGACAGAGGGCCCAAATTTAGCACAGAGAATAAATTCGACATAGAGCCCAAAATCGACATCGGGTCCAAATATGACATCGGGCCCAAAATTTATATAGGACCCAAAACTGATAGACGACCCTACATAGACATAGGGCCCAAACTCGACATAGGACCCAAAATTCACATGGGGCCGAAATTCTACATATGGCCCAAAATTGATATAGGGCTCAAAACCAATATAAGGCCTAACATGAACATGGGCCGAATTTCGACATAGAATACACAATTGACATATGGTTCAAATTAGACATAGGGCTCAAAATTGACATTTTGCCTAAAATATAAGTATCTAAAACTACGAAGTCCCTACTTGTAAGCCCTGGGCGCCTATTTTGAATAATTTTTACGAATAGAAATAAGTAAAATTACCACTGATTCAGAGAGAAGCGTTACATTCAAGAAAGAGTTGTGTGAACTTAAGTATACTGATACTAATAATCAATCTGTTTTTTTTATACAGATGAAAGAATATAATTTTGGTAAATCTTGCATATGAATTAATAACTAAATAAGGTAAGTAGTATAATCATACATAATTACCATTCTCAACACCCGAATGTTTGAATCTGAATGGAGCGTGATCAGTGTATTTACATTTATGCGTGTTACCTTGCGGGTCTCCTGGAATTTTTTTGACGCAACGATCTGTAAATCAATTTATTGATATCTATTAGCCACTATTCAATCGACTTTTCCAATGATTTTGGCCAATAGAAATATGACTACATGTATAGATTACACAGGCCGACAAATTTTAAAGCCAGAGACCAGACTTAACATTCCCGAAGGATTTTGATGCGCTGAATCCGAATCCGAGCTCAAAATTGCTCCTGAGCGTCAGGTTTTCAAGATATCCTAACCTAAGAGTGCAAAAAACGCGTTTTTAGCTGTTTTTGAGGTTATGTAACCGAACAAAAAAAATGTCTACCACAAAAGCTAATATGGAATTTGAAAGTACTAATCTTCCCCTTTCAAACCTACTTGGATTTATTATTTGAGTTTTCTCCGTGAAAAGCAACTATCGTTACATTTTAAGATTCTTTTGAAAAAACTAACTATAGTTGCTGTTGCAAAAAAGGAAACATCGTTACATTTAAAAAAACATACCTATAGTTATTTCATATTAACTTTTGAAGAAAGCAAATAGAGTTTCTTTTTTAGAGACTTTTGGAAAAAGAAACTATTGTGACTTTCAAAAAAAAGCCACTATAGTTTCTTTTTTAAGATGTTTTTGGAAAAGGAAACTATTGTTACTTTTAAAATGAGCAATTATCGTTACTTTTCAAATTAACTTTAAAAAAAGGCCACTATCTTCACTCTTAGTTACTTTTGCAAAAATCAACCATCGTCACTTTTTTAGTTACTTCTGTAAAAATCAACTATCGTTACTTATAAAAAAGTAACTATCGTCACTTTAAAAAAGTAATTATCATTACTTTTTCAACCAAGTAACTATCTTTCCTTCCTAGTTATTTTTGACGATATCAGCTATCGTTACTTTTGCAAAAAAGTAACTACCGTTACATTTTGAGTTTTCTCCGTGAAAAGCAACTATCGTTACATTTTAAGATTCTTTTGAAAAAACTAACTATAGTTGCTGTTGAAAACAAGGAAACATCGTTACATTTAAAAAAACATACCTATATTTATTTCATATTAACTTTTGAAGAAAGCAAATAGAGTTTCTTTTGTAGAGACTTTTGGAAAAAGAAACTACTGTGACTTCAAAAAAAAGCAACTATAGTTTCTTTTTTAAGATACTTTTGGAAAAGGAAACTATTGTTACTTTTGAAATAAGCAACTATCGTTACTTTTAGAAGAAGCAACTGTCCTTACTTTGAAAAAAGCAGCTATCGTTACTTTTTTATTTACTTTTACGAGAAACAACTATGGTTACTCTTGCAGAAAAGTAACCATCATTACTTAACATTTTCTTACGCTTTTATAATTGCTTAGATGAACTTTAGATCATACTTAATCAATGCATGGGGACTTACAAAAAAATAATTAAAATAAATTAAATAAGAAACATTTCTTCATCAACAAGCTGCTTCTTATAAATAAAGGAATGCCATTGAATTACAAAAATAATTAAAAATTATTAAAAATTAGAATTCATTAAAAAGTTAATAATGACTTTGTTATGTTTCTAATATATAATAATTGTCATGTTACCATATTCTTTAGAAAACGTAAGTAAATGTTAAAGGAATTAATGCGAAATGTAGAGAAACATCAAAGGAACTATAAAAGCCCTTAAATCTTGTGAAGTTCTTTGAAAATCTTTGAAGTCTTTCGAAATTTGTAGAAAATTCCCTGGAATTAAATTTAATATATTTCCTAATTTTCTTCAGAAATTAGGTCAAATACCTCAAAATCCCTTAATATATTTGGAAATCGTAAAAATCGATTAAATCAGGCAGAAATAAGTACAAATAATTTGAAATCCCTTGAAAATAAATTAAATTAAACTGATTCATTAAATTTTTCTAAAAAAAAACGTTCTAGTTCATAGAAAATTTTAAATTGCTTAGGAATTATTGAAGATTCAAATTCTCAAAATCTTCCAAAATTCCTCAAAATACTTTAGAATTCCTTGAAATACTTGTAATCGCTAGAAATTCTTTGTAGTTTGTCTTTAAAATTGGGTTACCTAGAAATCCCTGAAAATCTTTAAAAATTCTTTAAAATCACTGTTTTTTTTTTAATTTTTGTCAAAAGCCTTACCTTTAACAGTAGTAACTAAAGTTAGATGTTGAGCATTCATTTCTGCAAGCCTGCGAATCACGTCAATTTGTTCTAGGGAAAGCTGAACTGCGTTTAGTTGAGCTGCTCCACAGGGCACGTAAGCTGACCAAAACTGTAAAAAAAAAAAAAAATTATATTAAAACAAAAACTAACAGTTTTTCTTATAAGAGATAATTTTTTTATATTGTGGTTATAATCGATTTCCTTAAAATCATAGTCGTAGGGGGTTATAGTGATTTTGATGATTGATGATGATGATTAACGTTGACAAAGAGGTTGTGAATGTTTTGACTTCAACTAAGGAATTGGAGATATCAGTTCCAAAGGCATCGGAAGAGTTAGCAAATCAGGGTATACATTGTCAACGTTTTGATAATGAATCATAGAATAAGATCCGTCATATGGAAGTTCAAAAGAAACTGCAGGCTGCTCCTTTTCCTTAGCCTTATCAGTTAACTCACAATACCAGATTAGTAGGTCTTACACATTTCTCCGACCTTTTAACTAAATTTTATCATTCTCTGGGTTTACTGGTTCACATGGCTTACTGCGACAATAAAAATGTTCAGAAAGCCCTTTTCTACCTTTGCTAAATAGCACCCTACTATTAATAACAATTTGAATAATCTTTTTCTTGAAAAGAAAGCATCAGTCAAATGGGATTATAAGGGAGTCAATTACAACATTCTGTCAAAAGGCTAATCATACTCGGAGATCCAAATTCCATCATCAGTGTGATAAAAGGCTGGTTTACTTGGTACTTTACCTCGACAGTTTTCTTTTTGTGAACTAAGATCTACTCCTGAGACTTCAGCTCAAGCAGAAAGTAAGGTTCTCCAGGCTCCCAAGATGGAAAGTAAATTGTCAAAAGTCAGTTTTGAAACCTACAAGCAACTAGAGTATCTGAGTATCATATGTAATCCCTGGACGAAACAAAAATTCCTTCCAGAAGCAAAGACGGAAAGGATAAGGCTATGTGTGGAAAAAGTTATTCTTCGGCAAAAATAGAGCTGGCATAAGGCGAAATAACTTTTCGAAAGGCTTGAGTTTACTTCCTTTGTTATTTGTCTAGGAAAATTGTTTTGTAGAATAATGTAACGGGCTGCTAATTCGCTTCGGAAAAATTTTCCAAGTCAACTCCTCACTATTCTGGACGAGATAATATCAGACTTGCAGTCGTGGATGAACGATTTGACCAAAAGTACAAAGGTATTACCAAAAATGCCTACTATGCATTTAGTAACAGATGCATCCAACATAGATCGGGGAGCCCAGATAGGAGGCAAGTTGATGAAGAGTGAATGCAGTTCCGAACAGAATAACTGGCATGGAAACAAACTGAAAAACTGTTAACTTCGACTTTATAACTAGATCTTCAACTGGAGGCTAACCTATTCCAGGAGCATACAATGTGGTAGCAGACCGATTTTCAAGACTGAATTCCCTAACGGATCGGCATTTTTTGACAAGAGTAACAGACTGACTTTTCGAAAAATGGATAATCTACCAATAGAAATGATGGCTACTGCACTATCAGCAGTCGTTTCAATTCATAAATCTCCAATCAGGGATCAGAAATCAACATTTGTGAACGCCTTTAGTCAAGTGTGGAATTACGACCTAGCGCGGATATTTCCACCTCCCTCTCTAATTCCAAGGATGCTACAAGATTTGAACCTAGCTAAGGGAATTTGCATTATAATTCTTCCGAGATGAGAAAATGTCTTCTGGAGAGCAGATCTTAAGAATCGTTCACTAGGTCCTCCTTGGAAAATTTAGAACCTTCCACATAGTAATAATAAAGCATTTATAGAAGGCCATAGGTTCATCTTATCTTTTGCAAGAAAAAACATTGATATGGGATGTCAACGTATTGATTGAGTGGATAAGGCAGACAGTTCGATATCCCAAAAATTCATTTTAAGTATCTTGAAATGGGATAGTCTTATGGCATGTGTTTGGTTCAGAGACAGACAGTATCTCACATGGATAGTCAAGATGGGTCTCTCTAAAAATAGAGAACAAATGATGGATCCAAACAAATTTCTAAGTCTAGAAGACGTGCGAGTGCAGGACTGAGTAAATTGTTTGTCGCCACTAGAGGAGAAGTAGGTCCTTCAAGATCAGTAATTGCAGGTTGGGTGTAAACTGCTCTAAGAGAAGCTCGTATAGACACCTCTGCTGGGAGTTCCGATCAGCAGTTTCTTTATCACGTTTTCTGGATGGTCTACCAATAGACGTTTTGAAGAAAGAAAACTGGAAAGGTCAGGATACTTTTTTCAATCATTATTTCAGCAAAGTGGAGAGACCAGTTGCTTCATCACAAAAAAAGAATACTTTTTAGGATTATTTTGATGCTCTTTAAACGCTTGTTGTAAGCGTTTTATAAATGTAAAGAATTCCTCAAAATAAAACATGAATCCAACGATCAAATTTGGACAACCACCACAAAAAACTACTATTGCAATTCCTAAATACAAAAAACAAAAAATTTGTTTCATTAGACAAAAATAAAAAAGAGGAAAGGAAAATGAGAAGGCAAGCAACCAACCTTCTCTTTTTTATTTTTTTCGTCTTTTTCATTTTTGAATAATTAAGTTATTCAACATAAATTTAATATTTTTCGAAATTTGAGCGAAAAAAGGAAGAACGAAAGTATTTAAAAGACTATATTCTCTCAATTCCTTCTGATTATCTGCAGATAAAATGTTACTTTGTTTGTTTTTGATTTTTTGAATTCTAATTGTGATATGTTGCTCAATTAACTTTTGTGGATAATGTTTAAGAAAAAGGATATTTCTAACAATATTCAAATTCTCTTTGTAAAATGTAATGTGGGACAAACCTAGAGCTGTGTCAACTGAGTTTTTGATTACTGCAATTTTGTTTTGAAAAGGATGTGCCAAAAAGAAATCTAAAATTCTACCTGAATATGTACTTTTCCTATACCAATTGGTTATAATATTACCATCTTCACTTTTAATTTCTTCTATGTCCAAAACACTGATTTTATTATTTTTTCTATTTCATGGGTAAATTGAAGTTTTGAATGAAAGCTAATCAGAAAACCAATCAAAAACTAATCAGATTAAAGTTGCATATGGTTCCAAAGCCTTCAGAAAGAATAAATAATGGTGTGATATTAACCAAAAATTGGGAGGCAGTATCCTTTAGAAAAGTTTTTTTATTTAATTTCGAAGAAATGATGTTTTACCCAAAGAAATATTTTTCTTGGATAACAAATTTCGAGATTTTGCTTTTCACAGTAGTTTTTGTATAAGACAATTTGGACATAATTTGAAGAGTTTCAAACTCCCAATGTTGAATTTACTGATCAAGGATGTTTCAAATCATGGTAATTTTTCAAAAGTAAAAATTTTCAGAATTAGAAGTGAATAAGAAGTATGTTTACAACAAGATGAAATCATTTATATCTTAAAACATCAGATTTTCTCTAATCAAAGATTTGTAACAATGATTTTTAAACAATGAGAAAAAACTTTCTATTGTGATTGATCAACAAATTAATGTTCAAGAGAAAAATTCAAATTGACACAAGATTTTTGAAGAAGATGGGGATCCTTGGTTTGTAAATTTGGCAGATATTCAAATTCCTGATTCAGTTACAGATATTCTTAGATAAGGTACAGGTTTGAGTAACCATGTGAGAAAAAGTAAATCGAAACAAATGATGGAGATAGTCAAGAATGTTGAATCAAGTATACACAAAATTCCAAAATTAGATCATCAAGATTTCCGAAACAAGGTTTCACACTTGTCAACGAAGTTTGTTGATAAGAATTGTTTGAAAATTTGTAGCATTGATCGTGAAATTTATTAAGGTTTCATGATAACGAAAGGTTTCCTTAAAAACAACCCTGATATAATTTGCATGAATGCTGATAAGAGCAATATTACAGTTTATATGAAGAAATCAGATTATATTAGGAATATGGAGGATTTACTTTCCAATCGTGATAACTTTGATTTATTGATTGAAAATCCGTTGAAACAATTAAGAAGAGACACTTCCAGAATTCTAGACAATCGGAGAAAGAAAGGACTCTTAGGAAAAGATATAATATGGACTGATATAAATACTTAAGACACAGTTCTTGCAAGATGTTATGGTTTGAGAAAGATTCATAAGAAAGGCTATCCTTTGAGAATGGTTATTTCAACTATTAACACGCCTGCAAAATTATTTGAACAAAACTTTAATTTGATACTCAAAGACTCCATTACAACTTCAAAATACAATATTAAAAATAGCTGGGAATTCCAAAAAATTATTATTCAAAAAAGTGTTCCTGATGACCATGTAATGATTTCTTTGGATGTTGTTGCAGTGTTTCCAAGTATGCCTCTTGAATTAGTTAAACAGGCAATTTCAAATACATGGGAATATATAAAAACACGTACTCGATTAAGTCAAAACGATTTTATTAAAGGGATAGCTTTCATTATGAACTCAACTCATTTCAAATTCAATGGATCTTTTCATAAGCAAAAGTTTGGTACCCCCATAAGTTCAGTCATTTCTCCGATTTTGACAGAAATAGTTCTGGAAGATTTGCAGGTCTTTGCTTTCAAGAAGCTAGATTTCATTTTGTGCTTTTACTTTCAGTATGTTGATGACACCTTATTATGTGTTCCTTTAGCAAAGTTGCAGGCAGTTATTGATGCTTCTGATGATTTTCATTCAAAACTTTAATTGATCCATGAAGTAGAAAAAAAGAATAAAATCAGTTGTTTGGGCATTAGAGTAATTGAAGGTCAGGATGGTGATATTAGTAACAATCGTTACAGGAAAGGAAAATATTCAGGTAGAATTTTGAATTTCTTTTCGGCTCATCCTTTACAAAACAAAATAGCAGTAATCAAAAACTTAGTTGTCAAAGCTCTAGGTTTGTCCCACATTTCATTTCACAAAGAGAATTTGAATATTGTTAGGAATATCCTTCTTCTTAATCATTACACACAAAATTTATTTGAGCAGCATATCACTATTATAATTCAACAAATTCAAAACGAACTAAGTAACATTTCATCTACAGATAATCTGAAGGAACTGAGAGAATATTGTTCTTTTAATACTTTTGTTCTTTTTTTTTCGGTCAAGCTTCAAAAACTATTGAATTTATGTTGACAAAATTCAATATTCATACTATTTTCCGCATAGCATTTAAAACGAATTCAATAATAACTTTTCATAGAGATCCTCTAGATAAATTTGAAAAAGGTGGTGTTGCTTACAAGATCAGTTGCAAGATCTGTAAGATGACTTGCGTGGGACAGACTGGCAGATTTCTTAATACTAGGATGGAGAAACACAAGAGTGATGTTCGTTCGGAACGTTGTGTATTGTGATTTGATAACAATAAAAAAGATGAAAGAAATAAAAAAGAGAAGGATGGGAAATTGTTTGGTTGGCTCCTCACTTTCCTTTCCTCTTTTTTATTTTTGTCCAAAGAAACAAAGGTTTTGTTTTTTGCATTTACGAATTACAACAGGAGCATTTCGTGGTGATTGTCCAAATTTTATCTTTCGATTTTTGTTTTATTTTTAGGAATCCTATACATTGACTTGAGTGTCAGACGATAAATGAGATTTTGAATTTGATTTTAATCTAATTTGAAATTCTTAAATTTCAAGAGTTTTATATTAATACTCCCCAATTACTTCAATTATTCTTTAATAGCTTCGTCACTCACTTACTCACAATATTGTTTCAAGTTGTTTTTTTGTTTTGTTTGTCTAGACAAGTAAATGAGATTTTACAGTAGCTATAGTGTCGTTTAGTATGTGACTATCGTGAGTAGATTAGCATAATATCGTTGGCGTAAAGCGTACACGGGAAATCAGGTTGGAGCCAAAATTCAATATTTACGCTAGCACAGAAACTCGAGGTAATTAGACCACCAGGTAATTGGTCCTCAAAGCCTCCCTTAACACACACAAGACCAATAATACTATACGCTTTGCACAGGTGCTTCCAACTCATTGTTCGGATAAGTCGTTTAACTCTCTTTGTTGCAGTTATATTTCCAGTTTTATTACGAAACTGGGTAACACGATTCTGTGAGAAAATGTTCCAGAGTGAAAGTTAAACCGTATGATTTATGAATGAAAATTATAATTAGGGGAAAACAATGTATACTCAAACGGCTCTTAAGGACCGTTCTTGAAACTACATCATACTTCCAGGGGAAGGAAATTCGTGATTTTATTTTACAAGTAAACTTGATTTAAAACCAATTCTTCTCTTTACCCCTTTTTTAAAATTATTTTCTCCTCGATTCTTGAAAAACATCTTCCTTTTCTATTTTTTGCGCTTAAATGTAAACTAAGTTAATAGAATCGAATAATAGGAACCAACTATTTTTCGTTGAATGTTAATTTTTTAAACTTATCAGTCCACTTTTATATTTTTGGTTTAAAATTGATCTCTTTTGGTTCAATATTCTAATTTGGTTGAAAATTAACTTTTTTGTTTAAAATTAATATTTTTGGGTTTAAAGAATCAACAATTTGATGACCTTTTTTTCGAGTGAAACATTTTTGCCCGGTTGAAAATTCATCTTTTTGGTTTGAAAATTAATCTCTTTTGGTAGAAATTTTTTATTTCTTGGATAGAAATGCAACTATTTCGTTGAAAATTCGCTGTTTCTTGGGTTAAACATATTTTTTTCAAATGAAAGTTTAAGTATTCCACTATTTGGTTGAAAATTTATTTTTTCGGTTTGAAAATTCATCTTTTTGGTTTGAAAATTAATCTCTTTTGACGGAAACTTTATTTTCTTTTTTTTGAAAATTTAACTATTTGGTTATAAATTTGTTCGTTTGTTGCTCAAACATTATTGTTTTGAAATGAAAATTGAATTCAAGAATTCAAGTTGAACTTCATTATTAAAAATTCATTTTTTGTTATTGAAGATTCATCATTATAGTTGAAAATTAAACTAAATTAAACTACATTGTTCAAAATTTAATTATTATGTTGAAAGTTCAACTATTTTGTTAAAAATTTATAATTTCGTTGAAACCTCGACTATTTGGTTGTAAATTCAATTTATTTTGTTGAAAATTCAATTGTATTCTAGGGAATTGTACTATTTCTTTACAAATACAACTGTGTTTGATTGGATTTTGATTTTTTTTTTTGTTGAAAATTCATCCATTTATTTTCCATTTTTTTTCCCGACTGAAGAATATTTCTTGGTAGAAAATTTCATTCTTTTATCGAAAAGTTTGTCGTTTTGTTTTGAAAATTAATCTCTTTTTGTAGAAATAATATTTTCTTTGGTTGAAAATTTACCTATTTTGTTGAAAGTTCGTTGTTTTGTTTAGGATAAACATTAATGTTTCAAAATAAATTTTTTTCAAATGAAAATTTACCTTTTTGGCCAAAATTTCAATCACTTTGTTCTAAGTTGAACTTCGTTATTAAAAACTCATTTTTTGTTGCTGAAGATTCATCATTTTAGTTGAAAATTAAACTAGTTTGTTCAAAATTTGATGATTTTGTTGAAAGTTCAACTATTTTGTTAAAAATTAATTATTTTATTAAAACTCAACTTTTTTATTAAAAATTTAATTATTTTGTTGAAACTTCAACTGTCTTTTGGAAAATTAAACAATTTGGTTAAAAATGCAACTGTTTTTGGTTAAATTTTAATTTTTTTTGTATCAGATCGACCATTCTCTGACACTTTTATTCTCTCTTAATTGAAAAATCTTTCCTCGTTGGAAATTCCACACTTTTTTTAAAAAATTCATATTTTTGGTTTGAAAATGAATATCTTGTTGTCAACATTTTCTTTCGAAAATTGGACTATTTTGTTGAAAAATTAATTGTTTTTCTAGTTAAATATTAACGTTTATCTTAATTAATTAATACTTTTTGGCAAGTTGAACTGCTTTGCTAAACATTTATTTCATGTTTTTGGAGACTCATTTTAGTGGAAAATGGAACTATTTTGTTAAAAATTCAATTACTTTGTTAAAACATCAACTATTTAAAAAAAATCAACTATTTTATTGAAAATGGAACTGTTTTTATTCGAATTTTAATTACTTTTGTTTAAAAATAAGTTCATTCGGTCGAAGATTCATCTTGGCTGGTTAAAAATTCAACTATATCGTTGAAAATACACTTCTTCTGGTAGAAAATTAATCTATTTTCATTGAAAATTCCACTATTTTATTGAAAATTAAATATGTATATCTACTTGAATTCTGAACCGTCTCAGCCCTTTTCGACGCCTATGAAGCGGAGCTAAAACTCTACTTTTTACTCCCTAGGGAATAAAAAAGTACTTTTTACTCCCTAGGGACTGAAAAGTGACGTCAGCGATAAATAATGAAAATTATACTTCTATGAGCTCGCATTTTACGACTATCAGCCCACTCACCGTAAAAAATTTGAGGAAATTTTGTTTGCAGATAATAGAATCTTGCGGTTATTTATGGAAAGTTACCACATAGAACTGACAAAATTACCGTAAATTACCGACAATTTTCATAAGTTTCCGAAAATTTATGGAAATTTTTAAAAAAGAATTTAGGTTATTCATGGTAAGTTACCACACTTACCTATAAAATTACCATAAATGACCGAAAATTTCAATAAATTTCCAGAAATTTAGGAAAATTTTTACAAATGAATTTTGGGCAATCTATGGTAAGTTACCATGTTTACGTTAACATTACCATACATAACTGAAAATTTTCATCCAAAAATGTATGAAAATTTTTAAAAATAAATTTTGGGTAATTTATGGTAAGTTAACATATTAACCTGTAAAATCACCATAAATGACCGAAAATTTAAATAAATTTCCAGAAATTTATAGAAATTAAAAAAAAGAATTTTTGGTGATTTATGGTAAGTTACCATAGCTGAAGGTAAAATTACCAAAAATGCCCAGAAATTTTCATAAATTTCCGGAAATGTATGGAAATGTTTAAAAATAAATCTTGGGTAATTTATGGTAAGTTGCTGTATTTACCTGTAAAATTACCATGAATGACCGAACATTTCCACAAATGTATGGACATTTTTAAATTGAATTTTTGGCAATTTATGGTAAGTTACCATATTTACCAGTTAATTTACCATAAATGACCAAACATTTCCATAAATTTCCGGAAATTTATGGAAATTTTTACAAATGAATTCTGGGAAATTTATTTTAAGTTACCATGTTTACGGTAATATTACCATAAATAACTGAAAATTTTCATACGGAAATTCATGGAAATTAAAAAAATAAATTTTGGGTAATTTATGGTAAGTTACCATATTTCCCTGTAAAATTATCATTAATGACGGAAATTATAATAAATTTCCGGAAATGACTAGAAATTAATAAAAATGAATTTTGGATGATTTATGGTAAGTTACCATATTTACCGGTTAAATTATCAAAAATTTTCATAAATTTCGGGAAATGTATGGAAATTTTAAAAATTAAATTCTGGGTTATTTGTGGTAAGTTGCCCTATTTACCTGTAAAATTACCATTAAAGACCTAACATTTTCGAAAATGTATAGACAATTTCAAATTGAATTTTTGGAAATTTATGGTAAGTTACCATAAATAACTGAAAATTTTCATACGGAAATTCATGGAAATTTAAAAAAATTAATTTCAGGAAATTTATGGTGAGTTACCATATTTACCTGTAAAATTATCATAAATGACGGAAATTTTAATAAATTTCCGGAAATGACTAGAAATTAATAGAAAAGAATTTTGGATGATTTATGGTAAGTTACTATATTTACCGGTAAAATTATCAAAAATGTTCATAAATTTCCGGAAATGTATGGAAATTTTAAAAATTAAATTCTGGGTTATTTGTGGTAAGTTGCCCTATTTACCTGTAAAATTACGATTAAAGACCTAACATTTTCGAAAATGTATAGACAATTTCAAATTGAATTTTTGGCAATTTATGGTAAGTTACCATAAACCATTTTTGATAATTTGGAACAAGTTAACATGAATTTCATGCTTTTTTAGTCAAAATCTAATATGGACTGAAATCATGACTGTATTTCGAGAAGTGTCTGAAATCATCCATTTGTTATAAGAAATATCGTACGCGCCAAGGGGGAGAGGCACTTTTTCTACTACTGTAAACATACACTTGTCGAAAAAGTACCTTTTCTCCCTCTAGGTGCATAATATACTATTATTTCCCTATTATTCACCTATTTTCGTCAGAAAAAAAACGATTTCTCCCGTTTTGAAAACATTTTGGCCTTTTTCTATTTTCATTTTTTATATTTTCTGTATGTACAAAAGACATCCATCAGGACCTTACAAAAGTTTTATTAAAATTTATTCCACCACTCAGAGTCGGAAATAAAAGTGTGAATAATCTCACATAAATGAAGAAAGAGAAAACTGCTTTTGACCGTAATAAATCGAGTGAAGTATAAAAATTTGTGGTGAAGCATGATTCAATTTCATTTTAGTGGTAAATTCAGTCGTGTTCAAACTTTTAAAATTTGTTTTAAACTGTTGCCAATTCTTTTTTTCGGCTTTTATACAGCTAATGTAGGCTTTTAATCAAAAGTATTAAATTACTCGCAAAAGCACACATACACGACGAACCGTAGCGGACTACTAACCGGGTAACCCATTACAAATTAGCTTTGACTTTGGAAGGTCATAACACAGTCCAGAATGTAGATATTTTTTTTAATTTGAAATGGTTTAAAAGCTTATCGAATTCTGCTTTGAATAAGCGCTTGTTGAAAAAATTCAGTCTTGTGGGTATTAAATTATCAAGCAAGGAAGACAAAAATAAAATTCCAATTTTGAAGGATTTTCGTACTTTTACTTCAACTCTTCGCAAGAGATAGAAAAATAATTTTATCAATTCTATATTTTACAACAGCGATATTTTGGACTTTACCTTTCACTTGAGACATTGAACATTAAGAAGTCTCAATGGGTTTGTAAAATAATAATTTTTATATCCAATAATTTTAAAAGCAAAAAGATGAATTTTAAACTAAAAAATATATGTTATCAACCAAATATAGAAAAGTTAAACTGTCAGTAAAAAAAATTGTATTTTCACAAAAACACGAGTTTTCAACAATGTAGAGAAATTTTCAAACAAAGACATAAATTTTCAACTAAAATGATGAATTTTTCAACATAAAAAAATTCTAACGAATAAATAATTTTAAGTCATCCAAAAACAAAGTAAGGCGATTTGAGGGAAGGAGAGTTTTGTTAAATTGTTACTGTTTCTTATGAATTACAAAAAACCAGAAAATATTTATTTTCAACCAAGCAACTGTATTTTTAAACAAATAATTGAATTCTCAGCCAAAAAATTAATGTTTTACTAATAAAGATGAATTCTCAATAAAATACATAAATTTTTGACCAAATAGTTCAACTTTAAACCAAGGAGTTGGATTTTCAAACTAAATAGATGAATTTTCGACAAAAGAATGTAATAGTTAATATTTCAACAAACAAAATTTTTTAATTTTCAATCAAAAATATTCGAATTTAACTAAAAAAGATGAACTTTGAATAAAATACTTGAATTCTTAATAAAAAAAAGTTAGTTGTCAACAAAAAAATTGCTTTGTCACCAACAAGAAAAACAAATTTGCAACAAAATACATCAGTCTTCAACCACATATTTAAATTTTCCAAATAGTTTAATCTTCATTTTGAAAAATTAATTTCAAACCAAATATATGAATTTTTAACAAACCTGTTCAATCTTCAACCAATTAGATAAATTTTAAACTAAAATTACACATCTTCAACGAAAAAAGACGAACTTTTAACAAAATACTTGAATTTTTAACTAATACTGATTAATTTTCAACCACGTAGTTACATTTTTAACAACAAAAAATCATCAAAATACATATATTTTCAGCAAAATATTCAAACTTTCAACTAAAAAAAGTACATTTTCAATCAAAAATGGAATTTAGTTAGATTTTCAGCCTAAAAAATGAATTTTTAACTTGAATGATTAATCGATAACTAAAAAAAAAATGTTTCAATATAGTTGAAATTTCAACCAAGGAGTTTATTTTTCTACTAAAAGAACGAATTCTCAACAAAATTAATCAATTTTCAACAAATAAAATTAATTTTCTACCAAAAAAGACGAATCTTTAACAAAATACATACATTTGTGACTAAACAATTGAATTTTTAACCAAATAGTTTCATCTTCAGTTTGAAAAATTAATTTAAATCCAAAAATATGAATTTTCAACAAACTAGTTCAATCTTCAACCAATTAGATAAATTCTAAACTTAAATAAAAAATATTTAACAAAAAAATTAATTTTTGAGAAAGCCGTTCAACTATCAATCAAGAAGTTTAATTTTCAACATAAATAGATTGACAAAGAACGTATTACTTGATACTTCAACCAAAAAATATTCTTATTTAAAAAAAAACAGTTGAATTAGAAAAAAGATAAACTTTTAACAAAATAGTTGAATTCTCAACTAAAACAGATTAAATTCTAACTAAGTATTTGCATATTTAACAACAAAAAATCATCGAAATACATATATTTTCAGCCAAATAGTTAAACTTTCAACTAAAAAAAGTACATTTTCAATCAAAAATGGAATATAGTTAAATTTTCAGTTTAAAAAATGAATTTTTAACTTAAATAATTAACCAATAACTAAAAAAATTGTTTTGATATAGTTCAAATTTCAACGAGAAGTTTGATTTTCTACTAAAACAACGAATTCTCAACAAAATTAATGAATTTTCAACCAAGAAAATTAATTTTCTACCAAAGAAGACGAATTTTCAACAGAATACATACATTTGTAACTAAACAATTGAATTTTCAACCAAATAGTTAAACTTTCAGTTTGAAAAATTAATTTTAAACGAAAAATATGAATTTTCAACAAACTAGTTCAATCTTCAATCAATTAGATAAATTTTAAACTTAAATAAAAATAATAAAGAAAGAAAAATTAATTTTTAAGAAAGCCGTTCAACTATCAACCGATTCTGAAGGATTTTTAAGATTTTTAACCAGGAATTTTAATTTTAAAAAATCCTTTCAATTCCTTTTTTTATCAATTTTTTTAGAAATTCTGGATAAAACTTCCTTAAGTGATAATTTGAACTATCAATTTAGGAATGTCCGAATTCACCCCACATAACCGAAATTACACCGTTTGACGTTTTTTTTTTAATGGACAGTATTAATGGTTCGGTCCAGCCCCTCTATTTACCCATATGAATAACATAAGGAAAATCCCCATATCTCTCATCACTTTCCCTAATATTATATATAGATTGATTTTTTATTTTTACGTCTCCACCCTCTTCCAGCATGCATCAAAAACTACCCTTTAAACGAGGATCAAGTTTTTAGCAGTTTATTAGTCGTAAATATTACTTTGGTGCAATTTTTTGTGGCAGATCATTTTTAGTAGTAAAATAAAAAAAAATTAATGTATTTTTTATCACTTATTAATCGTTTAAACAATACCTTTTTTATATTTCATCGAAAATTTTCGATACCCTCACAACGAGATAAACTAATTGTGTGATTTAAACAATCAGAAAGGACTATGTAATTTGTTGTTAATTGTCTAAACAATTTTTTATTGTTCAAGTGTAACTTTTGACTCAAATAAGGCAGAAAATGGTTGTTTTTTTTTTCGCAAATTCGTCAACAAACTCAACATAATTCTGGTATGTCTAGCATTTTTACTACGGGTCTATAAATGTTTACAAATTTGGCATTTGTTTAATCATTTTTTTTCGATAAAATGTAAACAATTCACACCGCTGAGTAACACGAACTAATTAATTTCAAGAAATCTTTAACACGATTATTTAACCTTTTTCTTATAATTTGAAAAACATTTTTCAATATTTTAATGTAACTTTTGACTGGAATAATGCAGAAAAGTGTAGTTTTTTGCAAATTTTTCAACAAATTTTCTTGGATCCTCTTATTTTGACACTTTTTAGTACTCAACTAGATTTTTTGAAGTGATTTTTATTTGTTTTAACAAATTTTTTGAAAAAAAGTTGAAAAATTTACACCCTCTCTGAGTAACCTGCACTATTTAATTTGAATCAAAAATTTATACGAAGATTAGCGTTCGTTTCACTCCGAAAAAGTAAAAAAAATTCTATTTGTCCATTTAGTTTGAAAAGTTAACTTCTTGCTTGATAGTTGAACTGCTTTCTTACGTTTTTTTTTTTTTTTGTTAAATATTTTTAATCTAAGTTTAAAATTTATCCAATTGGTTGGAGATTGAACTAGTTTGTTGAAAATTCATATTTTTGGTTTAAAATTAATTTTTCAAACTGAAGATTAAACTTTTTGGTTAAAAATTGAATTGTTCATTTACAAATGTATGTATTTCGTTGAAAATTCGTCTTTTTTTATAAAAAAAAATAATTTTCTGGGTTGAAAATTGATTTATTTTGTTGAGAATTCGTTTTCTTAGTAGAAAATTAAACTTCTTGGTTCAAAGTTGAACTATATTAAAACAATTTTACTTCAGATATTGATTAATTATTTTAGTTGAAAATTCATTTTTTAAGCTGACAATTCAACTAAATTCCACTTTTGATTGAAAATTTCAGTTTTTTAGTTAAAAGTTTAACTATTTGGCTGAAAATGTATGTATTTCGATAACATTTTGTTGTTAAAAGTGCAACTACGTGGTTAAAAATTAATCAGTTTTAGTTAAAAATTCAAGTATTTTGTTAAAAGTTTGTCTTTTTTTGTAAAACATGTTTAATTTTAGTTTAAAATTTATCTAATTGATTGGAAATTGAACGAGTTTGTTAAAAATTCATATTTTTGGTTTAAAATTAATTTTTCAAACTGATGATTAAACTATTTGGTTGAAAATTGAATAGTTTGCTTGAAAATTTATGTACTTTTGTTTTTAATTTTATTTTTTGGTAGAAAGTTGATTGGCTTGATTAAGAATTCAACTATTTGGTTAAAAATTGAACTACTTTGTTAAAAAATCGTATTTTTGGTTTAAAATTAATTTTTAAAACTGAAAACTCGCTAATCTTCACGGTGGAATATTCAATTGTTTTTTTATCGAAAATTCATGCAACTTATACAAAACCTGTATTTTTTTGTAGAAAATTAATATTCTTGGTTGGAAATTCAACTATTTGATTAAAAATTCATGTATTTTATTCAACAATTAAATTTTTTGATAGAATGTTAATCCTTTTAGTAGAAAATTCGAATATTTGGTTGAAGATTGATGTATTCTGTTGCGAATTTGTTTGGTTGATCAATAACCTTTTTTAGTTGAGAATTCAAGTATTTTATTAAAATTTCGTCTTTTTTATTCAAATTGAACTATTTTCTATTGGAAATTAATATTTTGTTGTTGCGTAAATATTAAATATTAAATTTTTTTGGTTGAAAATTCACCTATTTAGTTTAGAAATTCTACTCCTTGGGTTAAAGTATAACTACTTTCTTAAAAATTGATTTTTTTTTTGCTAAAGATTTTTAATTTTAATTAAAAATTTATCTAATTGGTTAAAAATTAAAATACTTAGTTGAAAAATCGCATTTTTGGTTTAAAATTGATATTTTAGACTGATGATTTAACTATTTGGTTGACAATTTAGTTGTTTCGTCGAAAATTCATGACATTTGTTGAAAATTCGTCTTTTTTTGGTATAACATTAATTTTCTTTGTCGAATATTGAAGTATTTGGTCAAAAATTTATTTATTTTGTTGAAAATTCTTTTTTGGTTTTTGTTATTAGATTTTGCGTCAAGAATTCATCTTTTTGTTGAAAATTCAACTTTTCGGGTTGAATATTCAACTGTCCTTTTCAAAAATCCTCTTTTTGGTTTGCAAATTCAAATATTTAGTTGAAAGTTTCTCTTCCTAGGTTGAAAATTTTGCTATTTAATCAAAAATGCAACTGTCTGGTTAAAAATAATTTTTTGTTTTTAAAAATTCAACTATTTGCTGAAAAATTCATTTTTGTAGATAGAAAATTCGAATATTCTCTTGAAAATTTAATTAGATTGATAAAAATTCAAGTATTTTTGAAAAAGGAATCTTTTTTGTTTTAAAATTCAACTGTTTTTTTTGTTGATATTTTACCATTTGGTAGAAAATTCAACAATTTGGTTGATAATTCAACTGCTTGGTTGGAAATTTAACTCTTCATTTAAAAATTTAACTATTTTGTTTCAAATTTAATTTTCTTGTTAAAAATTCATATTTTTGGATGGAAATTTAACGGTTTTACAGAAAATTCGCTTTCTGACTTGGAAGTTCAACAATTTGGAAAAACTTTTTTCCTTTCTTGACTTAAAATTCTTCATTATATATAAATTTGTCTTTTTGTTTGAAACATTCGTCATTTTTGTTTAAAATTCATGTCTTTGGTTCAAAATTGGTCTACTTTGTCGAAAATTTGCTTTTTGTGGAAATTGAATTTTTTGTACTGAAAATCAACCCTTTTCATTTTTAGTTTTATATATATATATTTTAGTTGCAAATTTGTCTTCTTGGCTTAAAAATAAACCTTTTTTTGGAAGAAATTTCATCTTTTTTGCTTGAAATATCAAATATTACCTTTTTTGTTGAGAATTCATATTTGTAGGATGAAAATTCAACTATTTTGTTGAAAATTTAATTATATTGTTGAAAATTGATCTCTTTCCTTGATAAATCAAATAACATTAAATCTTTCGTTGAATATTTGCCTTTTTGTTAAGATTTTAGATGTTAAGAATTGGTCTTTTTGGTTAGAAGATTTATCATCTTATTTGAAAATTCATGTCTTTGGTTGAAAATTTGACTATTTTGTTGAAAATACTTTTTATTTAGAATTCATCTTTGTAGGTTAAAGTTCAAATATTTTGTTGAAAAGTTAATTATTTTCTTGAAAATTCAACTTTTTAGTTGCAAATTTAATAATTTATTAGTTGAAATGCAACTGTTAGGTTGAAAATTAGTTTTTTATTATTGAAAATTCAACTATTTAGTTGAAAATACATCTTTGCAGATAAAAAATTTAACTATCCTGCAAAAAAATTAAATAATTATATTAAAAAGGCAAGTATTTTTTGAAAAGTAATCTTTTTTATTTTAATATTCAACTGTTTCGTTTGACATTCGACCATTTGGTTGAAAATTGAACAATTTAGTTCATAATTCAACTACTTGGTAGAAAAGTAAATTATTTTGTTCAAATTTTTTTGCTTTTCTATTAAAATATCAATTATTACATTCTTCGTTCAGAATTCATATATTTTTGAAAAAATTTAACTCTTTGGGTTGAAAATTCAACTGTCTTCTAAAAAAATTGTCTTTTTAGCTTGAAAAATAAACTATTTGGTTGAAAATTCCACTATTTAGTTAAAATGCCACTGCTCGGTTGAAAATTAATTTTTTATTGTTAAAAATTCAATTGGTTGGTTGAAAATAAATCTTTGCAAATAGAAAATTCAACTATTATGTAAAAAAAAAAAATAATTATATTAAAAAGTTAAAAGTATATAAAAAGTTTGTTTGACATTCGACCATTTGGCTGAAAATTGAAAAATTTGGTTGATGATTCAACTAGTTGGTTAAAAATGAAATTATTTTGTTTCAAATTTGTTGCTATTTTATCAAAATATCAAGCATTACATTTTTCGTTGAGAATTCATCTTCATATTGAAATTTAATTCTTTAGGTTTGAAAATTCAACATATTGACTAAACTTTCTTTCCTGAAAAATCTTGATTTGTTATAAATTCGTTTTCTTGAGTGGCAAATTTGTCATTTTGGTTGAATAATTATGTCTTGTCTTGAAAATTTGAGTACTTTTTTGAAATTTCCCTATATTTTTTGGAAAATACATTTTTTTTTAGTTGAAATTTCGTCTTTTTGGTTTTAAAATTCATCTTTTAGTAGAAATTTCATGTTTTTTGGTTGAAATATCAAGTATTATTTTTTTTTTTTTTGAGAATTCATCTTTGTAAATAGAAAATTAAACTATTTTCTTACAAATTTGATTATTTTGTTAAAAACTAAAGTGTTTTTAATAAGATCATATTTTTTGGTCGAAAGTTCAACTATTTTGTTGAATCTTCGACCACTTAGTTGAAAATTAAAAAATTTGATTGATAATTCAACTAACTTCTTGGGTGAAAATTTTTCGTTAAATATTTAACTTTTTGTTAAAATTCTAATTTTTGAAAATTGGTCTTTCTGGTTAGCAGACTCCACATTTTAGTTGAAAATTCATGTCTTCGGTTAAAAATTTTGAGTATTTTGTTGAAAATTCATATTTGGTTGAAAATACTTTTTTTTTAGAATTCATCTTTGTAGGTTGAAAGTTCAAATATTTTGTTGAAAATTTCACAATTTTCTTGAAAATTCGTTATTTTTTAAAATTGAAATATCAATTACTGCATTTTTCGTTAAGGATTTATCTTTTTGTTGAAAGTTCAACTGTCTTTTGAAAAATTTGTCTTTTTGGTTTGAAAATTCAACTATTTGGTTGAAAATTTATCTTCGTAGATAGAAAATTCAATTATGTTCTTGAAAATTTAATTATTTTGTTAAAAACTCAAGTACTTTAAAAAAAGGCTATTATCATTATTATATAATTAAAATAACCAAACGTTATATTATTATATTAGGATTATTGTCATACAAAAATTCTATAATATTTTGAAAAATGTCTTTCTAAAGAAGGCTTGAAAATTTAAGTATTTGGTTGAAAATTCCACTATTTAGTTACAAATGCAACTGTTGGGTTGAAAATTAATTTTTTATTATTAGTTGAGAATATATCTTTCTGAGTTGAAAAATTGTCTTTTTGGCTTTAAAATTAATCTCTTTGGTAAGAAATTTTATCTTTTTTGCTTGAAATATCAAATATGACCTTTTTTGTTAAGAATTTCTATTTGTAAGTTGAAAAATAAACTATTTGGTTGAAAATTCCATTATTTAGTTAAAATGCAACTGCACGGTTGAAAATTAATTTTTTATTGTTGAAAATTCAACTGGTTGATTGAAAATGAATCTTTGCAAATAGAAAATTTAACTATTCTGTGGAAAAATTAAATAATTATATCAAAAAGTTAAAAGTATATAAAAAGTTGCTTTGAAATTCGACCATTTGATTGAAAATTAAACAATTTGGTTGACAATTCAACTAGTTGGTTCAAAATTGATTTATTTTGTTTAAAATTTGTTGCTCATTCATTGAAATATCAATCATTACACTTTTCGTTGATAATTCATATTTTTTTCAAAAAATTCAACTCTTAGGGTTGAAAATTCAACTCTCTTCTAAAAAATTTGTCTTTTTGGCTTGAAAAATAAACTATTTGGTTGAAAATTCCACTATTTAGTTAAAACGCAACTGTTCGACTGAAAATTAATTTCGTATTGTTGAAAATTCAACTATTTGGTTGAAAATAAACTTTTTCAGATAGAAAATATTGAACAATTTGGTTGAATTCAACTACTTGGTTGAAAATTGAATTATTTTACTAAAACTGGAATAATTTTGTTAAAAAGTCAGCTTTTTTGGTAGAAAAGTCAAATGTTCTTTTGAAAATTCGTCATTTTGGATAGTAAATTCATCTTTTTTGGTTTTTGTTGATTCATAAGAAACAGTAAGATTTTACCAAACCCCGCCTTCCCTCAAATCGTCTTACTTTGTCTTTAGATGACTTGAAATTCTTTATTCGTGAAAAATTTGTCCTTTTGGTTGGAAAATTCATAATTTCATTCGAAAATGTATGTCTTTGGTTTTTTTGGATGACCCCTAAATAAATTCTCGCAAGCTTTGTAAAAGCAAAGATTTACATGTAAAAACCTCATGACAGTTTATTCACAGCATTAGTTTTACTCGGACTATGCAAATCCACCAGTTGCTAACGCATTATTCAGCACGTGTTTATTACCAACGACTCGTCCATGCAATATAGTTTTATGCATTTTTCTGACCTTTTTTATTGGAAATTTTAACGAGAAAACCGATCGCGTTGAATGACTGAATAAAGCTGAGCTCCTACGTAATATGATACCATGCCTCACAGTCCTCACAATTTGAATTATTATATAACGGAGAAGAAAAAGTTTTTTTATGAAGGAAGAAAAGTGTTTGAGACTCTTTGTGATTTTGCACATTCCTTATGAACGCTTTAGGAGACGAAATTAAAAAAAAATTTATTAATATATTATTAATTAATTTTTGTTCTGAAAAAAAGATTTTCTCCTTTCACTCCGCTGGGATTCGAACCACAGAACTTCTGATCTCCGGTCAGGTGCTTCTCCCATTGAGCTACGGGAGAGATCGATTTTAAAGCACCTGACCGGAGATCAGAACCTCTGTGGTTTGAATCCCAGCCGAAGTGAAAGGAGAAGATTTTTTTTTTCAGAAGAGGATTTATTAAAAATGATTTTTAATTCATAACTCCAAGTAGTCTAAAAAAAAGGTTAAAAGTTTTCTGTTATTCTCTAATGATGATACAGATTCCTTCTAATATAATATGAATAATATTAATAATATAATATATATAGTATAAAATTATTTCAAATAGAATTTAAAATTTCAATTATTTATTTATTTCACAAAAAAACAAACTTTTTTCTTATAATGATGAATTTACAATCCAAAAGGACAACTTTTTTATAGAACAGTTGAATTTTCGGCCAAAAAAGACGAACTGTTTAACTAAATTGTTGAATTTTCAACAAAATTGGTAAATCACCAACTAAATAATTAAATTTTCAATTAAATAGTTGAATCATTGACCAAATTGTTCAATATTGAACCAAATGGTCGACTGTTCAACAAAACAATTGAATTTTTTACCAAAAAAGATGACTTTTTAAGAAATAACTGATTTTTTAACAAAATAATTAAATTTTTCACAGGATAGTGGAATTGTCAACCAAATACTTAAATTTTGAAGCTTTCTCTAAAAATACTTTGTTTTTAATATTATAAACTTTTTGTGTAATAATAATTCTAATAAAATAATAATATAATATAATATTTGGTGATTTCAATAATCTTCATATAATTATAATACACTTTTTTAAACGTACTAAAGTTTTTAACAAAATAATTGAATTTTCTATCCAAGAAGATAAATTTTCAACCAAATAGTTATATTTCCAAACCAAAATAACAAATTTTTTGAAAGAAAGTTGAATTTTCAGCCCAAAAAGTTGCATTTTTAACAAAAAGATGAATTCTTAACGAAAAATGTAGTTATTGATATTTCAATTTAAAAAAAACGAATTTTCAAGAAAATTGTTGAATTTTCAACTAAAGAGGTGAATTTTCAAGAAAATAATTGAACTTTCCACAAAATATTTGAACTTTCAACCTACAAAGATGAATTCTAAACAAAAAGTATTTTCAACCAAATATGAATTTTCAACAAAATAGTCAAAATTTTCAAACAAAGACATGAATTTTCAACTAAAATTATGAATCTGCTAACCGAAAAGACCAATGTTTTGAAAAATTGAAATTTTATGAAAAAGATAAATATTTAAAGAAAAATATAATAATTTATATTTCAATAAAAAACATTGAATATTTAACAAAATATTTAAATTTTCAACCAAGAAGTTAGTTCAATTATCAATCAAATTTTGTAATTTTCAACTAAATGGTCGAATGTCCAACAAAACAGTTAAATTTTCGATGAAAAAATATTATTTCATTAAAAATACTTCAGTTTTCAACAAAATAATTGAATTTTTCAATAGAATAGTTCAAATTTCAATAAAAGAATCAAATTTCAACAACAAAAAAAAAACGAATTTTCAAAAAAGTTCTCAAATTTTCAACACAGGACATGAATTTTCAACGAAAATGATCAATTTTCCAAACAAAAAGATAAGTTTTTAACAAATAAATATTTTTACCGAACAAAAAAAAGTTTATTCAAAATGTTGAATTTTTAATCTGAAGAAATTAAATTTCAACAAAAAGATGAATTTTCAACGAAAAATGGAATGATTGATATTTAATTTAAAAAATAACGAATTTTCAAAAAAATATTTAATTCTCTAAGAAAAGAGATAAATTTTCATTATAATAATTGAATTTAAAACGAAATAGTTGAATTTTCAACCTACAAATATGAATTCTTAACAAAAAAGTTAATATTTGATATTTCAAACAAAAAAGATGAAATTTCTTTCAAAAGAGATTTGTTTTGAAGCCAAAAAGACAATTTTTTCAACTGAAAAAGATATATTTTCAACTAATAATAAAAAATTAATTTTCAACTTACTGCATTTTTCACTAAATAGTGGATTTTTTAACCAAATACTTAAATTTTCAAGCCCTCTTTAAAAAGACTTTTTTAAATATTATAGACTTTTTATATAATAATAATTCCAATATAATGATATAACATTTGATTATTTCAACAATCTTTATATAATAATAATATTAATAGACTTTTTTTAAAGTACTTGTGTTTTTAACAAAATAATTAAATTTTCAAGAACATAATTGCATTTTGTAATCACAAAGATCAATTTTAAACCAAATAGTTAAATTTCCAAACCAAAACGACAAATTTTTTCAAAAGACTCTTGAATTTTTAACAAAAAGATGAATTCTCAACGAAAAATGTAGTAATTGACATTTCAATAAAAAAAAAAGAAAACGAATTTTCAAGAAAATTGTTAAATTTTCAACTGAAGAGTTGAATTTTCAAGAAAATGATTAAATTTTCAACAAAATATTTGAACTTTTAACCCACAAAGATGAATTCTAAGAAAAAGTTATTTTCAACCAAATAGGAATTTTCAACAAACTAGTTAAATTTTCCACCAAATGGATGAATTTTCAACTAAAATGATGATTCTTCTAACCAGAAAGACCGATTTTTGAAAATTAGAATTTTAACAAAAAGGTAAATATTTAACGAAAATTTTTCAACCCGGAAGTTAGTTGAATTATAAATCAATTTTTCTAATTTTGAACTAAATGGTCGAAGATTCAACAAAACAGTTGAATTTTCGACCAAAAAATATGATCTTATTGAAAATGCTTTAGTTTCTAACAAAATAATCAAATTTGTAAGGAAATAGTTGAATTTTCTATTTACAAAGATGAATTCTCAACAAAAAAGATAATGTTTAATATTTCTACCAAAAAAGATGAAATTCCTACTAAAAGAGATGAATTTTAAAACCAAAAAGAGGATCTTTCAACTAAAAAAAAATATGTTTTCAACCAAATATGAGAAAGTTTAATTTTCAATAAAAGAATTGAATTTCAACAAACAAACAAAAAACGAATTTTCAAAAAAGTTCTTAAATTTTCAAGACAAGACATGAATTTTCAACCAAAATGATCAATTTTCCAATCAAGAAAACAAATTTATAACAAATAAAGATTTTTCAGTAAAAAAAAAAGTCTAGTCAATATGTTGAATTTTCAACCGTGCAAAATTAAATTTCAACAAAAAGATGAATTCTCAACAAAAAATGTAATAATTGAGATTTCAATAAAAAAACAACAAATTTTCAACAAAATATTTAATTTTTCAAGAAACGAGGTGAATTTTCAAGAAAATAATTACATTTTTAATAAAATATTTGAACTTTAACCTACAAAGATGAATTCTAAACAAAAAGTATTTTCAACCAATTATGAATTTTCAAAAAATAGTCAAAATTTTCAACCAGACATGAATTTTCAACTGAAATGATGAATCTTCTAACCAAAAAGACCAATTTTTAACAATTAAAATTTCAACGAAAAGGTATATATTTAACGAAAAATGTAATAATTTATATTTCAATTGAAAACAACGAATAGTGAACAAAATACTTAAATTTTCAACCAAGAAGTCAGTTGAATTATCAATTAAATTTTTTAATTATCAACTAAATGCTCGAAGATTCAACAAAACAGTTGAATTTTTGACCAAAAAATATGATCTTATTGAAAATACTTTAGTTATTAACAAAATAATTGAATTTTTCGAGAATAGTTGAATTTTCTATCCACAAAGATGAATTATGAAGAAAAACAGATAATAGCTGATATTTCCAACAAAAAAATTAAATTCCTACTAAAAGAGAAGAATTTTGAAACCAAAAAGATGAGCTCGCAACTAGAAAAAAATATATTTTCAACCAAATATGGGAAACTTTAATTTTCAATAAAGGAATTAAATTTTGAAAGAAAAAAAAACGAACTTTCAAAAAAGTACTCAAATTTTCAACACACGACATGCATTTTTGACTTAAATTATAAATTTTACAATCAAGAAGACAAATTTTTGATAAATAAAGATTTTTCAGTCAAGAAAAAAAAATTTATTCAAAATGTTGAATTTTAAATCCGAAAAAATTAAATTTCAACAAAAAGATGAATTCTCATCGAAAAATGTAATAATGAGTATTTAAATAAAAAAATAACAAATTTTCAAGAAAATATTTAATTTTTCAAGAAAAGAGATGAATTTACAACATTTTAAACGAAATAGTTGAATTTTCAACCTACAAATATGAATTCTTAACAAAAAAGGTAATATTTCATATTTCAAGCAAAAAAGATTAAATTTCTTCCAAAAGAGATTTATTTTAATACCGAAAAGACAAATTTTTAACTGAAGAAGATATATTCTCAACCAAAAATGAAAAAGGTTAATTTTCAGTACAAACAATTTAATTGCAACAATAAACAAATTTCCAACAAAGTAGAGAAATTTTTAACCAAAGACATAAATTTTAAATTAAAATAATGACTTTTTGAAATAAAAAGACAAATTTTCATCAAATGAAGAATTTTAAGTCAAGAAAGAAGAAAAGTTCTTACATAAAAGGATTAATTCCATAAAAAGGTAATAGTTGGTATTTTAACCGAAAATGATGAAATTTTTACCAAAAAAGATGAATTTAAAAATCAACAAGATGAATTTAAAAATCAACAAGATGAATTTTTAACTAAACAAGAATATATTTTCAATCAAAAATGAAAAAAGTTAATTTTCAGTAATAAGAATTAAATTTCAACAACAACAAAAATGAATTTTCAGCCGAAAACATGAATTTTTAAATAAAATGATGAATTTTCCTAAAGAAAAAGATAGATTTTCAACAATTGAAGAATTTTGATTTAAAAGAGAAAAAAAAGTTTCTTCAAATTGTTGAACTTTCAAGTCGAAAAAGGAATTTATTGTAAAACAGTTCCATTTTCGAACCGAAAGTATAAATATTCATCTACAAAATAAATTTGTAAACCGAACTGTTGCATTTTTAACAAAAAAAGAAGAAATTTCAAACCACGAAAAGACTAGTAACAGGGAAAAGTTACATTCTTAGTCAAAAAAATTAATTTTTAATAAAAAATGGAACAAATTTTCAACAACATTTTCATCTGAAAAGATAAAACTTCGACTAAAAAAGGATGAATTTCCAAACTAACGAGATCAGTTTTTAAAGAAGCAGTTGAACTTTTAACCAAAAAGGATGAATGTTTAATAATATTTAAAAAAATATAATCTTCAAGAAGAAGCCACTGCAAAAAAATAAATAGAAAGAATAAGAATGAAATTTTTTTGCAAAATTACAAAATTTACAAAAAAAATACAAAATTTGAAATTCATTATCTATTGCAAGATATTTTTCAAAATCCCTGATTTTTCCTGACCAATAGATTTAAATGAATATTTTATTATAAATATTTATTATTATTATTAATATCTTCATTTTTGAAATTAATACCCTGGATTTTTCCTGATTTCCAAGTTTCCCTGACCTGCGGCTATCTCGCGTTCATTATATAGAAAAAAATAATTTTATATTTCTCTTTATAATCGACTCAAATTTAAGGTTAGTAATTGAAATGAATATATAACTGAATTAGTGATAACATCCTTTAATATTCAGTTGCATTTTTTTCACCAGGTAAAAAGCTCCCATTGTGGAAAAATTGATTCTGAAATAATGAATGAACTACTAACTGACTTACGTGAAGTCTCTATTTACTCTCTTCGTTTTACCTCCAAGGTAGCAGAGGTACAGTCGTTAAATGTTATCTCGGGTCACAGAAAATGCCATCAGGAGTCAGCCTGACCTGCAATTTAATTTAATTTGCGAATACCTTTACCTTCTCGATTTACCACAGTAAAGCTAACTACGACCAAGGTGCGCACCAGTAATGGATAATAATGAAAATACAAAAATCGAATTTAGCAGGATCCTCTCGCCTCTCAAGATTGCGATTCGATAATTGAATTACGATCCCGGAGAGGGGTTTACGGCGTTAAACGTGATAGGAATTTCAAATTGGACTCGCCGTGCCCGTGCGTTTCTGTCACGTCAGTATCGTCTTTTGTTTTTTTCTTTTTCTGTTTCATTTTCATTCCAGTACGTACCAGGTAATTCTTTATCTTTATTTAGTCGTCGAGAAAATTTAATTCAAAAAAAGAATTCTACATGAGTTATTACTACGGAATTAATACCAAACGATTCCACACGATGTGATCCAAATCACTGCAACCGCACAGGCTGTAGGGGAACTAATTACCTCACAAAAATCAAGTAAAATCCGTAAAACATCTGGAAATCTAATATGCTTCAAAATTCCTCAAAAGGTGATTTTTATCTTTGAAATCCTCTGTAATCTCGTGAAATCCAATAAAATCGGTTAAATTCCCTCAAAATCCCTTTAAATTCGTTGAAATACACTTATTAAATAGCGTAAAAACTCATGGAAATCTTTGAAATATTTTAAATCTTCTGAAATCTCATGAATTCATTAATAAAAATTAAAACTCTTGTAGTTTGTTCACATTTTAATTTTCATTCTTTTAAAACAGAATTCTAGTTTTCTAACAAAAGAGTCATCTCTACACTTTTTTACCGATGCAACTACACTACGGAAATTATCAACACGCCCATTTTTATAATTGTTACTAAAGTACCTCAATTTTCATAACATTCGTATTATATATTTTTTTCAATGATACTAGAGAAGGTCATGAAATGTTGCGTTTTATAATCCAAAGTTGAAAGCAACCAGTATTTTGAAAGTTTTTAAGATTTCTAGAATTTTTTTCCTAGATTATGCCCTATGGTCAAACTTGGTGCCAAAGAGTTGCAAAATTATAAATAATGATCTTACGCACCACATTACGAACATTTTTAAATTTCGCGATTTTTTCGCTGATGTGATTTTTTTACTACTGTTTTGAAAAAAATGTCACTAATGCTACAATTTTTTCAAATTGTTCAGATGCTTGATAATTGAACCATTTTACTGATTTCAGGCATTGCAAAGGATTTTATATGGTTTCAAAACTTTTAGAGTATTTTCAAAGATTTCGAGCGATTTTGAAGAATTTCAAGGGATATTAAGGAATTTCAAAGATTTTTTAAAGAACCTTAGCGAGTAAATAAAATAAGAGAAAATTTTAAGGGACATCAGGCTCGACTTCAAGGGATTTCTAGGGATTTCTTGGAATTTTATAGTGTCTCAGAAGGTTTCATAGATTTCAAAATTTTTGAAGAAATTTTGAAAAGATATTAAAAACTTCAAGATGTTTTACAGGATTTCACAAGAATTAAAGGATTGTAAAAATCTTCAAGGATTTTCAAGAGTATAATGTATGTGAAAATTCTTTGTAATTGAAAAAAAAATTCATCGATAAATTTTGAACACCACTCTTCTGAATTTGAATAAAAAAATTTTTCTGATTGTGATTTAAAAAAAGTAAAAATAGAAAAAAAATGAGAGAAAAGAAGAACGTAGGGCACTCGAAGGTTGCCTTCCTTTTTTCCCCTTCTTTATTGTTGCTTTCTAAGTTTCAATATCAGATATTTATGAAAGAATTCATAGGCTTTCAAAAGAATTAATAAAATTTCATAATATTATAAGGAATTTCTATAGATTTCAAGAGAATAAGAATATGTAGAAATATTACGAGATCACTTGAAATATTTGAAATCCCTTAAAATTCATTAAAATCTTCAAAATCCGCGGGAATTTCCCAAACTTCTTGAAATCCCTGAAAAAAATTGTAAATCTTTTAGTAGACTTCGAAATGTTTTTAAATCTCTTAAGATCCTTTTAAGTTCTGTGAAATCATCGAAACCACTTCAAATATCTCAAAAAGCGGAACAATGGTACTTTTAAGTTTTTCTGCAATTTTTCATATTTTTGTATACCTCAGAATTAATTTTCCTACGAATGAATGTAAGTCGACTCGATTTTCTCTAAATCCCAAAATAAAATTAGTTGTTAAAAGAGAAAAAAGCGCAATCAATTTTTTTACAAAACATTTTTTTATTCAAGGAATACTTATTTCTGAATGTCTTGTAATTGAAATATTTTCATTTACCATTATATGCAATTTTATACGTATTTAAAAAAAACTAATTCTTAGGATCTTTTCCTACAATTTCAAAAAGAGTTTCGGTTTCCGACCTGGTCTGAAAATATAGGCTCTTTTCAATGCTAAACTGAAAGGGGTCAAGCAAAAAATATATTCACGAGTACCTTATGCCATCGATAAAATATAAGGAGAAAAATGAAATTCGAAAAATAGGGGCTGAGTCCTGCATCTCGATAAAATCAGATCCACGATTAATCCTGGAATTAACTTTGAAATTTCCGGTGTTCAAAACTTGTTCTGAAATTCGAATTTTTCTTCGCGAATCTGATGATTAGACTAAAAAGTCTTATGTTGAGCTGTAGCCATCTTCAGTCTGAGAAAAAATGATATGATAATCAAAATTTGGTTAGGTATACCGAATTACTTTGCTCATCTTAATATATATATAAATTGCATGCAGGTATGAATTTTGTGTGCTGTACTTCGACAGTACCCGAAAGCAGACATATTTATTGCTTAACCGTGCGAAAAACATTTTTGTCAGTTCCGCATCATGAGTCGATTGGAATACCAATCTCATATTGGTGCGGTACCAAAATCGATGAGCTAATCTGGAGATATTAAACAAACGCACCTTCCTCATTTCGACATTCAATTAGTTTATTTATATTAATCCAGGATTCAAGTTCTCCATGTGACGGTATTAATTTTCATGCACGCTTGGTAGGCAATTATGGAATTTCCGTCTTCAATCCAAGAACTCGCGTTGAAATTATTGTGGAGAGATTTCATTTATGCTGGATTTAATAGAGAGTATAGGGGGAACTACGCAGGAGTAGGTCACTTTTAGGAGTAGGGGATTCAAATTTATTGAAATATGCAAAAACTTTGTGTCGAAAACTTAAACTACAATATTTGGGACAATATTTAACACACATGGAAGAAATTCTACCTTGATATGAAAAGGAACAAATGTATGAAATAAGAAAAACAGATTTTGAGCATTAAAACCAATGGCAGGACTTTCATATTGAAATGATGAGCAATTACCTGTAGAAATCATCGTTAAAGCAGAAGCACAGTCTTTCCCCTATTCTCGAAAAACTTCCTCTCTCTCTTGAAAGATACTATATTTAAGAATACAATTATTGTTCAAGTATATTCGGTGAATTGTAGTATTTCCTCACTGTGAATTTTCTGTGACCGTTTTGTTTAAATAACGTGGTTATTCTTTGTCAATGAAATAATTTGGTCGCACGGTCACATACATAGGCAATGGATTCGGAATTTAGAGAATCATAATTTCTTTGTCATATATAACCAACGTATGTTTCGACCATATTGCAGGTCTTCTTCAAAAGTAATTATCACCTCATTCAAAATTATTATAATTATATATTTTAATTTGATATACATTTTTTTGATTGATAGTTCAACAGTTTTTTGAACAAAATTTTCGTTTTTTAACTGCAGTGATGTTGATAAATCCATACAAAATTTAATTCTATTGTTTATACTATAGCCATTTTGGACTAAAATTTTAGTTTATCCACATTGCGGTTTTCTTTTTCATATTAAAATTTAGTCCGAACATAGACCATCAAATGCATTAGAGATTAAGCTAGTTTTCACTGAGTAATTAAAAAGGCTGATATTAAATTGGCATCCCAAATTAAAAGTGGGCCGAAATTTGAATTTTAATTAATTTTTCATCGTTTTCAAACAGTTTTAAACAACTTGTTGTATAATGCTCTGGTAAATTTTTTTATTAGTGGAATTTTTAATATATATTTATTGATGAAAATTGACTCAATAACTCTTCTTTCATGAGTATTGTTTTCTCGAACTAAAATTTTGATATTGTCAAGTTCGAAGTAAAAATAATGATTTAATTGCCATACATGTTGTGATAAACCAGTATTTTTATTTCCTAGTTCACAATCTCTTTTATGCTCGTATATACGAGTTTTTAATCTCTTGCCAGTTTAACCAACATAAATTTTGTTGCAACATTTACAATTTATCAGATATAAAACTCCAGATAAATGTTCTTTGTTATCTTCATCTTTATTTTTCAAAGGCGAAAAATAATTTAGTGTCTGGTTGTGAAATATTCATTTTTTTGTTTTGTTTAAAGAAGATCTAAGACGTTCTGAGAGATTTTAAATACATGGTACAGAAACTTGGAGGTCCGTTTTTTTATAGTTTCGTTCCATTTTTTATTTTTTGAGAAATATCTTCTTGACCATGACATTTTTATATACCAATTTGTGATTAGGTTTCCTTCTGGAGTTTTTATGATTAATAGCTAGGATATCATCCACGTATCTTTTGTAAAGAATAAGAGTAAACCTTAAATGATCAAAGGCCCTTTTTTCAAGATCTTTCATTACCAAATTTTCTAGAATAGGAAATAATGGAGATCCCATTGGACATCCTAAAATTTGTATGTTAAATTTATTGTTGAAACGAACTATTGTATTACTTAACACGATTCTAGAAGCAATTAAAAATTAGTTTTTAGTGATTTTTGTTAAGTTTTTATTAATATTAAAATTTTTCTGAATGCAATCTAATGCAACGTACAATGAAATGCTATCATACATTGATACTACATTAAGGGGAACTATTGAATGTGAATTAGGAACTTTGATACTTTTGAGTTCTTCTTTTAAGTCCCAAGCATTCTTTACAAACGCTTAAGTTTTTCCAGAAACTGGTTTTAAACAATTTGAAATATATTTAGCTAAATACTAAGTGGGAGAACCTACTGCAGAAATAATAACCCGCCATTTTAAATCAGGTTTGTGAACTTTTGGGAGAGCATATGCTCTAGAAACCACATTATTATGTGATTGTAATCTATATGATATGCTATCATTTATAAATCTTTTTTCCCCATCTGATAGCAATATCATTGCATTTACCTTCAAGAGTTGGAACCAAACTAGTTTTAATGTTAATTAATTTCTTAGTAAAAACTAGCTTGATCTCTGATGTATTTGATAATCTATGTTTGTCCGTCCGAAACACAACACTTCGTTTGTTAGTGAAAATGTACTTATCATGTAATATCGAAGCCTCTATACATTTTTGAGGTTTCAATTTCAATTTTAATAACGATCATCAGCATTTTAGACATTATATAACAATTATTTCTTGGTTAGATCAAAATTGAAACACGAATTACAAGATTTATAACTGATCTTGGTGAAATTTTTCGATTCAACACAAACTTAATAGGTCCTAGAATATAAAGTTCTCTTAAAGGTGAGACAACCTCATAAAAAAGACGTCTTCCAGAATAATAACCCAATTTATGTTAAAATATTATCAATTATTATTGAAAAAGTGTGATAAAGAATAAATTTTTCAAAGAATAAAATTTATGAACTTAAGTTTTCCCAGACATGAAAACAATTTAATTCTTCTTCGAAACCTAGAATTTGAACAATTTTCAGAAACTGCCGTAAACCATTTTTTAAGATTTCCGCAAATTTTAGCGCAGTTTTTGGTAGACGTTGATTTGTTTTTTAAATATACATTTCTTGTAATATTTCGTTAATGAAAAGGCTTATCGAAATTCAGACAAACCTCTTTTTCCTACTTTTTCTTGAATGAAGACAACTAAGCTTTCCTTTGAGACCAAAATAAAACTAGAAAATTGTCTTTTTTATTTAAAAATTTAACAATAAAAAACATTTTGTATTCCAGATTGCTTCATGTCCCAAAGTTTAATTTTAAAATACTCATAGAAACATAGATTGATAGGTACATTAAAAAAATGTTAAATAGATACTGTTTTTAGTGTTTGAACAATTTTCAATCATAAGCTTTCAAAATATTAGACCATCTTGATTTTATAATATTTTAAAAATTTTCAGACGGTTTAAATTTAACAATTTATAAATTATCAATTGTACATGAACATTTTTCGAATATATGCAATTTTAAATTGAAGATTCAACAAATATTGCGATATAAGTTTTAAAGATTTGTGATTAACAATATTTATGGAAACAGTAAAGATCCTCGTTTCAAACCTTTTTAGAACTGAAAATATTTAAAAATTTGATACTGTGGATTTGCAAATAGTTTATGTTTCAAATATTATAATATTAGAAATAAAAAATTCAAAACAAGTGCTATATTATTAATTACTATTCTTATTTTTAAGAATTTCTAGAAAACTTCAGGAAATAAAATATAATGTATTCCACGGAATTGCTACGGATCTGAGCAATTTCAAGGGATATGAAGGATACCAAGAAATTTTTAAAAGGAATTTAAATATATTAGGTTATTTTCAAAGATTTTCAAGAATTTGAACAGATTTTGTTTCAAACAAACTTAAAGAACTCTTAATATTACAAAATTTGTTGTTATGGATTTTTTTATTAATTTATGTTTAAATCAATTTTAATATTAGAAAATGAACCGTAGGGACGCAAAATCGCGCTTCGCGTGCGCTAATTTTTTAAAACGTTTTTTTTTAATATAATGAATAATTTCAATTTTATAATTATTGAATGAATTTCAAATCATTTCTACTTATTCTTATGGATTTTTTCGATTTCAAGGGATTTTAACGAATTTCTAGAGAACTTCAGGAAATAAAATAAATTTTATTTCAAGAGATTTTCACGGATTTTTAACAGTTTCAAAATATACGAAGGAATTCGACAAATTGCATTAGATCTTAAAGATTTTGAGTTTGAAAAAAAATTACAAAGAATATCAAGAGATTCTAAAAAGATTCATCTGATTTTAGAGGATTTCAAGGTTTTCAAAATTTTTTGCAGACATTTTGAGAGAGAGAGAGAGAGAGAGTAAGATTTTATAGAATTTCGTACGATTATAGAAAATTTTAAGAAAGATAAAAAATATTTCAAGAAATTTTTAAGGCATTTACGAAATTTCAGGGAATCTCAAAGAGTTTTACAATATATGAAGGATTCATAGGATTGCAAAAGAAATCAAAAGATCACACGGAACTTTGATAAATTTTGAAGAGTTTAAGAAAATTGCAGAATTATCCATGGATTTGAGAGTAATTTAACAGAATTCAAAAGTTTTTAATAGATTTCAATGGATTTCAATGCTTTCATGAAACATTGTTAGAATATTTTAGGGATACTTCATCAGATGTTATAGGATTTCACGAAATTTCAGAGGCTTAAATGATTTTTGGAAGAATTATGAAAGATATTACAGATTTTAGGATCTTCAACGAGATGTTGATTGATTTTTCTGGGATTGCTAGGTATATTGTTACATTTATTTTCTTTCAATTTCAAGAAATTGAAAAGATATCAATACATTGAAAGATATTCAAAGAGTTTAAAAACTTTCAAATGTTTTTAAAAAGGTATTTGGAATATTATTGATATTTTAAAGTTTCCAAGGGATTCCAACGGATTTCTATAGCACTTTTTAAAATTAAGGATATGAAATAAAATGCCAATGGACTTCTAGGGATTTTTACGGATATCAAGGGATTTCAAAATAATCAAGAGATTTAAATAGATTGAAGAGTTTTCCAGGTATTTTTAAAGATTTCAACTGATTTCAGGGGTTCTTAAAGGATATGAACGGATTTTAAAGCTTTAAGGGTAAATTGAAAGATTCTAACTTATTTCATGCGATTTAATGAAAAATGTACATTGTATATCTACCAGATTTGAAAAATATTCAATACCTCTAATATTTTGAAAATTGCATGACACTATCTGGCTACTATTTTTCAAAATGTATGCTACTATTGATACTATTTTTCATTTATTAAGTGAGTCCGAGCCCGAGGCCTGACAGTCGGAAAAAGCGTTATGTGGGGGGTGGGTAGAGAATGGTAATTTTTTTGTGGAAAATTTTGTTACATGATTCACGGATGGCCCTCTATGGAACTTTTTGTTAATTTTGTTTGTTTATCTGTTTCTTTGAGGATAGTTTATGATTTCGAGATGAATGTCGCTTTCTAAGGATTGAGTAATATAAAATGTTTATATAATACTTGAATAATTTATGCGATGCGTCTGAGTAAATAACATATTAGAAAAGGTGTAATAGGTATTAAAATGGCATACTTCAAACCAGAAAAGACCTCAATGATCTAAAGAAGATCCTTTATTGTGAAAACAACAGTCAACGTTTCGTGAGACAAATGGTCTCCTCACCAAGAAACATTAATCCAAATTAGTCAATACGAAGTTCTTAGTGAAATTAAAGAAGTTAATATGTAGTAGTTCGAAGAAACCATGTTCTTAAATTCTTTTCTCAAGTTAGTCCTGCGAAAAACAGTAGTAGTTGTAAATCTAAAGAAAACTCTTTACCTGCTGTTGTTAGAACTTTAAATTTGCACATGTTGAAAGCTAGTGTTGTCCATCAGTAACAAATGAAGGACACATTAAAAAATGTTTGAATAAATAAAAGTGACAAATGAAAATAGGATTAAACAATGTTTAATGTGTCCTTCATTTATTATTGATGCAATACACTACCTTTTGACATCTGTCGACCATTGTTTTCACAATGAAGGATCTTCTTTACCGGGGTGTCCAGTGATTCTTAGGAACAAAATTCAAGGTTTTTTCCAGGTTTTTCAGGTCAAGAAATCAAGATTTTCCGAATCTACTTTTTGACATCAAATAATTAAATAGACGTTTGTTACACGTCTAAAAAATGAGCTATTTCTTTTTTTATTGGCCAACAATTTCTTGACATTTTGCGAACATAAGTCATCTTTGTGAAATCTTTGGGAATATTTTTGAATCTTTGTAAAGTCTTTGAAATCATTGCAATCTTTGAAATCTGTGTGAAATCTGTAAAATGTTTTGAAATCTTTGTGAATTTGTTGGCATTTTTTGAAGTATTACAAGCCTTAGTGAAAGCTTGAAATTTCTCTCAAATCTTTTGGAATTTTTTAAAGCTTTTGCAAAATTTTGAAATCCTTGAAACCTTTGTGCAATTTTTTGAAATCTTTTGAAATCTTCGAAATATTTGTGAAATCTTTCTTCAATCTTTGTCGGGGAAATCTTTTGTGTTCTTTTGAAATCATTGAAATTTTTGAAATGTTCTCAACTGTGTTGAAGCCTTTTGAAATCGCTTAACATCTTTGAAGTGTTTTAAAATATTTAAAATCTGGTGTACTGTACGATTTTAGAAATCTTTGGAATCCTTGAAATTTCTCGAAATCCTTATGTATTCTTTGAAACATTTGTGAAATCTTTTTCAAATATTTTGTATATGTTTGAAATCACGGAAATATTTGTGATATTTTTTAATTCTTTTTGAAGTTCTGTGTAATTGTTTGAAATATTTCTCAAAACTTTTAAAATCTTTTCAAAAGTTTTGATGTCGTTTGAAATCTTGGAATAGTCATGAAATCTTTGAAAATCTTGAAATCTTTTGAAATCCTCATGCATTCTTTGAAATATTTGTGGAATCTTTCGGGAATCTTTTGTAATCGTTTGAAATTACTCGAATATTTGAAATCTTTGTTAAATCTTTCGGAATCTTCTTAAACATTCTTTAATTATTTTAAATCTTCGAAATGTTTTGAAATCCTTTAACCCTTTTTGAAACCTTTGAAATTCTTGTATTCTTTCGAAATCCTCATGAAGTCTTTAAATTATTTTTTAAATCTTTTGTATTCGTTTGAAATCATTGGCATATTTGAAATATTTGTTAAGATATTCTGAAATCTTTTACATCGTTTGGAATCACTGAAATATTTAATATCTTTGTGATATCTTAGGAAATCTTTGGAATCTGGTGTCCCTTGTTGAAATCTTTGAAATTCTTGTATTCTTTTGAAATCTTGATGAATTTTTTCTGAAATTCTTGAAACTTTTGTGAAATATTTCGATAACTCCTAAAAAATTTCAAAATTGTTTAAAATCTTTTGAAATCTTGAAAATATGGTTTACTATATTCTTTTTAAAATCTTTAAAATCTTGAAATCTTCTAAAAGTTGTAAAATCTGTAAGAGATGTTTGAAATCTTTGTGAAACTTCGAAATCTGATGTACACGTCTTTTTCAAATCTTTGAAATCGTTATGAAATGTTCGAAATCGTTGGGATATATTTGTGAAAACTTTTAAATCTGGAGTAAACGCCTTTTTCGAACCTTTCGAAATATTTGTAAAATCTTTCTGTGATCTTTACTTGTGAAATCTTTTCTGTTCGTTTGAAATCAATGAAATATTTTTGAATCTTCTCAAATTTATTGTAGCTTTTTAAAATGGTTTAAAACTTTTAATATGTTTTGCAATCTTTGAAATCTCTCGAATTTTTTTTAATTCTCGAAATATTTTGAAATCCTTATGAATTCTTTGAAATACTTGTGACATCTCTCCTACATCTTTTGTATCTATCAACGGGAATATCTGAAATCTTTGTGAAATCTTTTTAAATTTTCTAAAAACAATGTGAACTCATTTAAAATCTTTGAAATGTTTTAGAACTTGGCGTACTGTACCCTTTTGGAAATCTTTCGAATTCTTGAAATCTTTAGAAATCCTTACGTATTGTTTGAAATATTCTTAAAATATTTCTGAACTCATTTTAATTCTGAAACTGAATTAGGATCGAAATTTTCAAGTGATGATTTTTATAATTTGTAAGGTGAATACAACAACAAAATCTATACATACTTCAATATTCTGTATGAGCGGAGAAGAAATTTGAAACTTGTAGAATTATTCACAATATTGAAGCTTGTTCTTTACAATCTACAAAATAATTGGCACAGCCCACAGAAAGTGCCTTGAAATCTCTTCATTTATTCTGTAATAAACAAAAGTTAAATTATATCTTGATAAATGAAAAACTTATCAGAAGAAAGATTCTTTCCAAGCGAAATGTTTCTTTCAGTAATAGACTAAAAAATTCAAATTACTCTTCGCTTTCCAGTAAAATTACTGTTTTAAAAGCAAAAAGAAAAATCAAGGTTCTCGTAAAAAATTCAAGAAAATTTCCAGGTTTTCAAGGTTAAAAAAAGAATTCAAGGGGAATTCCATGTTTTCCAAGGTTGCTGGACACCCTGTTCACATGATTAAGATCTTTTCTGGTATCAAGTTGTTATCTTTATACCAATCACACTTTTTATAATATACGATACCCAATATTTATACTAAATGAAAATATCTTTGTTAATCAGAACGTTAGAGTGACCCATGTAAACCCGCCAGAGATTCAGAATCTGTCTATGTAAAGGGCCCTCGGGGGTAGCATGACATAGGCAAGCCAATTTTCGATCGAGATCAATGACGATATCATAATTGGCAGTCCTCCGTAGAGCCATTCACTTAGTTTCGAGTGGCCATCCTGATTGGCGCTATAATAAGCAATATATGTATGTACACTGTACATTGTTACTTGGGTGCAAGCATTAGAAGTCTCTAGTCCAGGGAATCTCCAGTCTAGGTGTGTAGGAACATGTGTACGTAGTGACACTCTCGTTCAAGAACGAGGCACGTAAGGGTCGTAAGGCTATTGGCAATCTCAACACCGAATCATTGATAATTACGGATAAGGGGTAATTCACGTTGAATTTCTCCATCAGGTCAGATACAGTCAGCAATAAACTTCACCATCGATAAATAGTATGTGACCATTAACCGGCTGATCTATTCAAAATTAGCCTTGACTTTGAAAGGCGATAGCGCCGTACAGAATACAGATAAGGATAGTTTTTCGAAGAACGTTGGAAATCTTATTAAGATCTGCGTTAAATGAGCTCTATCTGAATTGATTTAGCCTTGTGGGGATTGAGTTATCATGTGAGAAAGACTTTAATAAAATTCCGATTTTTAGGGAATCCGTACATTGACGGAATCCGTACATTGAAGCAATAAACTGCATTGAACGTCATCTTCCTACGTAGATGCCACTTGTTATTTCTCCAGCAGGAACACTTTTCGAAAGGAACAAAAATTAATTTTCAAAGTAAAAAGGTCATTCTTTTTGTTTGAAAATTCAATTAATTTCTTTAAAATTCAAAAATTGTATTAGAAAGTAATTCTTTTTGGTTCAAAATTCGTCTTTCGGGTTGAAAATTCAACTATTCGGTTGAAAATTAATTTTTTCGATTAAACATGAGTTGTTGGGTTGAAGATTCATCATTTCAGTTGAAATTTTATCACTTTTGTTGAAAATTCACCTATTTTTTGGAAACTCAACTTATTTCTTGAAAATTTATATTTGCGGGCTGAAAATTCAACGGTTTGGTGAAAAAATTTCCTTCTTAGCTTGAAAATTAAGCAATTTGTTTTCATTTTTTTTCTCTTAACTGAAAAATATTTCTTGGTTGATAATTTATCTCTCTTAGTAGAAATTTTATCAAAAATCGATCTATTTTAGGCTGTATAATATTAATACATTTTATTAAAGAGTAAGGAAGTTATCGTCATTTATATTATATTTAAAATCGATTTTTATAGTAAAAATGTTCTCATCATATTCTCAAAATTTAAAGTTAATGCGAGAATAGAAAAGATGTGTTGATTCGAGACGAATCGATTGACCTATAATATTAATACATTTTATTAAAGAGTAAGGAAGTTATCGTCATTTATATTATATTTAAAATTGATTTTTACAGTAAAATTTTTTTCATTCTCATATTTTAAAGTTTATTTGAGAATGGAAAAGAAAAGATGTGTTGATTCGAGGCGAATCGATTGTCTTATAATATTGATACATTTTATTAAACAGTAAGGAAGCTATGGTAATGCATAATATTTAAAAAACGGTTTTTCATAGTAAAATTTTTTTCATGAACATAATTCGAAAATTATGTAATAACGGAAAAGATTCCTTGATTCGATTCAAATCGATTGACCTATAATATTAATACACTTTTTTGAAGAGTAAGAAAGTTATGCTCATTTATAATATTTGAAGCATCTGTTTTAGACAGAAAATTTTTTTTCATCGACATAAATCAAATTTGACGTATGAATAGAAAAGACGTTTTGATCATAAATTTTCAAATAAAATAATTCTGACAGAGACTGATAGGGATTGTAATAGTATTCTGATAGTCACAAATTTTTTTTATGACTGAAAATAATAATTCAGTTAATAACTATTTACTTTTAAATCAATAAGTTATATTGGTATTTCGCCAACCCCATTGAACAGATGTTTATTAATCACGTGCATTAATTAAAAATATTGAAATAAAGTATAACTATTCTTAATTGAAATTTCTCTACGGCTTTTCGGTAAAAAAGGAATTCTTGTGTATTTTTTTTTTACTTTATTTTAAAAATTATTTGTGGAAATAAAATTAAATATATGTTTTAATGAAATTGTTTCCAAGATGCACCACGTGGAGGTGACCAATTTTTTCAAAGTTAAATTTTTAATTTGAAAACTTAACTTTTAACTTAAATTAACTAAGCAGAAAGCTGGGAAAGTGATAGGGTACGACACAATTTCCCCCTTCCCTTTTCTAGCTCAAAAAATGACTATTTTAAATACAAAATTCGATTGATCTTTTGTCATTGTATTAACAATTTTTTTTGTATTATTTTGTAATTTTGTTTTTTTGTAAATTTCTATTCTTAAATTGATCAAAATGAAAACTTTAGTTAGTCTATCATTTAAAAAATCACTAATGCTTCCTCATAGAGGAAGCAAATACGTTTGCTAACAGAAAGCAAAGTGCTCGTGAAATGAGCACCATATAAATATAAATATAAATAAAGTGGAAACACTCGAGATTGAATTCACAGCTAGTTTTCTGTTGTTGAAACTTCAAATATCTTCTAAAAAATTAATCTTTTTGGTTCGAAGATTTGACTATTTGGTTAAAAATATAACTCTTTGTGGTTGAAGTTCATTCTTTTTTGTTTGAAAATTTCACCATTTGCTTAAAAATTCGTCTTTGAAGGTTGAAAATTCAACTATGTGGTTAAAAAATCGACTCTTTTGTTAGAATTTTTTTTAAATTGAAAATTAAACTATTTTGTTGAAAATTCAATATATATTGAATTGAAATCTTTAGCGTTTCATATTGAATTAAATATGGTCACTATATGGAAGCCAAAACAATTATGTTTGAAATAAAACAATCAATATAGAAAAAAGTTTGAAAATGTGAGCTTGTACAATTGATTAATTCAATAAACTTTTTAAAATGTTGTTGATCACTTGAAAATATCAAAAAGAAAAGCGGAAGATTTAAAATTGGAACTATCTAGTTAAAAATTGTTCATCAAACTGATTTGTGAGAAGAAATAATTTAGTAGGAATTGTTTGTTAATTTAGGAGGAATTTCCAATTAAAAATGAAAAAATAAAACCTTTTCTAAAATGAATTCAAAATTATGATTCTTTTAGAGATATTTTAAGGGTTGTTTAATACGTTTTTAGGTCTCTGGAGGCTGTCTCCACAAAATGAAAAAATCATTTATTTGATGCGCGATCTGAAAAGCTAATGTCACGAATTTTCAATAAATGACAATTTCAGAGAGAACATATTATCTGGCGATTGTCCCGAAATTCAAACTTGAGTGCACTCGAATTTCGAGAGAGGTGGGAAGGCGTTTTGCTCCTACAGTCCTCTCTTTTTCCACTTTGACTACTATTCTATTCGCAGACGTGGGTCGACACATCATAAGAATCGACTTTTTCACGAACCTTTGGAAGTGTATGAAGGTTCTCAATTTTTGGATCTCAGAAGAAAAATCTCAAATAGATTTGAGAGATGATTTTATTTTATCGTCCAATTAGGAACTTACGGCTTTTTCTAAAGCACTTCTTCGAGGTCATTTTTCATTATAGATTAATATTGTAATATTTTCAATTCGAAATCTTCAAAAATCTATTTTTTTTTTAAATTTATTGAAATTTTGTCAATATTTTCACAAAATAGTAGAATCATCAACAAAAAAAAATATTTTTCAACGTCTTACATTTTTAACCAAAAAAGGATTACATTTTTACCAACAGAGACGAATCTCTAAATCCCAAAATCTTTAAAAATTGCAATTATCGATTTATGATTCCAGATATCTCACTGTGGCCAAATGGATTTCATAAGATCTCTCGAAGAACTTTCGAAGATTCGGGAAGATTTTTGATGATTTGAAAGACTTTCAAGATTTCCGAAAGGAATATCCCCTCGCCCTAAAATATAAATTTTCAAAAAAAAAACGTTAATTTTAAACCATATACTTGAATTTTCAACCAAATAGATGATTTTTCTACCAAAAAAGACGAATTTTCAAATTTTATATTATATTTTAATCTTTTTTCCAAACTTCTAAAACTTCTAAATATCTTTAAATTGACTTTAATTTTTCCTTAAATTTGAAAAAAATTTCGCATAAGTTTCTAAACCTTCTAAATATTTTTTTAAATTATGGTATTTTTCCTAAAATTTTGAAAAATAATTTAAAATAAAAAATGGCCTTGAAATCTTGCAGATTTTTTTCGAAATGTTCAGAAATCTTTTGTAATTTTTTGAAATTTCCTTTAAATATTTATTTCTCAAAATAGAAAATCTCTTATAATTTTCCCAGGTATCTTAAAAAACCATTTTTTTTATCTTAGAACCTTTCAAAGTTTTTAAAAAAGCTTCGAAATTTTTCTTCTGAATCTTCAAAAACTTACATTTTGTTTTAAATTGTTTGAAATATTTTCCATTATTTTTTCAATCTTTTCAAAACTGCTAAATATCTTTAAAATTGACTATAACTTTTCGTAAAATTAAAAAAAAATGTCGGATAAATTTCTAACCCTTCTAAATAGTATTTATAATAATGGGATTTTTCCTAAAATTGAAAGAAACTGTGTCATTATGAAAATTGCCTTAAAATCTTATATTTTCTTTTTTTTTCTCACAATTTTGGATATCTTTTAAAATCTTTCGAAATATTCTCTTAAAATTTATTTTTCAAAACAAAAAATCAGAATAAATTTTTCCAGTAATCTTAAGTACATTTTCTCAATCAATTGAATACATCTAGAATTCATATTTTCCAAATGTTGGAATGCGAACTCCGGCTCGAATTTGTAGTTCCGGTTAATTCCCGTTTTTTCGTTTTTATTTTAATTCCTGGATATTTCCCGGGTTTTTTGGTTATTAAAAACCATATAAGAGTCATTAATACCACTAGAAGTGAATTTAAATACTGTGTTAATAAAATTATAATGATAGACCAGAGTGTGGTCGTGAGGACTTAGGCACTGTCTGGGAAGTCGAAAATGTCCAGTCAGGGGTTCGAATCTCCATTCCTATATGGATGTATTTCAATCACCAAGTTCGTGAATGTCTAATATTTAATATAATTCAGATTCTGAAGTAACTGCACGTACAAAACGTATAACTGATGTAAAATGATAAAATAGTAATTAAATAGATTTTTCTAATTTTTTTAGAAAAATAGCATAAAAATGTAGGAAATATTGCAAAAGAAGAGAACCCCTGATAGTGGTAAAGAAGTGAATGAAAGTCATTTTGGAGAAGACGAGCCTCCGTTTTTCGAGTCCATTGATGCTTGAAGTTCATTTTTGACAGATGGTACATCTGCCGGCAGTCACTTTGTTGTACATGGTACAATCTTGTTGGAGTCGGCGAGCACCTTAGGTCTTAGGATCTGTCAGTGGTAGCTGAATAACACACAATGAGAGTATTTCAGTGAGAATTGACTGGGATACCCATTATTATTGGCTAAGTAATTGTCCCCTTCGATATTTAGAAATTGGCCTCGACTATTTTGCGGCTACCCTGGGAGTACGAAAGTCATTGGTGTGTTTTTATTGCCGCCCTTAGAATCAATCTTTTCAAAGTCGAGCACCGGATGCAAGGTATTTTCTCTAAAATGCTTCAAGCCTCGCTCTAATCTTCAACACATTTGAGATACTTCAGTTATTTAGATTCCAAGATTGCATGGGGTTGCGAAAAATTGCATATTGGGTAATCGGTACAGTGGTTGGCCATCCTCCAATGATTGGCCATCTCATTAAAATATGCTTATATATGTTTGGAAATAAAACTACTAATGAACAGTTCAGGGTGAAACGCAAACAATAAGTATATTCCAACCTTAGAATAATGTATGTATGTCGATAAATGGGTGGCCAATCATTGTCATCGTGAATTAAGCGGAAACTTAATGATCGGCCACAATATCTGTAAAGCCAATGACTAATATCTTCAGTAATCTATAACCTGATGTGGCCAATCATACATTCATTGGCATACTATGCTAATCGCTATGAGGTCTCGTAACCAATCATGGTGTTTTTTGACATTATTGTTAATTTCTTTATATATAAACTATTCTCTTCTTTTAACGCTCAACTTACTTAATTTGAATCTGTATAAAAGTTATTATCCATCTGTGTATTTTAGAATTTCGATCGACGCTTGTAGTGTTTTCTACACATTTTTAAACTGGGAAAATTCCTTAAGTGACCAATAATTGTATTGATTTCCCTACGTGACTGAAAAATATTGCATGAAATTGCAGAAGAAAACATTGAAGGAATTAATGTAAAAAGTATAGATACTATAAATAGGGAACGATTTATTTAATACCACTCATAAGCTCATATGAAAGTACACAAGAATAGCGATTCTGTGCAAATAAGCTTTACAGAGCAAAAATCTGTGAATTCCATTGATATCATTTTTTAATCCATTTATATTTTTTAAATCTGTCCAAATCTGTTGAAATCCTTCGACATTTTTAAAATCCCCTAAAATCTTTAAAACAATTGGAGAATTCCTATGAATCATTATAAATCCCTTAAAATCCTTGGAAATTTATTAAAATCCTTTAACTCTTCCGAAATATCTTAAAATACCTTAACATTCTTAAAAATATGTGTAATCCCTGAGAATCCCTTGAAATTCGATCGAATTTCGTTTATTTTCAAAAGTTTGTTAGAAATCCCTTGAAATCTTTGATAACGCTACAAAATTCTTTGAAATTCCTGGAAATTGGTCATATCTCGCGAAATCTTATATAATTTTCTCAAATCCTTTAAAATCTGTAGAATCGTTATCAATCCCTTGAGATTCAATTACATTTCATTTATTTTCCAAAGTTTTCTAGAAAACCCTTGAAATCTTTGGAAATTTTACAAAATTCTTTCAAATCCCTTGAAATTTTGTATATCTCTTGAAATCTTTCAGAATCTCTTAAAATCCTTTGGAAAACGTAAAAATCTATTTTAAAAGTATGCATAAATCATTTGAAATCCCTTGAAAATAATTGAAATTAAACTTGTTTATTGAATTTCTCTACAAAAAAAAAACTTTTAAATCTCAAGAAATCTTTGAAATCTCTTGAAATCCTTACAGATTTAATAAAATCCTTAAATCTTGTTAAATTTCTTGAAATACATTGCAATCTTTTAAAATATGTGGAATCGCTAAGAAACCCTTGAAATTCAATTAAATTTAATTCATTTTCCGAAGTTCTCTAGAAATACCTTGAAATCTTTTGAAATCCTACAAAATTCTTCAAAGTTCCTTGACATTTTTTATATCGCTTAAAATCTCTAACAGTCGATTAAAATACATTGAAATCTTTGGAAAACGCAAAAGCCCTTAAAAAAAGTAGGTAAAAGTCATTTGAAATCCCTTGAATATAAATTGAATTAAACTTATTCATTGAAACTCTATGAAAAAAATAATGTTGAAGTCCTCAGAGATTTAATAAAATTCTGAAATCTTGTGACATTTTTTGAAATACCTTTGAATCTTTTGGAATATGTGGAATTGCTAACAATCCCTTGAAATTCAATGAAGTTTAATTTATTTTAAATCTTTTATTTAGAAATCCCTTGAAATCTTATAAAATTCATTTAAATCCCTACAAATCTTTGAAAACCAATTAAAATTCCCTGACATCCTTCAAAATTTGTGAAATTACTTTGATATCTCTTGAAATCCTTTAAGATCCTTTAAAATCTCGTGAATTCTTTTTAAATAGTATGTAATCTCTTTAAATCCCTGGAAATCCTTTTAAAACTGTGGAAATCCCTTAAATTTCTTTAAGATACCGTGAAAATGTTTAAAAACGTTTAAAATTAGAGGTGTGAGGTCGTTTATTCAAATTTTTAATACAAATTCGAACATGATTGCAAAGTTGGATTTTTCAAAATAAAAAAAAAATTTAAATGTACATCAAACCGTTTTGATTTCCTTGAGCTATTAAAATGGTTTAAATTAAAAAAATGAATTTAAAAGTGAAGTCCAATCTTTGAAATTCGATTTATTCGAATATACGAACAAGTCGAATTTCGAAGATTCGACTTGACTTTTGGATCCATTTTTTAAACAATAAAAAGAAGTAATTTTGATTTTAAAAATTATAATAATCCAAGGAAATCAAGCCGGTTTGATGTAGGGTTAAATTTTTGTCTATTTCGAAAAATCCAATGTTTCAAAAGTGTCTATATTTGTATCACAAATTCTAATAAAAGATCGCACATCTCTATTTAAAATGTTTTCAAATCCGTAGAAATCTCTTAAAATCTCTAAAAATCGGTTAAAATCGTTTGAAATCGTTGAAATTGCATGCAGTATTTCGAAATATTACTAGATCCCTTGAAAGCTTTGAAAACCGTGGGAATCTTTCGAAATCTCTTGAAATTCGTGAAAATCCTTGCAAACTTTTTGAAATCCTAGGAAATTCCCTCAAATCTTCGAAACTCAATTGAAATCCCCTGACATCTTCAAAAATTCGTGAAAATATTTTGGTATTTCTTAAAAACCTTTAAAATCCTTTGAAATACGGTGACTTAATTATAAAAAATATTTCGAATTCTCTTGAAATCTCTTGAAATCCCTAAAAATTCTTTGTAATACCCTAAAACTTTTGTCAACCCTTGAAATATTTTGAAATCACTTGAAATCTCATGAAATCCCTAAAAAGCTTTGGAATTCTCGTTAAATTCCATAAAAAATGTGTAATTCTCTGAAATACTTTGTAGACTTTTGAAATATCTTAAAATTTCTTAAAATCTGTTCAAATCCTTTCAAATTACTGAAAATTTGTCAAATCTTTTGAAACCCCCTGAAAACATTTAAAATCCTGTGATTTCTTTTGAAATATTATGAAATCTCTTGAATTTGCTTGAAATTCTTTGAATTTTATGGATATTGACAACGTACATAATCTCTTGAAATCTCTTTAAAACGATTGAGCTCCCTAGAAATCCCTTAAAATCCTTTAAAGACTGTGGAAATCCCTTATAATTCTTTGAGATTCCGTGAAATCTTTTAAAATCCTTGAAATCGTGTCAAATTTTCAAAAGCCCATAAAACCCCCTAAAACCTTCAAAATACGCACAAATCCCTTCAAATCTTTGAAAATCGGTTAAAATCCTTGAAATTCCGTGAAATATTTCGAAATATTACGAGATCCCTTGAAATCTTTAAAATCCGATTCAAATTAATGGAAATAATATAAATACATATGGGAATACTGCAAATCTCATGAAATCTTATGGAATTTCATTAAATCTTCGAAATTCAATTAAAATCCCCTTACATCCTTCAAAATTCGTGAAAATACTTTGGTATTTCTTGAAAAACTTTAATATCCTTTGAAATCTTGTGACTATTTTAGAAATATTTTGAAGTCTTTTAAAGTCTCTTGAAATCCCTTAGAATCATTTATAATAGCTTAAAACTTTTGTAATCCTTTAAATGTTTTGAAGTTGCTTGAAATGTCATGATACATGAAATCCCTAAAAGTTTTGGAAATCTCGCTAAATTCCATAAAAATGTTGAACTTCTTTGAAATACTTTGTAGTCCTTTGAAATATCTTAAAAACCATTCTAATACTTTCACATCACCGGAAATCTTTTGAAATCTCCTTTACAGTGAAAATAATTTATATATAATATATATTTAATAAAAATATATAATTTTACGCAATAAGAAAGGGGTGTCACAAAAGTCTCAGGAATCCTTACGATAGAAGAGAGGAGGTCTAAAATTTCAAAAATCATCCTTTCATAATTAAAGGAAGTTACCTGACGTAATATTTGAACGATCCCTTACTGAAATTCAACTCAAAATATGAAAATCTTTTTGAAATCTCTTTACATGTCGATACAAACAAAATTTATCATTTCACCCCATTTGCATCATTCTTAATATATAACGCACCTATAACGATGCAAAATATGAAAACTTAAATTCAAGCTCATTTTCCAGAAAATCGTTGGTTTTCAAATTTACCTGGACAATTCGCCACATTTACTACTTGAAGCTTCCGAAACATCTGTCCCTGTCTAATTTTTTGTCCTCAGACATGCTTTCGCCTTACTTTCGATCTGCGAAAGTCTGATTTTCCATGCTCACAAGAGGAAAAAACTGAGTTTGTAGTATGTACTCCAGGATTCATTCAAACTTCGGAGGAAGGTCATCGATTCTCAGTATACGAATGGATTCGATGAATTCTAGTGGTAGGTGTCACGGTGTGACATTGTAGTAGCAATTCATTCACTATTTCATTTAGGCCATTTAGGGATTTGACTCGCTTTAGTGCCCGGTTGGTCAAGTGACCCTCAAGGGTCACTTGAACCTACATTCCTGTTCGAGGTGCATTCTTCAATTTCTTTATTCGAATAATAATACAGAATACAATTACTTTCGACGAATGAAGTACCTGCAAGAGAGGTGGGTACTACTCTAGACTTTAAAATACATGAATTGCTTCCGCATTGAGGGAGGTTTGTAACGACCTAAATTTTCAAATATATTTTTTTGACATATTTCGATATAATTCGACTCCAGGAGCTCGAAAATACCATTTTTAAACAATGTCAGCGTGTGTATGTAACTTTTTAAAGAGATATGATAATGAAATTTTGACGAATTGTAGCTCCGATTGATATCCATGTTTGATAGGATTTTGAGCTAGATCAGCCATTTAGAAGTGTTTTTTAGTTCAGAGATTAAAAAAAAATTACCTTGTATACATGTGAAAAATTTTTCTGACATTCAAAATACGCAACGATACGATATCTAGTATATTGGTTCGCGTCCTCGAGACGCATCGATCGACCTCCTTGTCGAAAATCTTATGACCTGCCAGTACCGATTTATAAAGTTTAAAAAAATGGTTTATTCTGTTTATATGAGGAAAACTTTCTTGACATTCAAAATACATCAATATTAAATGTAGTGTATTTGTTCGCGTCTTCGAGATGCATCGATCTACCTATTGTTGAACCTTTTATAACCCACCAGTACCGATTTGTGAAGTTTAAAAAAATGGTTGATTCTGTTTACATGAGAAAAACTTTTTTGATATTCAAAATACAAGTTCGAAGTTTGTTTGAAGAAGGTGTTGGTTCGAAACTTGTTCGAAAAAGGCGTTCATTCGCCGAAGTATTTTATTCTTGAAATTTTGTAGTGGTACCACTGACGCAGGGTATCAAACGTTTATAAAGTAAAGTTTAATTTCTTTTATTTAAGCATTTGATTCATACTATTTTGCATAGTTACATATAAAACTAAGATGATACAAGACAAATTTTTACATTTATTTTTAAATAACGATATTATAAATTAATTGTAGTATGTCATGCAATGCAGTGGGTATTGAATAAAATAATGTTTTGAAAGTGATAATTGAATATTATATTATTTATAATAAACCTGCTGATATCAGCGAAAGGAGGACGTCCAAAATAATTATGGTTCTCGTACATTAATAAATGCATTAACATAATATATTAAATAATAATATAAATTTATGCAAAGAAATTTAAGATACATATATTGTGTATTCTCCCTACTATATAGTATATTTGTAGAATCTATAATTATACATTTTTCTAAACAAAATTATATATATTTTTTAAATGAACATGATCATCGAAAAAAGTCATTATTTTAAACATAAGTAATAAATCACTGCATAATTTCATTATAAAATGAGTGATACTCTTGAGGAATGACCACGCTTGAACGCATCAATTGTAAAACCTTCTTTTCCGTATCCAATTGATTTTTCTTTAAACAAATTTTTTACTTGAAATTTTGTAGTGGTGCCACTGACGCAGGGTTTCGAACCATATTATGGTCCTTATGCAGTTTTAATTCTCATGTCTTTAATTAATTCATAATATAGTGATTTCAAAATAAATGTAAAAAGTGGTGATGTGTTATCTTAGTTTTATATAATTATGCAAAATAGTATGAATTAAAAGCTTAAATAAAGAAAGGATAATTTACATTAGAAAAGTTCGATCCCCTGCGTCAGTATCCATTTTTTTCTTCTGTGAGAGAAAAACCTCCCTTTATGAGGAAGCAAATTTCTTTGATACCTATGGGGACGAAAAATGCTCATAAAATGAGCACAAATAAATACACTCATAGTGAATCCATCCATAGCACTTCACAGCGGTATTTATCATGATGACAACAAAATCATTTAAAAAAAAAGCAATTTTTTATCTCTGAGTTTGTAAGATGTTAATTTATTTAGGGGTCATCCTAAAACAACCTGAAACGATTTGAGTGGAGGGGAGGTTTTTAGAAAAATCTTACTGTTCCTTATGAATTAGTAAAGTAGTTCAACTTTCAACAAAGTAGTTGGATTTCCAATAAAAAAAGATGAATTCTCAATAAAAAATATAATAGTTGATATTTTGACAAGAAAAAAAAAATTTTCATTTTGAATCAAAAACAAAAGGACGAGCTTTGTACAAAACAGATTAAATTTCAATCAAGAAGATGGATTTTTTTCCCTAGAAGACAGATTTTCGAAAAATTACATCAATTTTCAACCAAAGAGTTGAATTATTAAACACGAAAAGATCAACTTTTATAACAAAAAAAAATAGTTAATATTACCACCAAACAATATTTTATATTTATGATAAAAAACAGTTGAATTTAACCAATAAAGACGATTTTTCAACAAAAGACTTGAATCCTCAACTAAAACAGATTTATTCTTAACCAAAAAGTTGTATTTTGAACAAAAAAGATGAAATTTCTACCAAAAGGGATGAATTTTCAAATCAAAGTGACGAATTTTCAACTGGATTTGAAATTTCAACCATGAAGGATTTTTCAGTCAATGAAGAAAAAAAATGTTATCCAAAATGTTGAATTTCCAAGCAAAAGATACAAGCTTTGTATGAAACAGTTAAAATTTCAACCAAGAAAATTAATTTTCTACCCAAAGAGGCAACTTTCGATAAATTACATTAATTTTCAACCAAATAGTTCAATTTGTATTAAAAAAATCAATTTTTAATCTATAATCTGAATTTCCAACAAACAAATGTGAAAGTTGATATTTTACCCAAAAAATAGTTCAATTAAAAATCGAAAACAGTTCAACTTAACGAATAAATACGAATTTTCAACAAAAGACGTTAATTCTCAACAAGACAGTTGCATTTCTAGCCAAAAAGATGAAGCTTCTACAAAAAACGGAATGTTGGAATCAAAAAGACGAATTCTTATGAAAATAGTTCAATTTTTAATCAAAGAACATTTTTTAGTCAGGAAAGAAAAAAAATGTCAATAAAATTGTTGAATTTTCAAGCCAAAAAGAAGAATTTTCAACAAAACAGTTGAATTTCCAAACCGGAAACATGAGCTTTGTGCAAAACAGTTGAATTTTCAACAAAGAAGATTAATCTTCTACCAAAAAAGGCGGATTTTCGAAATATTACATCACCTTTTATCTAAATAGTTGAATCTTTAAACTTGAAAAGCTCAACCTGTATACAAAAATGGAATAGTTAAATTTTCATTAAAATGAAAATTTCAATTAAAGAAAAGGAATTTGTACAAAACATTTGAATTTAAACCCGAAAATATGGATTTTCAACACAAAAGTTAATTTTTAACCAAACAGCTGAATTTTTAACAAAATATAATAAATGTTCATTTAAAAAAAATTAATTTTTAACCTGAATAGATGAATTTTGAACAAAAAATGTAATAGTTGATATTTCGACCAAAAAAAGATTTTAATTTGAAATAAAAAACAGTTGAATTCAACAGATAAAGACGAATTTTCAACAAAAGGCTTGAATCCTCAAGTAAAACAGATTAATTTTCAACCCATAAGTAGCATTGTTAACCAGAAAAATTTATTTTTCACCAAAATAGACATATTTTTAACAATATACATAACTTTTTAAAAAGGGAGTTACATTTTTAATCAAAAGGAATATATTTCTAACAAAAAAGACGAATTTTCAACAAGATACATGAATTTTCTACCTAAAATTATCAATTTTAAATTAAAAATGTAATACTTGAAGTTACACATTAAAAATTAATTTTGAACCAAATAAATGAATTTTCAACAAAGTAATTCATCTTTCGATCATATAGTTTAATTTTCTACCAGATTGTTGAATTTTCGAACCAAAAACACAAATTTTCTGCAAAAAAGTTGAATTTTCAACAAAAAAGTTCATTTTAAATCGAAACAGGTCAATTTTCAACCAGACAGTTGCATTTCTAACTGAAAAAAGATGATATTTCTACAAAAACAAATGAACTTTCAAACCAGAAAGGCGAATGTTCAACAAAATAGTTAATTTTTTAATCAAACACAATTCTTTAGTCAGGAATGAAAAAAAAATCAAATTGTTGTATTTTCAAGACAAAAAGACGAATTTTCAACAAAACAGTTGAATTTTCAACCAAAAAGGATGACTTTTTCATTTTGTGCAAGAAATGATTTACCCCCCCCCCCCCACATGCGAGACAGCATAGAAAAATCCTTGACCTACCCACCCACCCAACGTAATTTGTGCACGGCCTCTCAGTATATATGTTCGAGTTGCGGGAGCACTTTTGAATTTGGAACTGTAAAAACCTGCTTTTCGAGAAAAACGGATCTAAAGTTACATATGACGATTAGGTGCTTCATTTTATGAAACAAAAAAATAGATTATCGAATCTGAACGCACAGTAGCCTAAATTATACCTTTTTGGTCAAAGACATTATTAAAAAAAATGTATTGGAAATGCAATGCATTATATTTGTATACATATATTTTACAACATATATTATATTTACATTACAGTCATTGTGTGTACATCATTAAATGAAAATTTTTCAACTTATTTTTAAGGAAAATAATACTTTTAAATCTGACTTGTTTCACTGTCTTCTGTAAGAATTTGACACACGTTGGGCCAATTACCAAATACAGTAAGTAAAATTTCAAGACATTCAGAAAGTAAAAACAACAAAAAATCAATAAAAACGATAAAACTGAAATGGGGACCTCTAAATCATATAAAAATTTGAATTGAAAAAAAAAAAATGTTTTCTTCGAAATGTACGAAGGCTAGTTGCGTGTTCAGATTCGAAAATTATTTTTTTTTATCACTTGTAGTATAAATTTGAGTAATTTTTTGTTAAATATGATGAATTTATTAGTCGAATTTTACGATAATTCTTGTTTATATTTTCTATCTTTAAAATTTGAAAGTAGGCTTTAATATTCTTAAATTAATTTTTTTTTTCAATTATCAAATTTTTGTTCAAATTTTGAAAAGAAGTCTTTCATTTATGAAGTTATTTATATTTGAGTTTCATTTTCGACAGGTAATTATTCATACAATATTAAATATACTCTATAAAATAGTTCCTCATGGTGACTTTTAGAAATTTACTTTCAAGAATTAGATTAAAGAAAGAAAAGGTAAAAAGATGAATAAGAAGGAAGCAGTTTTTTGTCACTATTGCCCAGTCCTATCGTTTTTTTTTACATTTGCAAAATGCAAACCCTACTACTCATTTTTCTTTGTAGCTCAAAAAAATATTTTACTTTCTGTAAACTGTAAAGTGTAAATGGAAATAACATTTGGTTTGGATCAAAATTCTACTACATATTTGGTTAAACATTTAATTATTTTGTTGAAAATGTAACTATTTTGTTAAAAAAACATATTTTTGAGTAAAAAATTTAACTACTTGGTTGAAAGTTAAACTACTTTGTTAAAAATTTATATTTTTGGTTGAATATTCATCTCTGTCGTAGAAAATTTAACTATTCCATTTTTAGAAAATTAATCTGCTTGGTTAAAAAATCATCTTTCGGGTTGAAATCTTGTTGAAAATCAATTTTTCTTGTTGAAGATTCATTATTTCATTTAAAAAGTCATCTCTTTGGTTGTAAACTCAAGTGTTTGATGAAAAATTCGTCTTTTTTATATTAAGAGTTAATTTTTTTAACTGAAAGTGTAACTATTCCATTTTTTGTTTTGAACATAATATTTTGAATTGATCTTTTCTAGTTGAAGATTCACCACTTTGCCTAGAAATTCATGTATTTTGTTGAACATTCTTTTTTCTTTGTGGTAGGAATTTAATTTTTAATCCCTTTTGGTTGAAAATTCAAATGTTCGGTTGAAAAGTAATTTGTTTTGGTTGTGAATTCAACTATTTGTTTAAAATTTCGTCTTTTTTGGTTTAATTCAACAGGTTGAAAATTCGTTTGTTTTAATTAATTTTTTAAATTGAAAATTTTGATTATACCATTTTTGGTAAAAAAATGTTTTTTAGTTGAAAATTCATCTATTTGCTTTAAAATTAATTTTTCTTGATTGGAAATTCATCTATATATTTGAGGATTCTATTATCTTGTTAATTTTTTTTGGAGATGATTCAACGTTGATGATAAAAAACTCATCCTTCTGGGTTGAAAATGAACTTGTTTTTGTTGAAGATTCAACTTTTCGAGTTGAAAATTCAACTATCTTCTAAAAAATTAATTTTTTTTAGCTTAAAAATTTAACTGTTTTGATAAAGTCATCTGTTTGCATGAGAATTGAACTGTTTTGTTGAAATTTCATCCTTTTGGAATGAAAATTCATCCTTTATGGTAGAAAAGTAATCTTTCGTGGTGGAAAATTTATCTTTCTCGGTTGCAAATTCACCCTTTTTGGTTGAAAATTAAACTGTTCTGTTGAAGATTAATCTGTTTTGATTGAGGATTCAACTATTTCAAAATTCGTAATTTGTGGTTAAAAAACAACCACTTGGTTTTAAGTTTAACTACTTTATAAAAAATTGCTACAATCAATTCATGATTTTAGTTAAAAATTGATCTGTTTTGTAGAAAATTCATCTGTTTCACTTGGAAATTCAACAACTGATAGAAAATTAAACTATTTGGTTGAAAATTTGTTTTTTTTGTTTTTTATAAGTCAACAAGTTGAAAACTCTTTTTATTTTAAAATTCATTTTTCAAACTGAATTTTTTAAAAATTAAATTTCTGGTTGAAATTTTTTTTTTAATTGAAAAATCAACTAGTTGGTTTGAAATTTATCCTTCTTGACTGAAACTTCATCTATTTGGTTCAGGATTCAACTATTTTGTTAGAAATTCGTCTTTTGATAGAAAATTCATCATTTATGGTAGAAAAGTCATCTTTCTGGGTTGAAAATAAACTTTTTTGCTGAAGATTAAACTGTCTTCAAAAAAGATTTCCTTTTTGCTTGAAAATTCAACTATTTTTGTTTGAAAATTTCGACCATGTGGTTGAGAATGCACCGTTGTAGGTTCAAAATTCAACTATTTGGATATAGTCATCTTTTTTGGTAGAAAATTCAACTGTTTTGTTGGAAATTTGTATTTTTTGGTTGAAAAATCAACTACTTCGTTTAAAATCTAACTACTTTTTAAAAAATTGCTACGACTGATGTAACGCCCCCATTATTCCCCTATTTTCGTAAAAAATCAACCTATTTCCATGGTTTTGAGAGAATTTTGGGCTACTTTACTTTTCGCTGCAAGGGGGAGGGAGATAAGACAGAACTACGGTCGTCAACGAGGGGACGGGGGAAAAAATAGCACAAAATTGGTTACATAGTTTATGGACGACTGCTAAGAAGTGAATCGAAAATGCACCCAATACCGGTTCAGGTGCATTTTTTTTCTCACTTTTTTTGGTTTGAATGGACACGTGGGTGGCTGTGTGGTACTTTGCCGGCTTTATGTTTCTTCAAGAATAGCACTGCGTCTCTCCTTTTCTTTCTGCCCTATTCATTCCTACTCTTTCTCTCTTTTCTCCCTTGAGGATTTTTTTGTGGTACCGCCATTGGCCCTTGATGGATGCCCCTTGCGTGGGCACTGTCGTTTCGGTTCTTCAATGGGCTGTGACCAAATTTGCAGTCGGTCCTTACAGCAAAATACGCGATAGCGCCTGCTTCGTAAAATAGCGCCTTTTGTGTCACCCCAGGACCCAAAGGGTTACTTCTGAGGTCGACACGTTACCAGTCGAGGAGACAATATTCCTTTCCACCTTAGTCAACATCGACAAAAAAAAATCTATACAACATTTCTTTACGTGGGATAAAAAAATTGAAAGGGGTTACATTCAGACCCTTCAATTAATAATAATACTCTTCAAATTCATTCATTCACCTTGTCCACATTGAAGCTCCTATGTTTCCGTTCACTTATCGTGTTCTTTTGTCTCTTGATTTTTTTTCTAACACCCAGTTTGACGGCTCGTTTGACAGTTTATTAATATACGTCAGTTTGACATTTTTAAAATTCTTTTTCCACTTGAAGTTGTTGCGATTGAATGGAAATTCTTTAGTTTTAATTCGGATATCAAACTTTTGTCATTTAAAATTAGATGCAGTATTGGGGAAGTTATCTAAAAAAGGAACTCATTACCGAGCTAATGGACCGATGTGGAATACTTTACATGATGACTTTGTAAAGATCTTCGCCTGGGGTGATTGCGAGAGAGACTGATCAGCGACCTGGGTCGGAGCTGGGTTGCGGAACGAACATGTTATTCAAATAAGCAAGACGGGAATTCTAGAATCATCTAAAAATCTATAACCCATCCTCTATATGTTACACATGTACAAAATTATAAGAATTTCCAAAAAATAAGTCAAAACTGTCATTTTTACGGTTCACAATTGAAAATTTTGAATTGAAAATCCATAAAATTGAATAAATTTCCATTTTAAATCTTCAAAATAGAAAATTGAATATTTTGCAATTCTATATTTTCAATAGTAACTCTTCAAAATTGCGAAACATTTAATTGAACAGTTTTCAATTGTGACTCTTGAAAATTACACAGCTTTGAATTATAAATCTTAACAATTGAAGATTTTATAATTTTAACTATTGAAAATTAAAAATTATGCAAGTTTTCAGTTTAAAAATTTGAAAAACTTTAATTTTTATGATTTACATTTGAAATTTTTTCAAGTTGGAAGATATAGAATTGAAAACTTGACTCTTGATCTTCAAATTCATCTATCAATTTTAGAATTTTTATTCATACATCTTTAAAATTGATTAGTTTTTATTTTGAAAATTTACAATTAAAAATATCTGAATTTTAAGTTTTACAGTTATAAAATTCTGTACTTTTGATGATCTACATTTTAAATTTTTACAAATTGAAAGATTTACAATGGAAAATATGACTTTTAATCTTCACAATCATCAAAATTTAAGAATTTTTGTTCGTATATCTCTAAAATTGAAGAGTTTTAAATTTTTGCATTTTAAAATTGCAGAACATTAAATAGTAAATCTTCAAAATGAAAATGATTAAAAATTAAAAAAATTTCAAAAATTTAGAATTAAAAATTTTGCAAGTTGTAAGTTTCACAATTAAGAATTATGTGATTTTGATGATTCACATTCGAAATGTCTTAATTTTGGAAGACTTACAATTGAAAACTTGACTTTGGACCTTTAAAATCATCAAAATCATAAAAATTGAGGAAAATGCATACGTACATCTTTAAAATTGAAGAGTTTTTAATTGTAACTTTTTAAAATTATAGAACTTCAATTTGTGAACCTTTATAATTAAAAAGTTTTCAATTTTGACAATTAACAATCAAAAATTAAAAAATATGCATGTGTTTAGTTTTCAAATTAAAAGTGATGTAAGTTTGATGATTTACATTTGAAATGTCTTCAATTTGAAAGACATAAAATTGAAAACTTGACTTTTGATCTTGAATATCATCTAATTTTAAGAACTTTTATTCATAGGTCTTTACAATTGAAGAGTTTTTAATTTTGAAAATTCACAATTTAAACATTTCTAAGTTTTAAGTTTTACAATTCAAAATTCTGTCCTTTGGATGACTTGCATTCAAATTTCCTTCATTTTGGAAGATTCAGAATTGAAAATTTGACTTTTGATCTTCAAAATCATGAACATTTAAGAATTTTTATCTATATATGAAGAAAAATCAAGAGTCTTCAATTGTTAATCTTTCAAATTGAATTATTATTGAAAAAAAACATTTCAAATTACATAATTTTAAATTATACACTTATCTTCGAGATCCACCTATTACAAACAGATTTTCAAAATTTAATGATATTAATCTATAAACATTCAAAATAACTAAGTTGGCGAATTTTAAATTGCAAACGTCTGCGAAATTGAACATATAACATATATTACGATATAAAGTCCCAAATTAACTTATCAATTTTCTTTATTTGCTGCTAATTCCTATTATAAAATCTTCTATTTAAATAAAAGCCATAGATTACTGAAAGCCGATTAAAACTAAAATTAGATCGAAATTTTCTGAAAGCCGATGCAGCTATTTTAATATTTATTTTAATTTATCATTACTATATCTCATAGTACTTTTTAGGCTTATATTTTCCTTTGATAATTAGGCAGTCAAAAGAAGAAGAACGAAAATGGCGTTTTTTGAGTTTCAGATTTTATTGCAAGTGCAACACTTTTATAACATTTTTTTTTGGTCATTTTTGGGGCTTCAACTGAAATAAGTCAACTTGAAGTCATCTTGCATTATTCAAAGTTTAAAGTGAAAATGCAAACTAAAAATAATATATTTTTACACTCTCTCTGTATGCTTTTCAACCATATGTTATCAAATAATATTCATATAATTATATTGTTAATTTATTCAATTTTCCAGAAAAGTTCTCAAGGCAGCGTTAGTAGAATTTCTACAATTTCTTATTACTTCTAAACTACATACTATTATCATATTATTAAATTCTATAAATTTCCAATATGAAGTTCGACTCCCACACACAATGATTTTAACTTACTCGAGATTTTCAATGTGATTATAGAACTACAAACCTTCGATTTTGTATGTTCCGGTTTCCGGAATTGCAAAAACGTAAAAAACGTGGCAATAAAGTTATGGTTTCTAGTGCTAAGACTGTCGAAGAAAATCAGTTGTAAATGCTCAAATTATGCGCTTACTAAGCGAGAATTTTGATCATAACGTCGAGTTCTTATGCGAAAGATTGGTGCATAATTGCGAGCAATTTCATTATAATTTACAGTACAATTACTTCTCACCAGCTTCGAACGTAACCTGAATGGTTGGTTGGATGCTGGTACTTTATTATTTTTAGTATCACTGGATAAAGTTTGTAAATAAGAATTTTGCTTATCACAATATGTATCTGCCACTGTCCACTTCATAACCCCCATATTCATGTTTATAAAGTTGAGTTGAATGTACTATTTTTCACATCAATTTCATACGTTCCGCTCGTGCAGCTATTTAGAATAGCAGTAGTCGAGGGCCCGGAAAAATTATTGCTAACAAATTTCGTGATATCCAAATTTTAGAGTTGAAAAAATTACATTTTTAAAAATATGGGCTTATGGAGAATGGCAAGATGAAATTCGTTTCTATTTGATTTTTTTTCCAATGAATATTTTCAATAATGAAATGAAAAAAGTGAAAAAAATGTTTCCCTCATTGAATTATTTTTCAATACATAAATCGTATCATAACTCAGCAAAATATTATTGCAAACGTTTGAAATTTAGTATAGACACGTGGTGTAGTGACGCCTATAAAATAAAGAACGAAATTTAAACTCAATATTTTGTTACAATAATTAATTACAAATTGAGATCGGTCGTTAATCATATTTTTTTAGTTTCGCCGACAAGGAGTATCGAGGGATGTTCAAAGTTGAACAAACTTCCAGTGAGGAATTTGTTCCTCACTATTCAAGGAAGATTTTTGGAAATTTTCAAATCGATTTATCGAAAATTGATGAAATTAGGTATTTTGTAACGAAGCATTCCATGCCGACCACGACGAGTATACTGTGTGTTAGTGCTCAATGTTCACGTAGCTATCGTTGGCGGCATGGAATGCCTTCTTATGAAATACCTAATTGCGTCAATTTTCAATGAAACGACCTGAAAATTTTTCTCTTCATTTTTTAGGCATCACTAGAGTATACTGAATATGTATACTAAGTTTCAAATAGTTTCAATAATATTTGGCCGAGTTATGACGATTTATGTTTTAATAAATAATAATTGAATTTGGGGAAAATTTTATTTCACTCTTTTCATTTTATTATTAAAAATATTCATCGGAAAAAAAACTTCAAATGGAAAAAAGTTCCGTCTTTTCATTTTCCACAAACCTGTATTTGAAAAAATTTTAATTTGTGAACTCTAAAATTTCGATATCATGAAACGCGTTTTCGAGCGCTCGCCCCCTTACTGCATCCGAATTTCAAATATTTACATTTTTCTCAACCAAATGTCACCGGCAATTGTGAAAGTTTCGTTTCCTAATTTTTGGAAATAAATTTCATTTCTTTATTGCATTATTACATGAAATTCGAGTGACTTTAGAGCAATTTAAGGAAAATTACAAGAATTCAATGAAATTCATAAAAATTTAAGGTAAATTAAAAGACATATCAAGTGAATTAAAAACAATTCAGAAGTATTTTTCTAAATTCATTGAAATCATAAAAAAAGGCTGAAATTATTGTCAAATATTCATCCAAAGATAGCAAAAAACTACGAAGAATTTCAACCTTCAAATTGCATTTTTTTTGGAGTTATGGAAGGGGAAAGGAAAATAAAAGAAATTGGGTTTTCTCTGAAACCGCTTGACCGAGTTTTATGAACAAAATATATGTTATGGAGACTGATAGGACAATTTACCAGAAACTTCAAGAGAATTTTATGGCCAAAATAATAAGGAAGAGAAATTGTTTGAATTTTTTGAGAAGTTTTTTTTAAGGTGATTTTTTTGACCCGCGAGAACCATCTTTTCACCCAAAAAAATCTATTGACGAAGGCAATTTCCTTTGATAGTTTGAAAAATGTGGTTTTAATTTTCAAGGAAGACCGCCAATTTTGAGTTTCAGTTTCGGTTCAAAATTTTTTTTTAACGAAAAGTTCGATTCTCGCTGCCTGCACTTTCTGTTTGTTTTTTTATTCCTTAGAATGTTTATAAATATGATTTTCTTCGATAATCTTAATAAAATTATACAATTGATAATATTAATGTCTTTTCCAAGACAAAACTGAAGTTTCTAAATGTATGATCTTCATCATGTTTTTCGCAAGCAAATTTGTTTTCTGTAATTATGTTATTAATTTTTTTCCTAATGTACGCCAATCATATTGAAAATTAGAAGTATGATCCAGGGTTTATGAACGAAAAATTGTCTTTTTAAACAGAAATTACAACATTTCATTTAAAGAATTTCATTTATACATATGATTTTAACTATAATTGGTAAATATGGCTGAATTCAAACTTGAAGTCAAAATTGCAACAACAAAAATGGCTTCATTGTTAGAAACATTTTTCCTAATAATCCAGCGTATCAGTTTGTCTACAACAGTTATTTTATACTCAAATCGTTCTGATATATTATTATAGTTGTATTTATTTAGAAAATATTTGTCATAAATTAAAAATAAATAAACAATTTATAAAATTATAAACAATTTTCTAATCTTTTGAGGCCCATGGGCACACCAATACTAAAAATAAAGGTAATTTTGAGGTAAGAGCATTTCATTAAAACACAATTTTTTAGAAAAACGAATCTGCTTGTTCAATTTTTCGAACAAAATTTGTTTAAACATTATATTTAAGCCTGTGAGTTGCAATAAAACTGACTACGCTAATCGATTTTACGGATAATTTTTTATCCACCCTATTTCTTACGTATTGCAAATAAATGCTGAATGAATTTCTGTACCATAAAATTGTTTATTTCATGAAAAAATTGGGTAGACACAAAAATTATCCAACACATGAACTCTATGTAATTTTTTTCGTAGAATCGAATGGCGTATACATTGTTTCTGTAATTTACAGAATTAGGAAAACTGTGTGAACAATTTTTGTTTAAACAATTGAAAAATCAGATTCTTATCTATAAAAAATTATATTTTAATAAAATGCTCTCATCTCAATGTTAACTTTTCTGTTATAACTATTGCTCTTGAAGGGAGGTTTGAACGACCTAATTGATTTTTTGTAAGGAAAATAATTTCGAAAAAAAGTTTTAAAAATTGTATGAAGATTCTATTCAGACTTACATTGATCGACACCTTAATAGGGTGCGAAACGCTTTTTTTTAGGCGCGCGGTGCTTACTTTAACTAATTTTTTAAAATCGAAGTTCATTACCTGAGTATTAATTTGCCAAAACAGTAATATGTGCTTTTTCGCCGTTTTTTCGCCCTAAAAATTATGAACCGAAACTAAAATTCACAATTCGCAGTTTCGTCATGTAAGTTTAAGAAATGTTTTAAAATTCAATTTTGCACATTCAAAAATGGGAAAAGGAGGAGCATGAAAATATCTATATTAGTCCAATTTTTAGAGTTGCGAATTGATTAATTTTTAAAAATGACTAACAACCTGAACAAATTATCGAGTGGTACAGAGCGGTGTAATTTGTGCGTGCCAGCAAGAATTTGCATGAATCACGGCATGCGTTTTTCTTGTCAAAATTGTAAGACAATGTTGAAAAGCGTGTTTGAGCCTAAAGCCACGGGCCAGGTAAATTCTGGCCTATAAAAACAGGACTGACGTTGAATCGTGAGTGCTCCTGCAAATAAATGGCGGGTGATTACCAGCAATTTGCCTTATAATGCGTGGTGTGGCCCTTTTCTCTCTGACAATGGTTCACCACCGCAGTGGGTTTCGTGGTCGTTTCGCGATTCTCCAGTTGTACCTGGGGCGATCCATCGATCGTCAGGTAATTGTCAGCGCTCAGCGCCCTGATGCAGGTGTAACGGCATAACGAAACGGGCCGGAGGGTGCCACGTAAATACGCTAATATATCTCGGAAGGAACCAGGGTCCAGGTCCCGAGTCGAAAAATTCAAAAGGGCGAGAGAGAAAAAATATTACAACTAAACCTTGTATTTAAGATTGAAATGAAATCTACTTTCTTAAGAATAATTTTATGCAACGAAATTAGAGCATGAAAAAGATTTATAATTCAAAATTATATTTCCAGACTACCTCCCTGTTATTTTTAACCGGTCCTCCAATAATATCAATTTCGTTTCCCCAGTTCAATCAATTTCGTTGAAATTCATAATTTAAAAAAAAGATCTATTTAAATAAATATTAAGAATTAAAAGTTGCAAAAGATTTACTCCCTATGTATAAATGTACACATTTTAATCCAATATTCTTTTCACAGTCATCACGACACTAATTAAATTCCTGTTTGAAGTCACAGTCTCAAATTAAGGAAGTTCTATTTTAATGTATAATTAATGTATAATTTTAAATTTGTATGTCATTCTTTTTTATTTTTATAACAAAGAAAGAAATTGCTACTATCAAAAAATACGAGGTGCAGTATTCAAAGTCACGACTTCAACTAACATTGATTTCTAACACGAGAAATCTCAGGCATTGCCAAATTTTGGAAACACTTCTATCCCACTTTTTAGAAAGAGAAGCATTTAACGTGTCCCTTTTTTATATGATGTACATAGCTTTTTGTTTGCTGGACAAGTGACTCGATTTTGAAACGACCCCATACCCAGGTGAAAAAGTTATATATAGTTTATACGCAGGGTATCTTACCACTTATTCCCTTCCCGGCAATGTGTGATATATATAGAGCATAAGAAAAGAAACAAAAAAGTCCTCTGGCAAAATTGGATCTGGGCCTAAAAAAATGTAAAGGCTTGAACTTCGCGTTTTGAAGAAAATCACAAAAAAAAAGAAAATCGCACACTATCTTAACACTTATGAGATAAACAGGTGGTTGCTATATCTCGCTCCTGATTGGTTCATTATGCCCAACTTTGAAGCTTTACTGTACCGAAACTAAGGCCCAGATCAAATTATGCCAGAGGACTTTTCTGTTTGTTTTGTTATGCTCTATCACGCACTAACAAAAAGTGCATAGATAGTGGGACACCCTGTACATAGTGAACAAGACAATGATATTTTGTATTTCTTTTATCAACTTTTCTGTATAAAACAAATGAAAAATATAAGTGTTATGTCTACTATTGTATATAAACTATATATAACTTTTTCATCTGGCTTGACTAACGCAAACATCGTAAAATGCACATGTTTTAAGTAATTTCATAGACCTGAGGAAAAATCCTAATCATAAGAATTCTTTCCAAAAATCATTAAAAATTATTTAGAATTGAATACAAAAACAAGGTATAAAAAGTAATCTGAAAATGAAATTACAAGAGTGAAAAATTAGACAAATTCAATATAAAATGTCTAATAATGGATAAAAATATTACAATGGTACTCAGTGGTACATGGCAAAAATATGCACATATTTGATATATGGCATCTTCTTGGGAATACCTTTTTTATGTAGGTAACCAGGGTGTCAATTTTTATAATTCAATTTTTGTACAACTATATGACAAACTTATTTTTGATAAATATATGGTAGACATGTTAAATAAATTATTTATAGATTTGAAAATGTTGTAACATCCCATTGACAAAATTATTTTGTTGTAAGTACCAGGATGACATTTAAAAAAATAACATTTTGACAAACTTATTTTTGTTCAGTATTAGGTCCTAAAATAAAAGAATGGTTCAAAAACTGAAAAATTATAAAAATTCATTATAAAATTTTTAATGAATAAAATATTACAAAGGCACTCAATGGTACATAACAAGATTATTCACATATTTTATTTATGGCATCTTCCTCAGAATACCATTTTGGTATAGCTTGTTTTTGATATGTATTTGGTTGAAATTTTAATAAAATTATTTATAAATATGAAAATTACGTACATCCCTTTGGCAACCTTATTTTTTTTATAAGTACCAGGATGGCATTTCAAATACAACATAACATGCATCATATGTAATATAAAATCCGTTAATTTTAGAAACCTGAACATAATTATGTAAGATATGAAGATTGAGGAAAATAGATCATATTGCCCAGATCTAAAATTTAAGGTTAATTCCGAACCAGTTATTTTGATTATTACATTTTCCAAATAGGAAAAGAAACCATTCAAAGATTTATAAATTTCTAAAATTGCTAATATTTAAAATATTCTCTATGCAACAATTTAAATAAAAAGATTTCTTTCAACAAATTCAGGTAAAAATTGTTTGGCTTCAATTAAAAGAAATCTCAAAATATTCATAAGCAAACCCTGCAGATTGGAACGAATCATGAGTTTATTGTCTCTATTTAAAAACATTGATTTAGGATGGAAATGAAATTTACTTTCTTATGAATAATTTTATGCAACGAAATCAGAGCATGAGAAAGATTTACAATTCAAAATCAGATTTCCAAACCACCTCCTTGTCGGCTCATTATAGAAACAAATACATAACAAAGGAAAAAAGAGGGGGAAAAAGGGAAAAGTCAACCAAAATCAACCTCTCACTTTTTCCTTATTCTTTCTCCGTCTTTTTTATACTACTAGGGAAACAACATGTTTCGAGACCAATTTGTATATCCTCATCAGGGATTACTTATAGTAAAACCATAAGGATTGATTAATATAATCGTATGCTAATTAAAACTCACATAATACTGAGCCAAAAAGGAGATAGTTTGAGAATCTAATTTTGAATTGTTAATCTTTTTCATGCTCTGATTTCGTTGCATCAAATTATTCATGAAAAAGTAGATTTTTTTTTTATCTTAAATGAAATTTTTTAAATAGAGACAATAAAATCATGATTCTTTCCCATCTGCAGGATTTGCTTATGCATTTTGTAAGAGTTCGTTTAATTGAGGCCAAATAATTTTTACCTCAATTTCTTAAAAGAAATCTTTTCACTCAAATTTTTGTATAAAGAATGTTTTAAATATTAGCAATTTTAGAACACAGAAAAAACAGAAGTGAATTTTTGTTGCATGTAATTTTCAACTGGGTAAAGTTGATTTTTTTTAAATGCAAACAAAAGAAGATACAATCCATTTGCATGGTAACCATACCCAATGTGGTGGATAAATCTTAACACGCAAAGGTAATTTGTGTTGTAGGTGAAGATTACTTTGAAATCAGGGTAAAGATTATTGCTGAAAAATAATAAATTATTTGAACAATTTTGTTTTAAACTTTGGTCAAAAGGTTGTAAATTAAAAAAATTAATTAAATCCTCACAGTCTCTAAAAAATTGAAAACCAGTTCAAAAATTAAGAAAAACGGCGAACTTCTACTTCTGAGAAAAAATTGCTGTAAACAAAAATGGATGGTTTTTATTATTATTTTTTTTTTAATATCTAGTTTTCAGTAGGAAGTGATATTTTATATATTACAAACAAATGTTCCTAAAGCAAACCGTAAAAAAAAGAATTGGCGCCAAAAACTCGCTAAATACAATTTGTCACGTATTTGGGTTTTTTGGCACCCCATAAAACAGGTTTATGGGGATGAAGTTCAAAATGTAATTTTTGATTTGTATTCTATGGATAATTGTGAAATAAATCGTTGACATATAGCAGGAAAATTAAACAAAAATTCAATGCGTTTTTGGACCACCTTAATGTGGACGATTCATATATATTTAAGAGAATGCAAAAATGTCGAAAAAATATTATCGTGTCCAAATGACAAGGTTCAATCACGTGATATCCATGTTGAAAGGTTCCAAATAAAAAATTGCAAGTTAAAAGTTTGCACAAAGTTGAGGGCGCTAGTGTCAGCAAAACAATTTACATCTGTTTTTGAAGCTTCAGGAGTTCACCACTCGAGATAGAACCTTGCAATTTGCACTCTCCGAGATAGAACTTTCCAGTATGCATGCACAGAGATTGAACCGAGATAAGACCAAAATTATAGAAAAAAATGAATACAGGAATTTGAAATATCGTTTAACAAACATTTGCGACAGAAAATCTTTTCATGTAAATAATGAGCATTTCATCTGGCATTTATCTTCATTTTGTCTTCTTGAAAAGCTTCATAAATGCTGACGTAAACAAGTCGCTTCTGATTGGTTGAAATGTTCGTAACTTTAACGAGATTTTCAAGCCTGTCTTATGAGTGCTGTAATGTGAATCGATCTGTACATTGCTAACACGCAAGTAACCCGTTCAGAGGATTCAGCCGCGTGGTGCAAGGCGGCTCGTCTGATTGGTTGAATTTATGGGGTCTACTTATCGTATACTTACCGCGTTGTATATCAACAATGACACCCGCACCCGGAGGCGCCCTTCCTGCCTCTTTGGAGAGGCCCTTTTACGGACCCCCCCCCCCCCTCTCCCCCCCCCCCACTAGGTACCACTCTTCATCCAAGGCATTCGCCTTTTCGTATAGCTCGATGTCTTCCGAGATCTCCCTTTGGGATTTACAACCGGTAAAATGCGAGTAAATGGCACACTGAGATTTAAGGACGAGTCATCAGAAAAAGGCTTGAGTTATCTTGGGTAAAGGGGTCAAATATAGTCCATGTGCGATAAATTGACTTGACCTTTTGAGTTTAATGTTTTTTTTTAGTAGGAAAGTGTTAAATGAAAAAAGAACTTAACTACGAAATTCTTGAATATTACAAAAAAAAAAAAAACAAGAATCCAACATTCAAATCTTCTTTTTTCTCTTGTATTTTTTTTTAATCAAAAAGAAAGAAACGTTTACAAAAATCGATCAAGGTTTCCGTGCTTATTCTACACTCTTTCAAAAGACGAGAGAAAAAAGGAAGGGGATTTGGAAGTTTCTTTCTTTTTCTTTCCTCTTTTTTGATTATTACAGTCGAACCTGGATTTAGCGCCGGTTTTGGGGCTGACCTTGACGTTAAATACAGAGACTCGGAACTATTTTGTCTCTCTCCTGTTTTATCTCTCTCCAGTTTCTCTCTCGTTTTTTTCACGCCTGAGTGCACACCGCACATCCCCCCGCAAACGCCTCTCACGTATCCCCACGGCGTGGCGTCAATTCTCGGAAGGGCAAAATCCAGGGGAGCTAAGTCCAGGTTGCACTGCATATTTTTTTAATTGGGACATTTAAGAATGTGTTCTCTGAATTTGACCTTTGGATTTTTTATTTTCTTTTCCGTCAGCTATTAGTGCAATCCATACAAACTTCTTCAAATCTCTTAAGGAGACATGAAAATTTGAAAAATTACTAAAATGGCGTACGTTTATCGAAAACACTGAAAATTTAATTTTCTCAAGATGGCGACCTTTGATCTGTGTTTTAGATTCATAGTAACGTAAGGAAGATATCCTGTAAGTTTAGCCCTCGCTAAACTGTTCTTGACAATTTATTTTTTATAACATTAAATAAAATTTTCAAAATGTCAATTTTTCTTTAAACTTTTTGAATTTAGTATTTTGGTTGGTCGAAACGTAAAGAAAATTTATTACAATTTGCGGAATTTTCATAAGCAATTTATCAGAAAATTCCGTAATTGTTACTGAAAACTACACGAAATGTGTGACTGAATTTTCCTAAATTTGTTATACTTTTTCGAAATTTATTATCAAGATGAAATAATTTTGTAGAAAAAGAAAAATTCCGAATGTTGACAAATACTGATAATATACTCAGTGGGGAGATTATATTGACCCTTGATAAAAAGAATTGTTTATAATATTGGATATTAATTTTGACTTCAGGGTCAGAATGAATGATCAAATTAATTTTCAATTGAACCAAACGTTTCGGCGCACAATGGTGGCCCAAATCAGTGGTTAATTTTTATTCTTGTGAAAATTCCAATGCGTATGTATTCTGACAGACTGAAATGTGGAGCAGTTCAGTCTGGACGTCTATTTCGTTTGAATAATGCATGAAAACTAGAATACTGTCAGCATTGTAATTTTCACAAGAATAAAAATTAACCACTGATGAGGGCCATCATTGTAAGTTGAAATGTTTGGTTCAATAAAAAATTAATTGAATTATTTATACAGACCCTAAAGCCAAAATTATCATCCAATATTATAAATAACCGCTAATATAATTACGGAAACAGAAAATTGGCAAAAAATGAAAATTTCCGAAATTTTAAATTAAAAAATAAAATAAAACTACTGAAAATGTTTATTAACAAAATTGAATATTCCAATAGTAAAATTTATGGTAACTAGAAAAATTTAGAAATACCCAATTGGCGAAATTAATAAATTTTTGAAATTACACAATTAACGAAATTTTAAAACCAGAATTTTCCGAAATTCCAAATTATCGAAGTTTTAACTTCCCCAACAAAATTAGATTTAATTTTGTTATTGGTTAAAATTATATTTTATTTTACAGGTATACGTGCATAGTCTAAAATGTTGTAGAGCTCTTTTAAATTTAAAGTTATGCAGTATGCACGATATAAAATAAAATATTAGCCTAACATATAAAAAATAATAAATTAAAAATTTTTTGGTTGAAAATTTGGGTAATTAGAAATTTCGAGAATTTCAAATGTGTGAATTTTTCTAGATTCATTAAGCACGTAAAGTAACGGTGAGATAAAAGAAAAACTTTTTTTTCTTTCTACAAAAATAAAATAATGATTTTCGTGAAACAACGCTAGATAAATTTGGGACTGAATTTGGGATTTAATACAAATTGTTTCTAATACATGAAATACTACTTTCCACTGATAATTATATGTTTACATGAATTGTTCTAATAACTTATTGTTTTTAGCAATTTTATCTTAGAAAAGAGTTAGAAAGTCGCGGTTCTTCCGAATTTTATGATTGAAGTGGGAAAATAATTAATTCAATTTAACAAAGATAATTGGTTAACAAATTTATTTTTATTTTTGATAATAATCTTTTTGAAGAATGCTAGAAAGTTGCGTTTTTTTCGGAAATATATAACTTTTTGTCAACTTTTCACTTAGGGTAAGGTAAAAATAATTGAAACTTCAAAAAATAATTGTTTAAACAAATTATTATTATTTATAACTATCTCCTCTTAGATAGTTGCTAGAAAGTTTCGGTTTTCTCTTGAATATTAACCATTGCTTTGGCTTTTTAGTTATAAAGAAATAATAAATAAGCAATAGAGAATAATTTTTGAAGCAATATTTCTCTTTGTGAATATATTTTTCTGAAATAAAACAGATATTTGAAATATTCTTCAAATTTTCTACAAGGATCATATTGTACATGTAATTTTTCCTTGAAGTAGTTACTGAGAATTAAAAAGTCAAAGAAAAGTTGAATTTTTCAGAAAAACCTCCACCTTCCACTATTACTCTTAGAGAAGGTAGATATAAACTATAATTCATTTCACAGAAACAATTATGTCTGTTAACTTTTATTACTTATTATCTTACTACGTGAAATGTGGTCAAAAAGTTAGGAATTTCAGAAAAAACCGCAACTATCTAGCATTATTATAGGTGAAGATAGTTGTAAACAACAGTAATTTGTTAAAACCATCATGTTTGTTAAATTGCTTTAATTATTACCGCGCTCTGAGTAAACAGTTGACAAAAAGTGAAAAATTTCAGAAAACCCCCGCAATTTTCTAACATTATTCACTGAGAATATTATTTTGAAAAATAATGAATAATATTCCATTGTTTAAAAAATCATGTTTGTTAACTTCATTTTAATATTACTTCACTACAGTTTTAGAGTGGACCAAAATTTGAAAATTTAAGGAAAAACTGGAACTTTCTAGCTTTATTCGAAGAGAATATTATTATGAATAATAAATTGTCTAAATAATTTTTTTTTGTAATTCAATTGATTATTGCCTCGACCTAACCGAAACGTTGATAATCAGTTAAAAAATTCAGATGAAACCGCGACTTTCTAAATCTACTCTAAAATAAAATGGCTATTAACAATAATAAAATGTTTAAATAATTTATTTGAACATCAAATTATCAGTAGAAAGTAATATTTTATGTATTGCGAACAATGTTTACTGAAAGAAACGTATTCTATGGTTAATTCTGTAGAAAGGTTTCCAGGGTCCACTCGATACACCTAATATTGACGATTCTGAATAAAAGTTACAAAAATCTCTTGCTTTCTGATGGGAAATACGTGTTAAACTATATAGGACTTGTGGAACGTCTGAATATTTTTTTTGAACGCATTTATGTTTTTGTGGATTTGAACAAATTTGTGAGCGATATGCATGAAAATTAAAAAAAAAAAAGCTTTTGGATCTCCTTAGTCCACGTGGACTTTGGATAGACCCCCCGGCCTCCCTCGTGGACAATCGTGGACTTAAGCCCCCCCCCCCCAACTGTCGACATAGTATATGGGTGGCCCTAAATGAATTCACATCAAATTTCATATAGTTAAAAAAACGTCAGCATAATTTTCGATATGTTCTGTGTACAGCGTGGACTAATTTAGAAGGTAGCAATAGACGAATGTCAATTAATGAGCACCATTTCTTGGCCCAAAACTTTAACAGAAAAAATTTTAATAAGTTTTTTGAAAAAATATTTATCTGTCCTGGCATACTTCTCTAGCTTCCTGCACGTCCATGCATTTTTTTCATGCAAGCTTTCGTGTTTCTATGGCTTCTTATGTCTCTTCGAATAAGGGTCTCATACACAGATTCTAACCATTCTTTCGGCAGTCTACCTCTGGGCACACTGCCATTTACTTTACCTTGATACACTTATTTCGTTAGTCGTTCATCTTTCATTCTCCCAACATGCCCAAAACATCTCAAAGAATCTCTTTCACATATGTCAACTAGTGTCTCCTCTACATCACATTCTTTGAGGATTATCTCATTAGTCACTTTGTCCATCAGTGTTTATGCGCCTATCTAACTTCCCATATATCTTTTCGTCCCTAGTGAATAGGCTACCCAGATATACGTAGTTATCAACTTGTTTTATTCGCTCATTATTTAAGACAATGTTGCATGTTGTTTTCTCATTGTTTCCTTCAAACACCATCATTTTTGTTTTATTTACGTTAATTTTGAGGTCCATGCTCTTCATGCTTTTATTCAGTTTGTTCAACATTCTTTGCAAGTCTTCGATTGATTCTGCCATAACAACCTCATCATCTGCGAGCGCTAACCCACGTACCCTTACTGGTTCGAGATCCACACCTTCTTCGTCGAAGAGGGTAATTCTTAGACACTTGTTCATGAATATAATAAATAGCCATGAGGACATAACGCATCCTTGTTTAACACCTTGCATAATATCGAAACAGTCACTCAGTTTCCCATTTACCCTTAAACTCGCTTAACTGCCTGCATATATTGTTTGTATTGCTTGTAGGAGCCATCCATTGATTCCATAGTCTTTCAGGACTTCTCAAAGCTTACTTCTATTTAACGTGTCAAAAGCTTTTTCTAGGTCAAAAAATGCACAGAAAACTTTCCTACCTATTCTAAAACTTTTTTCTGTGATCTCTCTCAAGCTAAATATTTGATCCGTATATGATCTTCCTAGCATAAATCCACTTTGGACTTTCCATAACTTTTTTTGTATTATTTTCAATACCCTACGGATAAGTATTTTCGAGTATATTTTACTAACTGTACTCAATAAGCTGATAACTCTGTAATTATTACATTCTCATCCTGATGAGGAGATATTGGTTTTATGTAAAATTTGACTCAGTCGGTATTACTGTCTACATCAGCAACCTTACCGTTTTTTAAGTTCTTATTGGTATCCCTAACTTCAGCTATTGCTATTTCAACAATATATACAATGAAAGCAGAAAATTTTGATTTTAGTTTTAATACAATCTTCAAAAGTACTCTATGATTTAGAAAAAGAATCGTTGGAAAGAGAGTGTGTGGAAGGGAAAAAGAGGAGAAAGTGGCCGAGGTCCGAGGGAACGGTAAGAAGGGAAATAGAGAAGTAGAATTAGTAAAATAGAAGGGAGGAATACGAGTATAGGAAGGAAAAGGGCGATAAGGGCGAAAAGAGATGCAGGGGTGTGGATAGCTGACAGGGGATCGTGAGGGGTGGGTGTGATGTAAAACAAGAAAAAGATAAAAATGTGTTAAGGAAAAAGGAGAATATGGTTGAGAGGGGCATATAATATAGAGAAAAAGGGGTGGGGTATCTATGAGGAAGAAATGACGATGAATGTTGGGTAAGAGTTGAAGGCGGGTTACATGACTGAAATAAGATAATGGCTGATGAGGGTGATGTGATGAAGGTGAGGGGAGAGAGTATGTGGGTAGGGGTACATGTGAGACAATGAAGTGGGGGCGGAAGAGATGCTGAGAATGGTGAAAAGAGAGAAGGAGAGATAGGATGGCGTGTGATGAGTCAAGTAGAATAGAGGGGTTGCGAAGATAAAATAAGGTGGGGGAAAAGGACGATGGTGGATCGAAGATGGAGGGAAGGGTTCGAAATAAGGACTAGGGATGAAAGAGGAGGAGAAAAAGTGTCAGATGGGCTGGAAGGGAAGGGTAGAAGGATTGAATGGAGCGAAAGGGTTGTAAAGAGGGTCGTGAAGAATATTGACGAGTACAAGAGTGATGATTAGGGGATAGAGGAGAGGATAAGTTCGAAAAGTCAGGGTATTTATGGCTTCGAGAAAAAGCGGTTAAAGAATAAGGAGGCGTTTATGGGATGGGAAAAGAGAGATGAAAGGGTTGCAGAGAGTGGTAAGAACAATAGTGGGAGAAGAAGAGTGGCGATGAGGGTAGAAGAGATGATATTTCTCAACGTATTTAAGTGGTCGAGAAGGAGTAGAGGAATAAAGAGAGTTATTGGAGTTGGAAGGAGATAGGGGGAAAATGGTATGAGATTATAGGGGAAGAAGAGTTAAGAGAGAATTCCTCCTACGCAACCCTAAAAAAAAGAATTATAGTCCATTTACCGATCCCACATAAAAGTTTTGTTTATTTAAATTTTGTTGGGGTCTGAAGGGAGACGAAAGAATGAAACCTCGGATTATTTGGATGCGTGGGCACGTATCGGTTCGCGTGTACCTGCCATATGTGCGAAAGGCATTACGCAAAAAGGTAGGTTGACCGGCACGCGAAAAGTGTGCGATATAGCCATGCACGAAAGCGATATAATGGATCACGGCGGAGTGAGGCCGAGGCTTGGGGCCACGGGGATTTACTTAATTGCAATTAATGAGGAGAGATATTATGGCGCCGCAGGGTCGTATACAAGTTCTAAGGATTACTAATGTGCCGACAGGATTAACGATGCTGAATTATTATCAGCCTGACGCCCGGAGTGTGGGTGTAGTATCGCAGTGGGGCCGTTTTTCGAGATTAAAGTGCACGCTCATTCTGCATATTCGCGATATCTTGCGGTTCGACGGCTCTCATTAATGCAGGACACCTGAGCGATTAACTCGCTGAAAGAATATTTTATGTGCTCAAAGTATAAACTCTCTTAAGTTAAGTGAAACTTAAGTGCATTTTGCAGAATGAGTCACGCGTTCAGTTTACTAATAAAATATTTTTATGTGTAATTTTAACCATGTGCACTGTACAGGGGCTCTACAGGTCGAGGAATTCCAAAAAGTCAGGGAAAGTCAGGGAATGTCAGGGAAAGACTGACAGAGTCAGGAAATTTTCGATAAACTGAAGTTGAAGTTAATTTTATTATTTTGTTAAAAATTCAACAATTTTGTTAAGAAGTCCTTCTTTTTGGTTAAAAGTTAGTCTTTTTGGGTTGAAAATTCATCTATTTTGGTAAAAATTACATCTATTTTGGATAAAAATTCAAAAAGCTAGAGCATTTTCATAATGTTTTAAATTATTTTCTTTTAATTCAGAAATTCTATATGCGGCGATCCGTAGTACTCGAAAATTCAAACAATTTATCCTCACGACTTTTTTCGATAAAAAGAAAATTGACAGAGTTATAGAATTTTCAAAATCCAAAAAAACAAACGAAAATTAACAAGAATTAACAAGAATATCATACAAACTTTTTGAATTTTCTTGAAAAATCAAAAATTCAAATTTTGATTACACAAAAAAGAATGAAAAATAAAAAATTCCATTTTGCGCTCAAATTATGCAAGAGACAAAAAAGAATGAATACACACAAATTGCTCACCTAAAAAAGATATACGAATTAGGTATGAATCATTATTTTGTTGATAGGATGCGTAGTTTTTTTTAATCGTAAAAAATAACATTAAAAATAAAAAAAATAAAATTCTGGACAAGCGACATAAGCTGCGAAAAAAAATGAGACAAAAGTTGTTCAATTAGAAAAGAGCTAAAAATATGTTATTAATCACTTTCTGTTAGAATGCGCAGTTCTTTTTATTCGTAGAAAACTATATTAAAAATAAAAAAATAAAATTTTTGTATAAAAGACATAAGCTTTGAAAAAAATGTATAGAAAAAAGTTGCTCTTCTAAAAATGTGTGAGAACTCGTAGTTTTTCTTTTAATCGTAAAAAATAACATTTAAAATAAAAAAATTAATTTTTTTGTAAAACAACACAAGTTACGAACAAAAATTAATTGACAAAAGTTGTTCACCCAAAAAGAATCTACACGTTTGTTATCAATCATTTTTATATAGAACCAGTAGATTTTCTTTTAAGCGTAAAATGTAAGATTAAAAGTAAAAAAAATTAAATTTTTGGAAAAACGACACAAGAGACGAAAATAATGAAAAGGCAAAAGTTTTTCAACCCAAAAATATCTACAAATTTGGTGCAGACTCTTGTTATGAAAGTATATCAATAATAGAATAATTAACTTTTTGGAAAAAGTACACAAGCTTCAATAACAATTTATTTAACAAAACTTTTAGCCTAAATTGTATTTTTTGCTTAGAACCACCTTACGCTAGGATGCGTATTTTAAGTTAAAATCCTAAAAAATATCATGGAAAATAAATAAATTAAATTTATGGAAAAAACGACGCAAGTTGCAATAAAATGTTCAATAACAAATTTTTGTTCAATATGATGCGAAATTTTTTTTAATTATAAAAACAAGGCAATGAAAATACTTTTGTTTCAATACCAATGCATATTATGAACTGTAATAATATACATTTTTAGAATTGATACATTTTTCAGGGTAGTTGAGAATAAAATTTAGTGCAAAATAAGAAACAAATATTAAAATAATCATTAAAAATAAGATTTGTACTTTATTTTGCCATATCTGAATAAGGAGTCCCAGACTGAGGTATAGAAATAGATATAATATAAATTTTATATACTATAGTTGAACATAATATAGAAAAGTTCCCATTTTTGACAACATCGAGTGGGAAGCACGAAATACTTGTTCAGAATGTGTTCGTTAAAGCCGAAGGAGCTTTAACAAAAAAGAATTTATAATCACCGAATTCCAGTTGTCGATGCTTTGACCTTTAATTTTAAAAGGCCGAGCGCAAAGCGCGAGAACCAACAGTGCACTATTTGGTGGAAAATTAATGTATTTTGTTAAAAATTCACCCTTTATTTTATAAAATTAATGTCCTTTCATAGAATATCATCTTTTGGTCGAAAGTTCATTTTTTACACTGAAAATTCAACTATTTTAGTTCAAAATCCATATCTTTGGTTGAATATTTAAGTATTTGGTTTAAAATTTTGGTTGTAAAAATTTTATTTTATTTATTTATTTTTGGTAAAAATATATTTTTTTTTAATTGAGCATTGAACTACTTGGTTTAAAATTCAACTGTGTGCTTAAAAATGATCAACTTTGTTAACAATTAAACAATTTTGTTAAAAAGTACCTATACTTTTTAGTTAAAATATCAACTACCTTGTTGAAAATTCATCTTCCTGGTATTGTATTTTTCATTGACAATTTATCTCATTTGGTTAAAAATTAATATACTTTTCAGAAAATTTAAAAATTTTGTTACAAAGTGATTCTTTTAGTTACAAATTCATCCCTTTGGTCAAAAATTTAACTTTTTTGTAGAAGATTTACCTTTTTTCGTTAGAAGTTCCTGTACTTGGTTGCAAATCAGTCTTTTTGGGTAGAAAAATTAATCTCCTTGGTTGAAAATTCAACCATTTGATTGAAAGTTCATGAACAATTTTCTTGAATTAGTACATCAATTCTAATGAGTTAAAACATTTGTGTTTTTAGGTAAGTCGAAAAATGAACGTATTTTCTATACTTAAAGAGTTCTTTAATCAGTGTTGACAAAAAAATAATTTGTTTGAATAATTTGACAATTAATAGACTATTACGCATTTGTTCAAGTACTTTGTTTAAATATGTTGTTTTTCCATTTTTCAAATAATTGTAATTAATTTAAAGAGTTTGCAAATATTATTAGAAAACAAACCAGTACTTGAAAATATTAAAATCAAACACGTGTTACTCAAATAATTGTAAAATTATTTTATCGTTTTTATTGATTTAAGAACTCATAACTTCTAGAAAATACGTTCATTTCATGACTAACTTAAAAACAAAATTTTAAACAAAAAATCAATTCATTTAAACAATTAAATATGACTGCAAAATTACTGGGTATACTTAAATCTTTATAAACCTACTCGTATAATAATAATTTTTCTCAACAAAAATTTTTTTGCTGATCTGAAACGGAACTTTTTGTATTTGTTTACGAAGAAGGATGTCTGGGGCATCGTCAAAAGATTGAAGCCTTGGTAACTATAATACATGGACTTTTTATTATTATTATTTGTAATATTTCAAGTAAATTGCAACATTTTAAGGCGACTATGGATCACAAAATTTTATTTTTTCGTTTTACACTTTTTTGTAGTTGAATTAATGATGTAAGGGATTTTAGTTTACACACTTTACTTCAAAATTAAGGTAGATTTTGCGTGAGATGCCTACTGGAGATTCCCTGATTTCATTATCGGTCAATGGCGTAACCCTGCCGCTTTCTATGTTTATTTTTGCCCTTACGTCACCGCTATGAGAAACGTATGTATATATTCCAATGAAACAATTATTATTAATGTGCAAAATTGCAAGGACGTCACCATTAAATGTTTATAATACAATTTGTTCTTGGGTGGGCATAGGAGCATAGCGACTCTTTTTTATAAGTATTTTAATGGGTTTATCCGCAGGAAAAGTGTATTTTCGAAGCTCCAATTGCCTGTTCGGATTTCCCAAGGGAGTAAGCCGAATAAATGGAAGTTGGTGAAGTTCATATCGAAGTAGGTTAGAAAGAAGAAGCCTGGTAGGTGACTATCTGGCAGGAGGAGAGCTGGCCGTGGCACGAAGAGCGCGTTCGGCCGGCGATCTGGACCTGACACGAACAGGGGGCTCAGCAGGAAGAGGGGACCTGGCAGGAGAATCTTGCATGTCAGAAGAAGAAGGTGAGCCGCCACGAGGAACTCCAGGAATAAGGTTGCCATTAGGAAGACACTCGAAATGTGAACTTAACTCTGCAAGAAGAAACAAAGTATTAATTCTTTAAGTATCTTAATATAATATTGAACTTCTATATAGTTGCAAAATTACGAGGAAACCTGAGAGGGTATTTAGGAAAGATTGCCCTAGGAAATTTATTGAATGCTGGACCCGCTATATTCAGGAAATAATATTCGGAGAGCAGAAAAAACTGTGCGCAGCCGTGTTCAAGTGCCATAATATAGAAAAATGTGCGCACAATAAGGATTGAGTTTAGGATCACTCGCCTGAAATTTTGGACAAAATGCGGCCTTTGTAAAATTTGTCTAAATTCCAGAATGAGTCCGAAATTGTTTGTTTTCTTATTTGACAATTTAGTCCATTTGTATCCTTTGACGTCTGAGATATGTGCAAGAAAAATCAAGATGATTCGATAAGATCCATGATTTTGTCAGTCCGATAGAGATAGAACTCGATTCTTATTCGGCCAAGTTTGGGAAAGCAGATGGTCTCCTTTTAACTACAAAACCTGAATTGAAACCGGATGTGTCTTCAACTTATTTGTTAAATTTTTAATACGCATATAAATCGCACTATCAACAAAATTAAAAATCTGTGATGTTTTGTGAGTGCGACATTTTTTATACCGATGTGGAGTCATTTCCAATTTGTGAAAAGTTCTGCATTTGAAGGGTAGAAAGCTACTTTTTTACATTCTCATCATTTATGATTGAGAAAGTATTAGAATCGTTCGAAATTTCGAACCTGATTTTCTCAGCGGATCTCCGGTAGATTCGGACTAAGACAGAGAAATTACCGTTTCCATTTTAACTCAAAATCCATTTTCTTGTTCTGAAATTCGGGCAAACACCGAATTAATATTTTTCGAATTCCATTTTATATTACGCACACATTCTGGGTTTCCTCGGAATAATTTCGGGTAAAATTCGTACTTTTTTCGATGAAACAAAATTAAAGCTTTACAAATAATAGCAATTGGAATAAAATGAGGTTTACGCCAGACAAATTGTTATTTGCGAAAAGCTTAAAAGCTTCTTTAGAATTATAGTTGTATCATAGTATTATATTCACCAATAGAATTAAAGATGACCATCAAGGTAAAGAACTGAGTATAGTCGATCCCCATTTTTAGCTAATAGGGGTTAACCTGCTTAATGCACTCGTTGATGCGTTAACAAAGAATTTGGTTGACGGTGTATTAAAGAATATTATCGGTAACTTTATCAGAAGTTTTTTATTGTGTAGTATCTAAATCGTTATCTCTTTAATTACATTAAGCTTATCGCGTGCTTGAGTAGAGGAAAGTCGTGTCTCCCAGAATTTGGGAAACAAACAAAATTTAAAATACTAAAGTTTGATTTTTTGTAACGGGACCGCCGAAAGAATGGTTAGAATCTGTGAATGAGACATTAATCCGAAGAGACATAAGAAGCCATAGAAACACGAGAATTTGCATGAAAAAATGCATGGAAGTGAAAGAAGCTAGAGTAGTATGCCAGGACAGAAAAGTTTGGCGACAATTAGTTTATAAAGAGAATGTGAGTAGAGTGAATGACGCCTGAAACAAAGACCTTGGATACCAATGGGCCCAAGTGGGGAACCACACTGGGTCGAAGCAGTGTTGCGGAATGAACGTGTTATTTAAATAAATAACACGAGAATTCTAGATCATTCTAAAATATCTATACCTTACAGCTATATACCTATCTACCCTATACCTATATACCCATCCACACATTAGTACTTTCCAACCGAACAATTCACGCCTACCCCGAAAGGGAAACGACTTAATGATATAATAATAATAATTTATTCAGTTCAAGTAGACTTTACTTTTCATATTTCACTGAGCAACATCAAAAGTATGAAAATATTTCTTGCTGCACAAGGTCGAATCTTGAGAAAAAGTATGCAAGAAAACATGCATCTGTATTAATAATGAGCATAATTGAATTCGATAGGTTTATAGTTCATTAGTTATTAAGAAATAACAAAGATATGCTACAAATAAGTCATAAATATTCTTAATCATGAAAATACAGAATTTTAATTCATTTTCTTATTCTAGTGTTTATGATCTAAACATTTGCTGAAAACACTTCTTTTTTAATTTGAAGTACTTACTGCTCATTTATAATTTGTTGAAAATGCCAAATATTTATAATACTATATTTAAGATTTGAATGGGTCTTGGGTCATCTTTTTCTTCCTATTTCCTAGTTCAAATAGATGTACTAGTCAATTTAAAAAAATATCAAGAATTTTAAAACATATTATAGAAAACGAAGTATCTCGTCGTCCCGAAATTCGGAATGAGTATTCGAATATTTTTTATAAACTTGGCTAGTCGTCCCGAATTTTCGACACGATTAGTCCATCCCCTTTTCCAACTCCCCGAATTTTTTTGGATGACTGGACGAAGCCTATAAAAAATGTTCAAGATTAATGAAAAATTTAATATAGTCATGTAAGTTTCTTAAATCCGTGTCGAAAAATTCCACTTTCGATTTTTGGTGATCGATTTCGAAAAAATGGAAAAAATAAGTTAATTACTTATATTCACTAAGTCATGAGTTTCAAAGTATTGTTCAACTAATCTTTCATTGTTTAAACAATGATTATTTAACATAATTAACGAATGTTAAAACTAATATTTTTTGTTCAGGATATTTGGCAACGGTTTCAACAATTTTAATTTTTTTAACCATTTTATTCCTGTAAATTGTGAAGAGTTATTTTTTCTGAAATGAATGACACAGGTAAGATTAAAAAAAATGATTACTGTTTAAACAAATAGGGCATTAGTCCTGAAATAAAAAAAGTATTGAATAATATGCGACATGCTGTAAGAGATTGACCAAAAAAAACAAGAATTTTCTCCATCTTTCCTATGAAAAGGCGCAGGTGAATGATTATTACGTGTTCAAATAACTGCAAAACTGTCTTTCACAATAAATATCACTCTTAACATTCATGAACTGCATCATTAATTGCAGAAAGTATTAAATTTTCCAGATTTACAGTGAAAAAAAAAATTTAACGAATAAAAATAGTTTAAATACTTCCCAAATATCGTTAATAAAATATTCCAGATAACAATACGTGCCGGCACTTAATCGGTCCTACGGGCTGGAGACCAACCTGCCTGCTAAATGCACGCGTCAGGCCGGCAGAGTGGGAAGGCGACCGAAGGGCGGACAACGGTCCGGTCTCGGATCGACGACGTGAGTGAAAAGTGCTTTCGTTGGTTTGGTTAGTTTGGCCTGCTGTGCGTTGAAGATAAAGTGGATAGGATATACCCTACTAAAAAAAAGTCAGGACTTATTCTGCCCATTTCTCAGGTTATTTATATTATTTATTTATATTTATTTATGCATATTCTCTTTTTACTTATATTTCATTGTTAATATTGATATACTAAATGACTCTGAAAGTGAATCTGAAAATTTTGTCCGTTTTCTTTCTCTCGACAGACATCTTGGATTTCTCCCACCCAACCTATCAACCGGCATTTTACCGGACCATCGGTCATGCAGTTCGCTGGACCGCGTCGCTCCCGCCTGTCGGGCTGGCTATATAGCCATCAATGATGTGCACATTAAGGTGCATATCTGCCGGCACGTCGCGCGGGCCGGCAGATAGCTTGCAGTCGGCGGGCATTTTGCTATCTGGGTAATTTTGGGGATCCAAAAACAAATGTTAACGGAGACAGATTGATTAGCTCATGCTTAGAAAAGTTCTTGTTCATTACAAAAACTGGGTTTAGGCATAAAATGATCCACTTGTACACCTGGTGCAGAGGCGAATGCCACAGTATGATTGGCTTTTTATTGTGGATGAGAGACTGAGAGAGCTAGTAAGAAATACAAGGGTTATGAGAGGTTCTGAATGTGGAACGGATCATTACCTCTTAGTTTGAAAAATTAACTCAGGTCAAGGATGGAGAAGAAAGAGAACTAAATAGACCAAACAGGCGCGAATTAAGATAGAGAATTCACAGAAACCAGAAAAACAAATAGAACTTGCCGGAAAGCCTGGTTTAAAGAATTTGTGCCTCTGAGATGAGGGATATAATTAAGAACTTAAAAAATGGTAAGGCTACTGGTGGAGATGGTATTAACGCTAAAATGCTTAAACGCGGTGGCGAATATATACTTCACAGGCTGAGCGAGTTGACAAATTTATGTACTGAGCAATATACAAAGAAAAGGGAGATAAAAGAATCTGCAATAATTAACAGATATATCAGCTTATTAAGTACCGTAGGCAATATTTATTTGTGATACAAGTGACGAGTGCGAAGAGCTGAAGGCGAATGCTAAGAAATTTCTACGAGTGAGCAATCGCCTGTGCGCACGTATGTCATACGTTTTCTTTTGCAACAATTGTCCGAGAAAGTCTAATTAGGAGAAAACAGAGAAATTTATGTGAATTTGCGTTAGAGGAAGAGAAGAGAACGCAACCGTGAATCCCTTAGCACAAAAAAATACTAAAGATAAAAGAAATTTTAATCCAATTGAATCAAATTTTATGGAAGTAGGAAAATTCAAACTTTTATTCGTGAATGAAAAATATAATCTTTAAAGTATAAGCTAATTTCGTCTGTTATTGAGTTGTACTCTTTGTGGCCGAGTTTCTTAATGTTGCTTTTAAGAATCTTAATTTATTCTGGATTAATGTCGAGCTTGAGCAATTACGGTTTGTGATCGGAGAAGGCGTTTTTCCAGCTGCTGCATTCGTGTTTTAATATTTTGTGTTGTTGCCAATGCAAGATCGAGACTCCCCGCACCACGATTCCACGGCTTCGACGGATCAGCGATGTACCAGAGAGTTGAGCCTCAAAATATGGCTTCTTTTAAAATTTTACCTCTGATGTTGGTTTGAACCAAGGATGGGATGTCTGGCGTTGAAATCACCTATGGTGACACAGAAAAAAAAATTTAATCTTTACAGCAAATTCAGAATAATCTTCACCTGCAACAGAAATTACCTTCACGTGTTAAGATTTACCCACCACATTGGAAATCGTTACCATATCAACTCTATTGAATCTTGCCTTGTTTCGATGCGAACCAATTCAACTTTGTCTACTTCAAAATTACCTGCAACTAAAATTCACTTCTTTTTTTCCTATGCTATTTGGCTTAGTTGTCAGATACTCCAGCATTTTCTCTTCCTTTTTGTCTCTTTATCTGGTTAAATATGAAGTAAAGACATCCCTCCGACATTAAAATGTCTTAAAGATGTCCTAAAGATATCTTTACGACACGGAAATAAGACGTTTTTGCGATGCCGTAAAAATGTCGTGAAGATGTCGTAACGGCAATATTTAAATTGAATATTGCTTCTTTTTCAGAGCTAAGAAAAAAAAGGAGGTGTACCTTGCTGAGAAAACAGAATGTTCCGACAACATCAAAAACTACCTATACAATCAGAAAGGTGCGCCAGTGACGCCGATAATGTATAAATATAATGTAATGTTATGTTATGTTATAACCAAAATATGCTGCATTAAATAAAAAGTATTTACTATCGGCAGTCGATTATCTCATCTTATATTTGGGATTCATGCTACTGTTACGTGTAAACAAGGCGACTTACCTTTAAATATATCAAGATTATCATATTTCTTATTTAAATCTACAAATTAAGAATAATCAGAAGAACCCGAAGAGAGACGTGGATAAATAAAAAGTTGAGAAAATCGAAAAGAGAATAAATACATTAAAACTTCGGGTAAGTCTCGTTGCAATTAACTTTGTATTTTTACCTACTCACATTGGTAAAACACTAATATTACCGTCACGTCGGTAGGAAGTAAACTGTCTTTTGTTTTCATTAACGATGCAGCGTCTTTTATTCTCATTAAATTCGTCGATTCCCTTGTTGTTTTGTTTAGCTGATGTTTAAATAACCTTTACAACGAATTCAGCAAATTTTCCTGCTATTATATGTTTTCCACACTTATTGTAAAATTATTTCTGATCCAAATAGTATAATGAAAAAATCTCCAATAGCTTTCATTGTTAGGAAAGATCGATTACCTTAACTGAATTTTTCAGGCATGTTAAGGTAGCCCTTAAAATACAATCAAGCACCTTTTTTGGCTGGGGAGACTTTCTGAGCTTATGTTAAATTGACTTTTTCCAATTAATAATTTAATTTAAAAAATCTCCCGCGGTTTAGTTTTTTGGAAATGTCGATTTCCTTGTTCTAATATTTAGGGGATGTTCAAACTACTCTTTAAAGAAATTAAACGACTTTTCCTGGTAGTATATGTTTTTCATATTTATTGTAAAGTGACTTCCAACATCAATAGTATAATCAAAAAGTCATTCGTGATTTTTTTTGTTAGGAAATGTCTATAGCCTTATTTGAATGTATAGGGTATGCTAAAATATTGCCTAGAAGGAAATCAGCGGCCTATCCTGATAGGGCATGTTTTCCACATTCATATTTAAGTCATCCCTGACCAAAATAGTTTTACCAAAAAATCTCCCGTGGTTTTTCTTTTAAGGAAATCTCGATCTCCTTATGCTTGAATCTTTAGGTGATGTTAAACAACTGTTAAAATTAAATTCCAACACTTTTCCTGGTCGAGGATGCAGCCTGCACATACTTTCTAATTATTTTCTATTATAATAGTTTAATAAAAAAGTCTCTCGTGGTTTTGCTTTTTTGGAAATGTCGGTTTTCTTGCTTCAATCTGTAAGGAATGTTAAAACAACCCACAGATATTCTATATACAAAAAATTGTAAATCTTTCATGTTCATGGGTACAAAAAATTGGTTTCAGTGGGTCTGTTCTACAAAATATAAGGTATCTAGCCAAATCTAACAACAAATTTTTGAGAAGGATAATATTTCAATAATAAACTAATTTTCCTATTAAAATACATCTAAACATATAGGAAGTTTGGCAATAGTTTGAGGGAAAACTGTCCATTTTTTAAATAATTTTTCTATCGAATCATTCATCTACAGGTTTAAAATTACAAAAAAATTATACTCAGACATTTTGACAAAAATCCATGTTCTATAAATTTGGTATGAGGTCTTTTAATGATTTTTCATTTTTCAAAATTAATATCAAAAGAATATTTATTATAATTACAAAACATTGTAAAAGATGGCCACAATTTTCAAAAAAGAATCTGGATTATTTTAAGGGAATTTATTTAATTTTGTAGATTTAAAAAAAAACTTAGGCAAAATCCGAACCATTTCAAAAGATATTTAGAAGGCATATAAGTTTTGAAGATTTCAAAAAAGAATTTTTTTAATTCTGGAAGGATTTAAGGATAAAAAAGTTTTCTTATGATTCATCGGAAAATATCAAATAATTTTTTATTTTACAAAATGTAATTCTAAGAGAAAATTCAAAAACATTTGAAAACGTTTAAGATGATTTCCTAAAATTTCGAAAAAGAATTTAAATGATTTTAAAGCAGAATATTTCAATTTTGCAAGATTACAACATTAAAAAAAAAATCTACTAGTTTTGAAAGTCGTATAGAAGTTTTGAAAATATTGAAAAATAATTCAAATCTCAAAAAGATTTCAAAAATCTTTTAACAAAATGTGGATTTTTGAAGAATTTGAACAAAAAGTTTAAAACTTTTTAAAGAATTTTGAAAGTTTTCAACAAAATAAAAAAATTTGCTAAAGATTCCTAGGAAAATTTAAAAATATTTTCTTTAAACTAAATTTTAAGAAAATATTTAAAAATGACAAAAAAATCTGGATGATTTTAAGGCAAATTTTTTCATTTTTATTTCGCAGGATACTTTTCACATTTCAGGAGAAATTTTAATCATCTCAAAAGATATTTAAGAATTTTAGAAATTTTAAAGAGATTAGAAATATTATAAAGACGAAAATTATAAGAATAGTGGCCACCCTAGTTATATAATAATAAAACAGTGTTATTCAAGTATCATGTAACAATATAACAGTGTTATTTGTGCCTTACATTATTATCTATCAGTATTATAGAGAAGTGTTACGTGACTGTTAACGTGGTTATGTAACTATTGTGTTATTATGTAACGTTTACTAATGTAACTGTATCGTTGTTATGTTACGGTTACATAGTTGTTTAACAGCGTTATATAACTGTAACTCTCACAAATATCCAAGCAGATCCTAGTAGCAACAATGACTTAGTGCGCCATCGGTAAAACTATTTGGAAATCAGAACAGTAACCAAATCAAATTAAATGTGGAAACTTAACAAATTAGGTTGCAGTGTCGGCACATTTAAACAGATCCTAGTAGCCATTGGGACTTCGTGCACTACTGTAGATCCCAACAAAATTACGGACTTTGTGCGCCTTTAGTAAAATTCTAATTAGAAATCCTAACAGAAAACGAATCAAATTTAGTTCGGAAATCCAATTATGTTACAGTGTTTAACATCCAAACTGACCCTAGTAGACATTGGGACTTGGTGCGCTATCGGAAATATTATTTTAAGAAGTCCAAATAGAATCGAATTCATTGCGTGTTCGGAACTCCAAGTAGGTTTTGGGTGTTGTAACATTCAAACAGATCCATACAGTCATTCGGACTTGTCGAGCGATTAAATTATTTAATTAATTTAGACAAAACTAAATCTTGATGAGTGAACGTTATACAATTTTACAATAAAAGCTTCATCATTTTTTTATTTGGGATCAACAAATTTTGAATCCCGTTTTCTTATGATTTTAAATCCTGAATCACCTCAAGTGACGAATTTCGTTTATTACACGAATAATTTGAGAAATAATCACACTATGGATTGAAAGAACAATTTAGAGGCAAATCATCGAAAGTTGCATCAATAGTTTCAAAATTATACAATTTTGGATCCCAAAGTGGAGTCGTTTCTTCTTTGCGTCTTTGGAATAAATCTTTATTTCTAGAAATTTAAGAATAATCACCTTTATCATACCCTAGAGGACCTAGAGAGAAGAATCTTCTAAATTGAAGAGGTCTCTTTCTAAACCCATAAAAGGACTAAGGGGACTGAAAGATTAAGAGATCTTTATCTTGAACTTTCAGATCCGAGTTAAGCTATCTTCAAAAACTTATAGATGTACAATAATGGAGTGTCAATCGGATATGGGAGTGAGCTGGCAGATTCTTAGGAGTCAGATAAATGCGGCATTTCCAAGTTTGAATGAGGAGAAACTGGTTCCATATGCAGTCCAATGTGCGATTTTTCGTCAGCTTTCAGATTAAGACCGTTGGCTCAAAGTCGAGACAACTTTCCTAAAAGATTGGCTGACCTAGCGAGTTGACAACTACGGACCGACAATGGCTGACTACTATTGTCCTAACATACGTCACCAAGTTGGGCCGACTTTGGGAACCAATGGTCGAATAATATTTATAAGAAACTTGTATCAGCCTGACCTAAATATCCAACGTTGGCAGTCAGAGGCTGACTGAAAATTGGCCTATGGGATAACTCTCTCGGATAAGTAACGTCGACTTTTTGCCCAACCTTCGTAGCGTATGATGGGCCAATAATCGGCACCCACAGTCGGCCCACTGTTATAATTTCGATAAGTCGGCTGAATTTTGGGAAAATTGGATCCACTTTGGGATGATGGAAATTCTTTATATTGTTTTAATTATAATATGAAATTTGTATAAAACAAAATTCAAAGTTTTATTTAAATCCGGTATATTCTTTTTATGTGTGGAGCTTCTTGCGTTCTCGTTCTCGCTATATCTTTTCACTCTATTTTATTATAGCGCCATCGGTGATAAATCAATTTATTACGAATTCATTCTGCCTATGTTTTTAAAAGCTATAAAAAAACCTATTGCAATTATATTGTATTGTATTCTCTTGATTTGTTGTTTATCCGCACCCCGGTTTCCGTTCCTTAGGCTTATTTTTAATTGTTAGATTTAAATAGAAAACTAAGAACATCATGATATAATTACAGATAAGTACCATTGTTTACACGTTACAATAGTATGCCTTTTAAATATAGAATTATAAGATAATGGACTGCTGATAGTAATAACTTTTTATTTATGCAACACATTTTGGTCATAATATAACATAACATTACATCATGGGTATGTCACGCCAGCCATTCCACCTAGAGATCCTCAAGGCAGAGTTGAGGATCCGTTCAGTCCCGACACTGGACTGAAAACTAAGACAACCCCCGGGTTGTCTTCGGTCCCAAATCGGGGGGATCCAAACGTAAACAACCATTGGCGAGAGAGGTTGCGACAAACGTCGCAACCGTTCTCTCGCCTGAGACAGCAGTTCTAGGAAGGCGGAAACCGGGGGGACTGAAACCGAGAGTTTGGTGTATATCAGGATGATCATAGTTTTTTATTTAAATCTACAAATTAAAAATAAATTTTAAACAACCAAAAACAGAGACGCAGATAAGCAAAAAATTGAGAGAACGGTATCTTAGTGTTTTTACTCACTCGATCGTAGGGGTAAAACACATCGTCGGGAGGGAGCAAATTGTTTTTTCTTCTCATAAAAGTCGTCATAACCTTATTGAAAATTAGAAGCCAAACAATTTTAGGAAAAATTCGGATCATTTTTGAAGATATTTAAAAAATTTCGAAGTTTTTGCAATTTTTTAAATATAAATATTTAAAATGTAAAAAAAAAAGCTTTTTAAGATAATTGAAAATTAAGATGAACAGAAAATGACGTTTCCCCAAAATTCGTTTATTACTGAAATGTTATCATAACCAAAAACTTTTTATTAAAATTGGCTTGATACCTTATATTTTGTAGATCAGACCCACTGAAACAAAAGTTATGCACCCATAAACTTGTCTGACTCACGATTTTGTGTATACAGAATGTTTGGGGGTTGTTTAAACACCCCTTGAAGATCCAAGTAAGGAAATAAACCGACATTTTCAAGAAACTAAAACCACGTGAGATTTTTTTATGAAACTATTGGAATGAAAAATCCCTTAAAAATAAGTGTAGAAAGCGCCTCCTACCAGGAAAAGTGTTGGAATTAATTTTAAGGGGGTTTTTAACATCACTTAAATATTCAAGCAAGGAAATCAAGATTTCCTAACAACTAAAATGACGAGACATTTTTTGATAATACTATTGAGGTCGGTAATCAATTCACAAGAAGCGTTGGAAAAATTCCCTAGCAGAAAAGGTTATCAATTGATTTTAGAGGTTATTTTAAAATCCCCGAAATATTCAAACGAGGAAATCGATATTTCAAAACAAGCAAAATCACGGGAGATTTTTTTATTATACTATTGGTATCTGTGATGAATTCAATATAAATTTGGAAAAAATATTAGGAATTAACACTAGGAAAAGTCGTCGAATTTGTTTAGGGTTGTTTTAACATCCAATCATTTTTTTATGATACTTAGGGTCGGAAATCACTGTAAAATAAATATAAGAAACATCCCATTGCAAGACAAGTATTGAAATTTATTTCCAGAGTTAGTGTAGCAGCCATTAAAAATAAAAATAAAAGTAAGATAAGATCTTAATTTTGATGAATTATCAAACAGTAGGCGAAAATACGTCGCACTGACAATCGTGTATATCAAAATTTCGATAACGTGAGAAATTCAATAATTTAGTTGTTTGAAAATTCCGATTCCCTGGTTTGGATAATTAAGGGATGTTGAAAGAAACCTTTGAAATAAATTAAACGACTTTTGCAGATGGGATATGTTTTGCACGTTTATTATTAATTGAATTCCGAGCTAAATAGTATATATTCAAAAGATCTGCAGTAGTTTTCATTGTTAATAGGAAATATCGATTTCTTTGTTTGAATATTTAAGGGATATTAAAACAATCCTTAAAATACATGAAAACATTTCTGCCTGTAGAAGACGCTTTCTGCACTTATTTTAAGTGATTTTTTATCCCGATAGTTTAATCAATAAATCACCTGTGTTTTTATTTTTTCTAAAAATTTCGATTTGCTTATTTTATTCTTTAAGGGATGTTAAGACAACTCTTAAAATAAATTCTGCAACTTTCCCTGCTAGGATATGTTTCTCGCATTTATTGTTAAGTGATTTTCGAACCCAGTATATTATAATCAGAAAATCTCCCATGAATTTGGTTGTTAGGAAATGTCGATTTTCTTGTTTGAAGCTTAGAGGGAAGTTAAACCAACCCTTAAAATAATTTCAACGGATTTCCCTACTAGGATATGTTTCCCACATTTATTGTAAATTGACTTCCGACACCAATAATAAAATCAAAAAATCTCTTGTCGATTTCCTTGTTAAAATGAATTCAACAACCTTTACTACTAGAAGACGTTTTCCACATTGTTAAGATTGAGGGTTATTTCTCAGGCGGTTTGATTCACGTTATATTTGACATAGAGAGCGAGCGACTCTCTGTACACAGATAAGCATGTATATGCGTAATGACTGGTTCCGAAATGATCAGTAAGTATATTAACGAGAACGCGGTAACAACTTTAATCGACGCGAACCTACAAAACTAACTATAGTTTTGAATAGAACAGTAATGTTCAATTGAAACTGTGAGTACAGATCTGGTGTAATTGTGACTATCTTAAATGAATATGCACATTGTTTGTTAACCGATAAACAATTACTTTAATTTCCAAAAACTATGAACCTCCTTGCTTCTCTTTTGCCAAATTATGAATAATTTTATTACTTGCTTTAACACACATTTATTGTAGAGTGATTTCCGACCACAATAGTCCCCCCCCCCCAATAGTATAACAAAAAAACCTTAAAATAAATTCGACGACTTTTCTTTCTAGGACATGTTTCCAAAACTTTCAGTGAATTGATTTCCGACACTAATAGTATAATAAAAAAATCTCCCGTGATTTTGCTAATCACGGGAAATGTCGATTTCCTTGCTGGAATGTTTGAGGGATGTTAAAACAAACTTAAAATTAATTTAAACACTTTTCTTGCCTGGATATGTTTTCCAAATTCTTAGTGAATTGATTTCCGACATTAATAGTATAATCAAAAAATCTCCCGTGATTTTACTTTTTATAGGAAATGTCGATTTCCTTGCTTGAATGATTGTGGGATGTTAAAACAACCTAAGAATTAATTTACATACTTTGCCTCTTAGGATATGTCTCCCACGATTACTGTGAATTAATTTCCGGGAATAACAGTATAATTAAAAAATCTCCTGTGATTTATAAGAAAGTGATGTCTGATCACAATAGTTTAATAAAAATATTTCCCATGGTCTATATACCAAATATGAGTCATCAAGCCAAACCCAAAAAAAGAGGTTTTGAGAAGGATAAAATTTCAATAAAAAACTAATTTTTCAATCAAATATGTAGAAATGGAAAGTTTGACAATTGTTTAATTAAAAGCTATCCATTTTTCTTATAATTTTTTGTTGAATTATTGAGATGCAGTTTCGAAATTACAAAAAAAAATGTATAATTAGACATTTTGACAAAAGACCATTCTCTGAAAATTTGCTGCAAGGTCCTTTAAAATGCTTTTCATTTTGAAAAATTAATTTCAAGAGAATAATAAAAATGATTTCAAAAGATTTTCAAAATTATCACAAAATAATTTGGAGAATTTTACGGCTTTTTTTTAATTTTACAGAATTAAAAAAAAAATTAAGAAACATCCGAATCATTTTGAAAGATATGTAGAAGGCCTAGAAGTTTTTTAAAAGATTAAAAAATAATTTAAAATCTTGAAAGATTGAAAGATGGCGGATGTGTAAACACAACATTTTTATTTTCCTTGAAAAATTTTGTTTTGTCACATCCGCCATTTTCTTGAAAATTAAAATTTTGACTCAATTCTTCGTTCAAGTACAAGGTAATATCGTTTTTTAACTAATCCCGCTGTATTTTTTTGTTTCTTATGATTCAGTCGTGAGTTGCGATGCGCACCGCAAAACACTTTTTTTTTCTTGGACCTCTGGCAGATTAACTATAAGTTGCTTGTTTATCGATATTTTTATCTTAAAAAATTACTGTAACTTCTTGTAATGTGTATTATTCGAACTGTAGAACATTTTTTAATAAGTAATAAAACCTGTTTTGAAAAAAATTCTTTAAAATATCGTTTTTTTTGCCTTGCGACTGACCTTAACCCCTTAAAATATCTCTGCATTCAGAAATCCTATTTTAGAGGGATTCGTGAAGCGGAAGAGCCTGATGTGCAATTTTTATTCCTTACGCGGTATCTGCGTGCGGGGATGGAAAATTGTAGACAAGCGCATTACGTAATTTTGGGTGACGCCTTATTTCTTCATTCATTTATTGTTATTTCGTTAATTTCTGATTATAAAATCTAATAGCAATAGGGACAAGAGGCCCTTAGGTACTTCTAGCGTACTTAGTTGAATTACAAGTAATACTGTTACAATTATCATCAAAGTAGCATACATTTGTTGAACAAATATTAATATAATAATATCGGGACGGAAAGTCCTGACACTTGGGAAGAAGTAGCTCCATTTCAATCAGAAAAACTTGCACTAAGCTCACATTTGACAAGACTGATTCGAAATCTTTCTACATGTTCAACGACGTTTCTTGCATCTCGGTGAAATATTTTTCAAATTTGGAAAATGGTCTCCATTCAGAAATAGACAAGTAATCCAATTGAATTTTTTCATTTCTTCCCGGACATTTTTGCGACTTTAGGAACAGCTGAAAGTTGACCTTCCAAATCAAGGCAATGAAAACAGTGATTTTCTCTAGATGTGCTGATCTTACAGCAGCAACAAATTTTTCCCCGAGATACGTCGTTGAACATGTACAAAGATTTCGAATCTGCCTTGCTAAATGCAAACTCAGTGCGATTTTTTTTTAAACTGAGATAGAGCTAGTTTTTACCAAGTGTCAGGACTTCTTGTCCCGATATTAGGTACTACAGTGAGCCCCAGATTGTGCCTTTAAACAGCTGTTTACATGAAAATATCTTACATAAGAAACGGTCTTATATACGTATCATAAAACCCTACATACCTTTTTTTTAAATTATTGTCTTTTCTCCCTCCTTTCACACTGAAAGACTTTAAATAATGCAAGCACGGCTCCCAATCTATTTGACAAATCAGCATGTTTCATATCCAATATGCCAAATTGCTACACCAATAATTTTGATAAATCTTTATTGTATTTTTACAGCTCTTAGTTTTCAATCAAGTAACGGGTATGGAAATTATGGCCATGGTAAGTGCATTCCTCAAGTTATTATTATTATTATTATATTAGACCGTCCACGGAGGAAGGGACCTAGTTGACCATTCTGTGGTCAATCAGGTATGGAATCACATATGGAAAAAATTTATTCTTATTTTTTTAAACCTATCGATCATTTTTCATTTGCTCCTTCACAATTAAACATATTATTCCCATATATAAACAATTCGAATTGTTATACAACTGCAAAGCGAGGTCCTCTTATTGAGTTCCTGTGTTCGACCGCCTCTACATTTCTACAATCGCTCCTCCCGTAAAATTAAGCTACTGCGTCTAAGGTCCCTTACTTCGAGGACGGTCAGTTATGTATATTTTTCAATCTTATTCTTCGGTGAAGCCGGTTATTCATAATCAGTGGTGCATTTGGTTCTCCGTCATGTCATTTGATGAGCCCAAAGGTGTACGTAGTGATAGGAATGGCACAGGTGTTGACTGCCCTGCCCTTTTTTCCGGGATAAAAAAACTCCACAGAATCAATATAAATCTTGTAGTGAAGCCAGTTGTTAGGCTTTTCTTAACTATTTTATGCTGCATCCCCTTATATTCGAGAATAAACAGATATTAATATGACTCGCAGATATATCACTCTTTCGTAACTTTTGCCAGAGGCAAATGTTGCAAGGTCCAGAGGAAGAGTGTCCACTGATTACTGCTGAAGAAGTTAAGAAAGCTATCGCTAATACTGAGAACTTTTTAGAGCCTGGGCCAGATAAAATCAACAACTTTTGGTGGAAGAAGTTCACTCGTGTGCACCAACATCTACCTTGTTTATTTACTACTTTCTTAAACGAAGAACAATACATCCCCCTCTATCGAGCAGCTATGGGGTGCAATAGTTGAACAACGTGGATGCGAGAGAGGGTTGGCAGGTTGCAGGGAGAACGTGTTAATAAATCCTACGATTCGATCAGGTATCGACGCAATCTGTACATGGCTTGGACTGACTAACGTGAGTCATTCAATAACACGAAAAATGAGCTACATATCAAGCTCCCTGAGTGTCTGGAGGCGCATCAAAGAATAGTGCGATAGATAAAAGAGCTGTTGCTCTTGTCTTAGAGAATATTCGTCATAACATCTGACAAAAGACAAGTGACTATCAACTATGTCACATATAAGAGAAGGGTCTTCCAAGGAGACTGTCTAAGTCCGATACTTTTTTGCATCTCCCTTCTGCCCGTATCTGTTGTGGTCCGAAGCAAAAGTTCTGGATACACATGTGGCCCGCCAAACAGAAGAGAATATAAGGTCAACCACCTTTTATACATGGACGATCTTAAACACTTTTCCTCTTCAAAAGAGGACCTTGACATCCTTGTGGCTGTGATAAATAGGTACTCTAAAGCGATTGGCATGAACTTTGGACTGAACAAGTATCCATATACACAAACGAAGACTAGGAACTACATCGTTGCGTGACGATCAGGATGTTAAACTCAATAGCTCAATAGCTAGCTATTGCTGTCTAATAACAACAGCGATAAAGGACAAACTTCAAGCTAAAACATACTCTTTATTTTGTATCCACAACATTATTGCAAAAGATTTGAAACATCGTATTAAATTAACTAATAACATTCTTATGTCAGCAGTCACCCTACCGATGGTGTTCTCGCGTTGGCGTCGCAGTAGGGCTTGAGCTTTCCTCTCATGAATTTGACGGCTATGTAATATAACACTCTTAGTCGCATTATGTCTCTGTATGTACCCGTAGCATGCATACTTTGAGCATCCACCGAGAACATGCTTAAGTGTTCCTGGCTTTTGCTTGCACGCTCGGCAGTTGGTATCGCCTACAGGTACATTCATTATGCGCTCTCGATGAACTCACATGTGTATAACCCCGCCTTGACAGGCAAAAAGAAATCCCTCAGTCTCCGATCTCAATCCAGCAGACTTGAGAAAGATGTTGGACAGACCCATCGATAGCTCTTCTCTAGGTATAGTGTCCTAGTATTTACCATGAAGGGGCTTGTCAGCACGGTATAGAAACGCCGCAGCATTGACGACTTCATGTTGATGTACAAGTTGCATAGGAGTATATGTGCTATTAGAACCGAGAAGGCTGTAGCCAGAACCGTTCTTCGACGAAGACACTCCAAGCTGAGCAAGCGTCTACCCCCTTTATCTCAAGGGACGTATATTCGAGGTACGGAAAATCTAGGATGATGACTTTGATCGATTGTCATCATCTTGCGTGTGCTTCGGTCAAGTTGCTTCAACTCATCGACGTTCCATTTTAGTACACCAAACGTGTAGAGCAGTATAGGACACTTGTTCAGTCCAAGGCTCATGCCAATCGCTTTGGAGTACCTATTTATCGCCGCCACAAGGATGTCGAGCTCCTCTTTTGAAGCGGAAAAGTGTTTTAGATCGTCCATGTATAAAAGGTATGTGACCTTATATTTCCCTCTGTCCAGCAAGCCACATAGGTATTCAGACCTCTTGACTTGAAGCACAATGAACAGTAGCAAGAGGGAGATGCAGGAAAGTATCGAACTTAAAGTGTCTCCTTGGAAGACCCTTCTCTTATATGTGACACTGTTGGCAGTCACTTGTCTTTTGTCAGATTTTATGACAAATCTGCTGCACGAGAAGAGCATAAGCTCTTTTATGCATCTCACTATCTTTTTATGCGCCTCCAGGCACTCAGGCAGCTTGATAGGTAGCTCATGTTTCATGTTATTGAATGTCTTATGGTAGTCAATCCAAGCCATGGACAGATTGCGTCGATACCTGATCGAATCGGGGGTAGTGCACCTGTCTATTAACACGTTCTCTCTGCAATCAAATCTCTGGTTTTGGGGATCACTACCATGCGTCCTTTAACTAAAAACTGCGTGATGGGTTGTTCTGCGTTTAAGAAAGTAGTAAATATACAAGGTAGATATTGGTGCGTAGAAGTGAACTTCTTTCATCAAAAGTTTTCGGTTTTATCTGGCCTTGACGCTAATAAGTTCTTAGTTCTAGCGATAGCTTTCTTGACTTCTTCAGTAGTAATTAGTGGACACTTTCCCTCTGGACCTTGCAACATTTACCTCTGGCAAAAGTTACGAAAGAATGATATATCTGCAGCGTCATTATTTCGCTGATGAGTATGTCCATATATCACTGTTTCCAGAAGACTGGAGTCTCTTCTCGAGTAGGCGGATTTTTAACGGCACATGACGTGTTATTGAACAGACGGAAAGCATGAGTAAAAAAGTTGGAAATTTCCTGAATCCACTTTAGTAACCGTTAAAGGCGCTGTTTCGCTGTTGAAAGAGATCTTATTTTTTGCGTCCAGTGCTGCTTGAGGGTCAACAGTTTATACTTGTTCAGCGCGTGATTTTCTTTTCTTAAGTTTCGAGCAAGTGCCCTAACTTTTGGAGTGAGTTTTTTATTTGACGTTATGCAGCTAATCGTGCACTAAATATTTGGTGCATGCCGCCTCGCCGTTCCAATTTTAAACTAAAGCTGTGCAATACACTCGCGAGTCTTACTCATGCGTCCTGAAGTATCGTTGCTTCTATTGTCGCGAGGCAAGGAAACCGCATTCTCGTAAACTACACAGTTCAGATTCCAGAGGTTAACATCTTCGGGGAGCAAATTGGGAAAAGCAGTGTTATCTACAGCTAATTTTGCCATATTGAGGAAGACTTTTTGGTGTCTAGATCTCCTACTTCTCATGTTGGTATCATCGGCTATCTGCAAAGGTGGTATTGCTGGAACGGGTGGTATGCTCGCTGGAGGATGTTGCTCTTCTTCTTATTGGTAAAGGGCTTCATATCTGTTTTTGCGCAAAAAGGATACTTGATCTCTTGACTACTGAGACGTTTTTTGAGCATATTCGGGGTGCATATTGACCCAGCGGTCATGCAACCCCTACATGAATCCTCTTCGCGCCGGTGAGCTTCTTTACCAACAGGTAAGGATGTCCATCCTGAGTTGGTCTGACCATTTAAATCGATGTTCCCGCGTTTGTCCGGGGCCATTGTCTGGTCGCCGCCTCGGTTCGGTCCTATTACCACTCCCAAGTGAACCATGGCTTCCATCTGAGAGAGGCCTATTGTGTGTGGCACTGCGTGATACTGACGACGTAACCGCATATTTCGTTGCATTGGGGAGTTGGCCCAATTCAACGTAGCTGACTGCAAGAGCCGGAGCTCTTGAGCTATGGGGTTATTGTTATTATACAGCAGGGCAGTGCAATAACCGCCCATAACACTGCAGTAAAACGTATTGTATTATACCTTAGAATTCAACCATCTTTCATAAGGTCAGTCTTTACCATAAAGGCATAGACCGATTTGCAGGAGATGTTTTGTTGATTTCATTCGGTGAGTAGCTATCAAAATCGCCCCTCTCTGGAGTCCCCGTATAGCTCATTGTTACGTTAGTGTCACCAGGGTTACTCTCCGATGGTTCTCCACTTATAGATTCCAAAGTATGTTCTAAGCATCTTTCGGTAATTTCCATCTTTACCAGGGGAATTACATTTTTCAGAGGGTCGTTGTCTACGCTCCTTGTATAGTAAGTTTTTTTTATCAAGATCTCATTTCGTTCCCACGAGTAGGTACGGAAATAAAAGACCCACCCCTGCAGAGCCCCGTGTGCAAGGGTAAGACGGATTAATCGGGTAGATTGGTAGATCGGTCCTTTTGAACTCCTTTTCCCACACACTTAAGCCTCCTTACCAACTACAAGGTGCTACGGTCCCTAGGCATTTTTAACCAAAAAATTTGACTTTTGACCAAAACAAGGCGAATTTCCTGACAAATACGTCAATTTTCTATCGTGTGAGAACGTACTCCGCGAGCACATTCTCATCTCGCGCCTTGCCCGCGACTCGTCTCGCTCGCATGTTTGCGCAAGTTTGAGCGCGTCGGATCTCGCACTTCGCGCTCAGTTATTCATTCTTTGCACTTAGATTTCTTGAATGAAACTCTACTATAAACGTGTCTTTTAGATCTCAGTATTTGTATGCATTTTCATATCCTGAATTTTCGACGTAATTTAGTATAGTTAAAGATTAAATTACTCAAGACTTTAAAGGCTTTGAGGTACATTGAGTTGCATATTATTTTTGATCGAAAGAAAAAAATATCCTATAAGTCTGCTACAAGCCTTTTTACGTATCTCGCGCCTTTTGCTGTGATATTGTATTTTTCAATTTGTGCATAACAATTTCGTCAATAAATTAAAAACGCTAAATTAGGTGTAACAATGGTTCAGAGAACTGTTGTTGGAATTTTTAAACGCCGGAATTCCTGCAAAAACTTTTTTTTTCATATTTCGCGTCGTTCGGCACAAAATTTAAATTTTTGATTTTTCCATAGTATTTTTATTAATAAAACCTAAACGAAAAGAATGATCAAAAAGAAGCTGAAACAATTTTGTAGGATTTTTCAAAGCTTTAATTCACCGTTGAAACTTTTTTCCGTATCTAACGTCGTTTCGCTAAAAATTTGAGGTTTCTATTTTTTCATAGCATTTTCGATAAATAGAAACCAAATAACAATTCCTATCAAAAAATAGCTTCGAAAAATGTTCTAGCACTGTTTAAAAGTTATGATTGCTCCCTGAGATTTTTTCCCATATTTTGCGTCGTTTCGCTCAAAATTCGAATTTTAGATTCTTTCGTAGTATTTTCGAAAAATAGAACAAAAATATCAAGTTTCATCAAAAAATGGTTGAGGAGAAAGTTAAAAATCTTTTGAAAACCAGCAATTCTTCTTTCAAACTTTTTTTGATTATTATCTATCGTCATTTAGCTTAATTTTTGATTTATTCATTTTTGGTGCATAAAGCCAAAAAAAGAGTCCTACCAGAAAATGGTGAAAACGAAAATTGTAGATTTTTTTAATATCTTTAATTCTTCTTTCAAACTTTTTTCACGTATCTGTCGTGTTTTAGAATGATTGTTAACAAACTCGTTCTTTCTGTTAGGACCTACAAAAAGTGTGTCCAAGCTCGATTTAATGCGTTCATTTTTTCGAGAGTCACGATAACTCTCGAAAAAATAAACTGATCAAATCGAGCTTTGGAACACTTTTAGAATTTTCCAACACGAGGTTAATGGACGTGCGGACATACAGGCAGATGCCATCGCCGAAATTTGAGTTTCAGCTTCAGGTAGTCTCCAAGCGTGGAATTTTAGAGCAAAAAATACAAATTTTCCAGAAAAAGATTAAATTGTCAACCCGAAAATATGATCTTTTAATACAAAAGTTAAATTTCAACCTAAGCAGGTTAATCTTTAACCAAACAGTTTAAATTTCAACCAAAAAGGATGAATTGACTAAGCGAAAAGACAAATGTAGAACAAAATAAGGGAATTTTCAATTTAAAAAAATGGTCAAGTCAAGAAAGAGAAAAAATTCAATAAAATAATTGAATTATCAAGCTTAAAAGTTCAGCTTTGAGAAAATACAGTCGAATTTTCGCCACGCAGAATGACTTCTGAATAAATGGTTGAATTTGAAAAAAAAATAAATAAATGGGAAAGAATGAACTTTTAGCCAAACTTGTTGGATTTTATTACTGGGCTCTATTGATTCAGAACTTAATAAGAACTGTAATAAGTAAATAGGAATTTTGATAATAATTGGACTTAAAAATAATAGTTTGAATAAACCTTAAATTTCATATTTCAATACTTTTAAAATATGAGGTAGCAAAACTGAAAATGTCTTTTAGAAAATAAAGTTCATTTTCAATTGCATACTATTTGATTTCAAGCTTCTCACTTTTAAATTCAGAATTAATAAGATTGTTTGGGGCTCAGAGCAAATATCGCGATAACTCCTTCATCATCTCGTGGATGACCCCTTATTTGTTTATTCATTTTTTATTATTTCATAAATTCATTATTATAACATTTAATAATAATACTGATGATAATACTGACTAGGTACTACCTATATCATAAGTTAAATTACAAGTAATACTGTTACAATTATCAATAAAGTAACATATATTTTTTCGAAAAATTATAAAGTTGCAAAAGTTGACGCTCCAGTATTTTGCGGTGGGGCGCTGACGTTGTCAGATTCAGTTAGATATCTGGGAGTAATCCTAGATAACAGGCTGAACTGGACAAAGCACCTGGAGACCCAATGGAGGAAGTTTGTCATGACTTTTTGGATGTGCAGGAGAGCCTTTGGGTGAACGTGGGGTCTAGGGCCTAAAAGGCATGCAGGATTCTACTCTGTTGTCCTAAAACCCAGGCTTCTACATGTGGCCGTGGTTCAGTGGCCACGGGAGGAACTTAAAATAATGCAGGACAGACTGCGAAGATTACAAACGCTAACATTTTGGGGTTTGACTGGAGCAATGAGGACTGCGCCCACAGCGGCAATATGATTCATGATCTGTGAGGAACCCCAACATGTTGCGATAACTGCTAGATTGGCACACGCGATGGGCCGCCTGGCACGAGCAAATAGATGGACTCGGGGGACTAGACATAATAGGCTCCCGAGTAATATCAGCTCACTGCCGATTCTACAGATGAGGCAAGATAAAATAACAAAACGCTTCAACTTTGCCAAAGCTTTCCGCGTCTGCATCCCAAGCAGGCATCTGTGGAAAGCAAATGGTAACCCGCTCCTCCAAGGGGAAATCTGGTAGACAGATAACTCCAGGGGTAAAGGAGGGTCAGGAGATCGAATATATGACAGCAAGAGAGGGAAAGGGATAGGGATCCCACTTGGTCGACATGCTACTGTCTTTCAGGCGGAGTCCCTGGCCGTCCTTCGCTGTGCTGAAACACTTATAGAAGAAAACGCTGCTGGCAGACAGATTACGATATGTTCAGACAGCCAAGGGACACTAACTACAATAGAGAAATCAGACGTAAAATCAGAACTGGTTTGGGAATGCAAAAAGGCATTAAACCAACTTGCAGAAAGGAACAATGTGGCCCTCATATGGGTTCTTGGTCACACAGGGATCACGGGTAACGAAAAGGCGGACCAGTTGGAAAAACGCGGCTCAGCAAGTGAATACATAGGTTTAGAACCGGTACAGGGAATAGCGTCTTGCTGTGACGGTATGGCCATCAAAAGCTGGATCCGAACAAAACACCGGGAATACTGTGAACAAATCCAAGGTTTCCGATAGGAAAAATCCACCATGGGCTATACGTACAGAATGGATAGAGCAAGGGAAATCCTGGGTTTACCCAAGAAAGACATCAGGACAGTGATTCAGATGCTCACTGGGCACAACCAGTTGAACTATCATATGCACTAAATGCGGTATAACTCCATGACAAAGTGCAGGAGATGTGGCAGGGATGACGAAACATCCCTGCATGTATTATGCTAGTGTCCGGCATTAGTTATGCTCAGGCAACAGAAGCTCGGGGCCCATTTTATGGGACCAGAGGAAATTACAATGCGATCAGTAGTCGATATACTAGGTTTCGTCAAGAGGTCTAGGGTCGACTGCTGAGAGTGGATAGGTAAGGGTGTGGCACAATAGGCTTCATAGCTTGAGCGCCAGGGGAACTCACCATGGCCTCCCCGCCCGTTTTATAACTAAACTAACTAAACTAAAACTGCACAAAAACTTCCATAAAACGCACGGTTTTCGATTTATCCAATTCTTTTATTATACTTTTTTACTCATGTCAATTTTAAATGTGGAAATACTTTTCCAAAACAGCAATTTAAAATATGTAAAACAAATAATTGAATTTCACTTATTTTAGAAAGGGCTTAATCCTTTTTTTTTGTTTATAGATTTAAATCGTTCAGAAACGATCTAAAACTGATAAAAATAAAGAACAGTGCAGTTAAAAAACACTTTAATAACCTTAGTGAAAGATAACATTTTGTGTTTAATGAAAATCTCCATTAAATGCACAGTTTTCGATTGATCTAATTCTTTTACAATACTTTTTGACTTGGTTTTTAATTTAAAATAAAAATTTCTAAACAGCAATTAAAAATATGTATAATTAATGCAAGCACATTGACTACAAGTTACAACTTATTTCAATTTTCATTTTATTTTGCACAATGAACATTGTAAAAAAACTTGTTCATCGCAAATATATTATTTTATATCCAGAAACTTTGATTTTTAATCCAATTAATTTAATTCTGATTATCCGCTAACAATCCTGATAGAGCCTATCAGAGAAGCAACTTTGTACTTTGTAACCAGCCCTATGCATCACCCCCACTCTTTCTGTTCTCGTAGCATCCGGAGGGGTATCGCAGTTAAAATAAATCCAACAGATGGCGCTTCGATCAGATAGGTCTGTTTTTGCATTGTTATTTGAAGCAAAAATACTAAAATTCATTTAAAACTTGATACTTTTTATGAATATACAAGAAGAACATAGTTTTCAATAACTATCAGAGCAGCTGTAATTATTGATAAAAAAATCATGAAAACATGCAATTTAATGTTAGGAAAATTGAATATAAAGGTAAGTTTTTTGACAACAGTTTGAATTGTATTATATTTTTCTATTGTTTATTTTGCTAATGTAATTAATTCATTTTATAAACAATTTTATTTGTTACAAATTATAAACATTGATTGATATTACTTGATTAATAATAGTGAAAATAATATTTAAACCTTGATAATTAGCTTTATAATATACTTTGTTATTATTTCATCTAGAAATTTCCTCTCTCTAAAAAATAAATATTTATATATAATTTATTTATAATAAATTTTATATTAGGGTGCTTCAAAAAAATTATATTTCTGATTTCTTAAAGTCTCACCACCTCATTTTGTGTCTTTTGTTGAAAAAAAATGTCTTATTTTTTGAGATTTAAAAAAAAATGTTTAGAGGTAGGGCACAGCCTTTAGAATACCCCAAAATCTTACAACGATGATGTAAAACTACCATGTGAGAAGTAAAAAGCCTAAAAAAATTTGTTTAAATTGAATTTTCCCCTTTCTTTTCCAAAACTCACCCCTTAAGGCACTAAAAAGGAATTTTTAAGTATCTTTTCTGAATATTATGAAAGTAAAAGGAAAATTTGAGTGGCAAATTATACATTTTATTCCTTTAAAACTGATTATTAAAAATATTTAATATTAATTTCTTTATATTGAAGAAGAAAGTTTTAAAGAAAGAAAATGTAATTTTTTATGGATTATTCAAGGCGAAAAGAGGAAAAATGTTTATTTTGAGGGCACTATTTTTCATATTTGTATAATAAATTTTTTTATATAATTTGCTATTTAAATTTTGATTTCACTTTCACAAAATTCAGAAAAGACACTTAAAAATTACTTTTTAGTGTCTTCACGGGTGAGTTTTGACAGAGTTGGGGGTAAATTAAATCTTTAGTCATTTTTTTCAGGCTTCATACTGCTCACATCGTAGTTTTACATCATCGTTGTAAAGTTTCTACGATTCTTTTAAAAATTCAAAGACTTACTGAATTTTTAACGCTTTAGGGTACACTCGAACTTCAAAGATACGAGCTCCAAAAAAACGAGCACTCCTAGATACGAGCGTACCGACTCCAAAGGAGCGAGCAGAGTTTTTTCCCCTGTACCCCTAGCCCATTCGAGAGAGAGGCGCGCGCGAATGCGCGCTGCTTTGAATTCGACGTTTGTTCACTGCGAAATGCATACGCGCGCATGCGCGTATTGGGCCTGTGTGCCTTCTCACGCATTACCCCCGAAATCTAAACATCTTAGGAATGAGCGCCCCTTTCACGCTCGTATCTTTGGAGGTTCCGAGGTTTAAATATTATTTGTACTATTATTACTAAAATAATATCAATAAATGTTTAAAATTTGTAACAATTACAATTGTTTATAAAATTAATTAATTAAATTAGCAAAATCAACAATAGAAAAATATGAATACAATTCAAACTGTTTTAAACAACTCATTTTTATATTCAATTTTCCTAATATTAAATTACATGTTTTCATGAATTTTTTTATTACTAATTACAGCTAATCTTATTGTTACTGAAAACTATGTTTTTATTTTATATTCATAAAAAGTATCAAGTTTTAAATGAATGCTAGTATTCTTGCGTTACATAACAATGCAAAAACAGACCTACCTGATCGGAGCGCCATCTATTGAATTTATTTGAACTACGATACCCCTCCGGATGCCAAGAGAACAACTGAACATACACGGGTGATGTATAGGGCTGCTTGTAACATTTAGAGTATTAGAATCTTAGCAAAAAGAATATTTGTTTTTGAAAGCCTAATAGAACCACATAGAAAGATTTTTTATATTCCAATTTCTGTCCCAATAGTAGATTAAATACCGAATACAACCGGTTAGAATCCAAATTGAAAAAAAAAACTTTTAAGAACCATTTAGAGCCACATAAAACGCAAATGGATCAAATGTACTATCTAAACGGTTTCTATTAATGACTTAAGCGAAATTTTTAGTAGGGTTGATTCCGAAGGTCTACTCAAGTACCTGATAGAACCTATTAGGGAAGCAATTTCGTACTTGTAGCACTTGGAATAAAGCAAATCCCAATAGGTTTCTAATACAGCCGCTTAAAATATGTCTCTTCACATTTTAATCCGATTAATTCGATTCCAACAGTCCACTAAAATCCTAAGCGAACCTGTTAGGGAACCAATTTCGTACTTGGAGCACTTAGAATAAAGCAGATCCCAATAGGTACCCTATAGAGTCACTTAAAACACATCACTTCGAATTTGAATCCTATTAATTCGATTCCAACATCCCACTAAAATACCTGATAGAACCTGTTAGGGAAGCTATTTCGCACTTCGAGCACTTCGAATAAAGCAGATTCCAATAGGGAAATATTAGAGCCGCTTAAAACACATCACTTCGAATTTTAATCTGAATAATTTAATTCCAAAGGTCCAATAAAACACTTCATAGAACCCGTTAAGGAAGCAATTTCGTACTTGTAGCATTTGGAATAAAGCAGATCCCAATAGGTACCTAATAAATACGCTTAGAACACATTGCTTCGAATTTTAATCAGGGTAATTTCGGTCCGAAGATCCAATAAAATACCCAATAGAATCTGCTAGAAGAACAATTTTGTGCTCTATAATATGTTAAGTAAAAGATTACATCCTTGTATCCACTTAAATCCTGTTAGAAAAATTTAACAAAACAACACAAGTACTGAATACGACCGGTTAGAAACCAATTTAATATAAGAATCCTATTGCGAACCAGTTAGGACCAGTTAGGACCATATAAGATTCCATCTGCATCATATACGTTTTCTGAACGGCTTCTATTGATACCAAACTGTCATTTTTACTAGGGTAGTTATTTATCGAAAACTCAGAGAGATTCCATTGTTATATTCACAGGCAATTGTAAGCTATATACACAAAAATTAAAGAAAATCAAAAATATATTTGTTTCCAAAAATCAGTTTGAAAATTTGTTTTTGAAAAATCAAAATTTTTTTTTAATTTTTCCAAGTCTGCGACTTATAATGAATGATCAGAAAAAATATATCATAATATCGTTAAAATCACCAAAGTCGTGAAAGTTAAAAGAAGGACAAAAATTTTCATTTTTAATTGTCTCCTAAGTTGTTTGAATGTTTTGAAAATTATTTTAGGGTATTTCTTTCAACACCCAAGTGCACCGATACTAGAATTTTCATCAAAATTACTAACAATAGATGAAATTCTTCAGATGATTTGACATGGAATTACTTGAATGCTGCTTCAAATCTCTTCTTTCTTAACGGTTCACAGTGTAGCCAAAAGCACTTTTTGTGGACAAAAGTCTGTATACAACCCAATTCTCAATGGATTTTGACGTTTTTTTTTTAATGACCGTAAGGCTTTCAGGTATATCGATTCATTACGAGAATTTTCAATTGACTGTAACAAAATTTTTTATTTAACAACAAAATAAACAATTTTTTTATGCTAACTTTTCAGATGTACCTTTTTTCTAAGATCTGCGAATTGACTAAAGAAGAGCTTAAGTCAGTGTATTTACTATCTAGCAATAGCTTTCAGTAGGTTAGAGTGAAAAAAAATGTGTATAATGTTTTAAACAAATTAATGAACAAAAGCCATTTTTTGTGATTTGCAATGATAACTTGTTTGAAATTCACAGTTTTTATATAGAATATGAAAGAAATGTATGCCTGATTATGATTCTTTACAAATATCTGCTGCTTGGCCGCATTATTTAAACAATTTTTATAAACAAATACACAGTTTTCGTATGTCACAATAAATAGGCTCCATTTCTTTTGCAGAATCGACCAAAAATGTATTTCCAATGACTCCTTGCTGTCGTTTTTTCAAATTAACAACAACTGGTAATTATTTAAACAATATTTATAAACAAATTCACATTTTTAACATTATTCCACGAATAGGGCTAATTTTTTCGCGGAACATACTAAAAATGTATCGTTAGTGACTCCTAGCTGTAATTTTGTTCAAATTAATGAGAAATAAATATTTTTCAAACAGTTTTTATAAATAAATGCACATTTTGACCATTTTTTCATAAAAAGTATTAATCTTCTTTGCGGAATCGACAATAAATCTCTTGCCAATTATTCCTTCTTGTCACATTTCTCTAATTAGGAAAAGGTGTTGATTGTATAAACAATATTCATAAACAAATTCGCAGTTTGACCATTTTTCAATGATACATTTTTTTGCGAAGTGAGCTAAAAAAACCAAGGTCATTACGTGTATTAATCAAGGTTGTGATGGGTTTTTAGTTATAGTGTTATCAAATTATGTTTTTTATTGGGAATCGTATCTTGACAACAAGCGAATATGCTAATAATTTATTTCATAAATATCATGAGGGTTTCTGCAAAGTTCAAGCTGTGAACTTGTTTATAAATATTGTTTAAACAATGAACACCTTTTCCTAATTAGAAAAATGTGACAAGAAGGAATAATTGACAAGACATTTATTGTCGATTCCGCAAAGAAAATTAACACTTTCTATGAAAAAATGGTCGAACTTTGCATTTCTACATAAATATTGTTTGAATTTTGAACAGTTCTTGTTAATTGAACAAACAAGGCAACATGGAGTCATTGGTAAGACATTCCTAGCTTATTCTACGAAAAAATAAGCCTATTCCTGCACAAGTGATCAAAATGAACATTTGTTTATAAAAATTGTTTAAATAATTAAATTTCCTTATCCCTTAGCAAAGTATCATAGCAAAGAGTCATTGAAAATACATTTGTAGTTGATTTAGCAAAGAAAATGGAGCCTATTCTTGGAAAAATGGTCAAATTGTGCATTTATTTATGAAAATTGTTTGAAAAATGATCAATTTGAAAAAAAGCAGCAAGGAGTCATCGGCAATACATTTTTGGTCGATTTTGCACAAGAAATGGAGCCTATTTATTGTGACATACGAAAACTGTGTATTTGTTTATAAAAATGGTTTAAATAATGCGGCCAAGCAGCAAATATTTGTAAATAATCATAATTAGGCATACATTTCTTTCATATTCTATATAAAAACTGTGAATTTCAAACAACTAATCATTGCAAATCACAAAAAATGGCTTTTGTTCATTAATTTGTTTAAAACATTATAAACTATTTTTTTCTTACTCTAACCTACTGAAAGCAATTGCTAGATAGTAATTACACTGACTTAAGCTCTTCTTTAGTCAATTCGCAGATCTTACAAAAAAAAGGTACATCTGAAAAGTTAGGATAAAAGTATTGTTTATTTTGTTGTTAAATGACAAATTTTGGTTTAGCCAAATCAAAATTCTCGCACCGACTCGATATACCCGAAAGCCTTACGGTCATTAAAAAAAATAATGTCAAAATCCATTGAAAATTGGGTTGTAGACAGACTTTTGTCCACAAAAAGTGCTTTTGGATACACTGTGCGTCGGATCACGTAGTTTATTAAATATTTTAAAAGTGTTAAAATTGTATAAAAATTTATATTTATGTATCGCGGCATTCACATAATTTCCCCTCTTTCATTTTTTTTTATTTTTCAACTTAAAAGCGAATTAAATTAATACAGCCCAATAAGAAAATTCAAATTTTTTTGTTCAAAAGTCTACTATTTTATTTTTGGTTGAGAATTCTTATTTTTTGGTTCAAAATTTAATTATTTCAACAAAAATTTAACTATTGCTGAATAAAATTCCACCATATCTTTTGAATATAAAAATGAAGGGTCCAGGGGCATGAAGGCGTAAGTGCGAAATTTCGGAAATGCGTTTTATTGGCCTAAACTGATTTTCTTTACTTAACTCATGTATCTATAAAATATTTTAGACTAAAACAATACTTGGATAGGACTTTAAATTTGATAAAAGCGATTAATTATGAATACTTTATTCTCAAACTATTTGAAAAATAAAAATAGTTTATCAAGTTTCAATCGGACATTCGAACGTTTACATTTGTTTAACTAATAAGGCTTTCGAATTGAAAAGTTCAATTTTTAACGTTCGAACCTGTACAATATTTAATTTGGAACAGATTCAGAATCGTCTTGTAAAATCAATTATGGTTCAATTTTGAACACTCGAACTACATTCCAGTTTTAAAAAGCATTAATTAAATTATATTTACAGTCGATCAATTTGAAACGTTTTTATCCGAAATTTTCAAATTCAAACATTTAAATGTTAAAGCCTTCAAAATTGCATTTTAAAATTATTTAAATTGAAAATGTACGCTAAAAAATGAGTGAATAGATCGATTTTTTACGTTCTCATCAGAGAAGGTATTAGATTTGTGTAAAATTTGACCCCCCCCCCTCCCTCCTCCGTTTTTGTCAAATCTTCACGTTTTGAAACCTCCTGAACCCGAAAAACAGGTTTTCGCGAATGTGTCTGCTTGTCTGTGTTCGCGTGTCTGTAGATTTTTAGTCTTTTAGCACGATAACTTTCTAAAGAATTGACACATTGGATTGGCCTTTGGTTTACTCTTTTACTGCCCTAAAATGAAGTTCAAGTTCGTTAGTCAGCCATTTTAAATAAAAATTAAAAAAGTTAGAGCAATTCCAAAATTTTTGAGACCACCTTTTTTAGAATTTGAAAATTATATGTACGGCTGTTTGTGGTATTGATAAAGTGAAAACATTTTTCGTCATAACTTTCGTCGATAAAAAAAATACCAGAGTTATAGCATTTACAAAATTAAAAAAAAAGAGGGAAAATAAACATTTTAATCCAAACAACGCACGATATGAGAAAAGTCAAGAGGACGAAAATGTTGTTTTTTAAACACCCTAGAAGATTGGCATCACAACTTTTTGAATATTCTTGAAAAATCAAAAATTCAAATTTTGATCACACCAAAAAATAATGACAAATCAAAAATTCCATTTTGCGATCGAACTACACAAGATACGAATAAAGAGGAAAAAACAAAAATTATGCATTAAAAAAAAATCTAACCTTTTTTAATTAATCACTTTTTCATATGACGCGTAGTTTTTGTTTCAATTCGTAAAACACAGCATTAAAAATAAAAAATTAAGTTTTTGGACAAACGACACAAGCTACGAAAAAAAATAGATCAACAAAATTTGCTCATCCAAAAAAAAGCTCCAAATTTGTCATTCATAATTTTTTGATAAGACGCGTAGTTTTTGTTTTAATCGTAAAAAATATTAAAAATAAAAAAAATTAAATTGTTTGGAAAACAACAGAAGAGACGAAAAAAAATGTAAAGACAAAAGTTGTTCAACCAAAAAAGATCTACAAATTTTCTCAAAACCACTTTACGCTAGGATGTGTATTTTTAATTTAAATCGTAAAAAATTAAAATACGTACGTTTCAATACTAATGCATATTATGAATTGTAATCATATAAATTGATTGGAATGATACATTTTTCAGGGTAGCTGAGAATAAAATTTAATGCAAAATAAGAAACAAATATTGAAGTAATCATAATAAATAAAAGTTATACTTTATTTTGCAATATCTGAATAAGGAATGACAGGTTGAGGTACGGAAATCAATAAAACATACATTTAACATAATAGTGTTGAATATAATGTAGAAAATTTCACATTTTTAACAAAATCGAGTGCGAAGCTTGAGATACGTGATGAGAATGTGTTCGTCAAAGCCGAAGGAGCTTTAACAATAGAGAATTCACAATCGCCAAGTCGCAGTTGTCGATACTTTGACCTTTAATTTTAAAGAGTCTGTGCACAAATGTGGGGGAAATACAAAAACCAATCGTGTAGCGCGAGAATCAACAGTCGCGCGCTCTGGACGCGCTGAAACTTGCGAGCCGCGCGCGCAGCGCGCGATGAAAATGTGCCCACGCGGCGGTCAGATTTATTTCTAAAAATTTGTAGAATTCCCGGTCAAAAAATAAATTCACCGTCATTTACCGGTCTCTCCCGATTGCCAAAAATTGTCGGAAATTTCATTTCGTGGAAATTCCGTTTAAATACACTTATGAGTCTTTTAACTCATAAAGCTAATTACGTAAATTAATATAAAAAAGTTGTCGAAATTTTTCTTTTAAATGTATCAGTTTTTTTTTACTAATGCAGTTATTTAATTTTTCGTTTTTCATTCTGATTTGTTTTTTCATCATTAATCTTTTTTCTTCAAAACACGAAAATACACGTTTTTAAAAAACCGACACAAGATACAACAGCCAAAAGAAAAAAATCATTCCTCTTATAAAGACCTAAAAACCAGTCTGTTAGAACTTTTCTCTATCTCGCTTATTTAACTAATTTTGTGCTCAAATGTGAATAATACAGAATAAAATTGTATCTTATCATGATAACACGATTTTATGGTGTGATTCTATGATTATTAAGATATTTTTGTGAAAGAATAATGAAAAAAATGCAAGATAAATGAAGTATAAGTTAAAAATGTTGTTTTGAATATAATTGAAAAATATACTTTCAGGGGAAAAATGTAAGGAAAAGTATTTTTACGACAGCATGAAAATTATTATTTTGATAATACACAATTTATACACAATAATATACAATTTGGAACATAAAGCGTTAAAAAAAGTGTCAAGTCTTATTTTAAGAACGCTAAAGTACGAATTGAGACTAGAAAACTGCTAGGTTTTTTGAATATATTATTTTTCAACATTTTCAGAAAAATCGCCACCATTCTTTTCGCTGTGAAGTTTTTTAGAAAATTTTCCGCCGGACATAAAAAGAAAACTAAAAGTTCCATCGGATGCAAGAAGGGAAAATTAAATTTCTCCATTAGTTTAAATGATACCACATTTTAAAGATCAACAACTCTTTTTGATTTCTTGCGTCATTCTTTACAAAATTTAAAGATTCATAACTTTGACAAAAAATTATATTAAATAGGACAAATTTGTGTCGTCTCCTTTTCTTTTAGAACTTTTCATTTCCAAAATAGGTGAAAAAGGTGAATAGGTAACAACCTATGATGACTGAAAATATTTAGTTTGCTCATTATAATGATGGTATTTTCCCATTTTAATTTATAAAAAAGGAGACGTTTGCTTTGAAAACTACCCTAAAAATTTTTTGAGCATGTACAAACAGTTCTTTCAAGTTTATTAATTAATAATAGAACTTGAATTAAAATAATGAGATAACAAAACACAAAAGAAGACCACTTGAAACTATCGATAAAAAATTTGAATTATAAATGATGTTTTAATATTGAAAAAAATTCTCTTAACATTTTGCTACCACTCTATATATTAAAATTTTTTCACTCTTTTAAAGAGATAAAAAACAATAAAATTATGGACCGGTAACCAAACAAAATTATCAGCATTGACAAAAAGATTTCTGGAAAAATTTAAAAAGATTTGGGTTTTATTGAAAAAGATTAATTTGAAGTTCATTTTGCAGGAAAAAATAGGAAAAATTCGAATGATTTTAAAGATAATATAAATATTAGAAGTTTTAAAAAGATTAAATATATTGGAAAAGATTTCCGAAAATTTATGAAATATTTTTTAATTTCTTCTAAACTTCTAAAAGTCCTTAATATCTGTTAAAGTTTTAAACAGACTAGAACTTTTCCTAATATTTTGAAAAGTCCTGTTAATAAAAAAATTCTTAAAAATTTTTTTAATTCTTTTACGACACATCCGAAATTTTTAAGCCTTTCTGAATTTGCTCAAAAATCTTATGTTAGAAAAATTATACTTATATAACCTTAAAAACAAATAATCTTAAAAAAATGAGTGTTACACTAGACATTTTTATTTTGTGTTAAAAATTGTTGTTTGATGCTAGTTTCGTAAAATTGACTTATAATGGATTTTTTTGTATTTTGCAGCTTGCTGTGGAAATACCTGAACCTACCGAAGTTTTCCCATTTCTATACATTAGACCACTTTTGCGTCAAAATTCGAGAAAGAACCATTGCTGCAATTTATTAAATCAATTGTTTCGTTTGAAATTCAAGGATATATTAATAGAAATAATTAACATTTTATAGTTTGAATACACAATAATAATAAATATTAATTATTTGACCCTGTTACATGCGAGTAAGTAGAGTCGAACATATAGCTCTTAAATATCCAGAAAGATAACGACGAAATAATACAGTTTTAAGATTTTATACATGAACCTTTATTACATTTGTTGATATAAGATTACCTCAATCAGTAAATTTGTATGAAAATGTCAACATCACTTTTCGGTACTTGGAATCATGCTCTCGTAACATACCGGAACTCGCAAACCATTCAATGACAATGACTTTGTGAACACTGTAAAACCTAAATAAAAGACCAAATCCATTTTAAATCAGGCATGTTCTACACTTAAAGTCGCAGAATCTCTCGAGGAAAGAATATGTTGTTTTTTTTTTAGATGAAATTAGGCGATACGTATTTTTCCGATTTGCAAAAAAAAAATTCTACGAAGTTATGCGTCTTTTAATTTTTGTCTTAGTTTTTCAAAAAACCCAATTTTTTTTCTTTGAACCTCTATAACTTTGGACCTGATTGAGATATTCATTGTTTTCTTTCTGATTCTAGTAGAGTTTATTGTCTTCTCTCGTAATCCAACGAAAAATTTAAAAAGGGTTTAAAATGAATACAATGGCGACGGTTTTTCTGAAAATATTAAAAAATTATTTTCTCAAAAAACCCACACTCATATTTTTTGCCAATTTTTTTGTTAAATTTGTACTTTCATAATGAAGATATCATGTGCATTTCATAGAGGCTTAATAACTTTTGTGGCCAGAAGAATTTTTTTTATATAATCGAATTTTCTACTTTTTCTCGCAAACATTGACAGATACGAAACAATTTTACGTTAAAAGTCTGCACTTCTAAAAAAGTTCTTTGAAAAATACCTCTTGCTCTTTTGAGATATCTTGCATCGTTTACGAGAAAAATCCAAAAATTACATTTTTTTTTTAATGTCTCGGCCCCAAAAATGATTTAGCCCGCATAAAGCTAATACGATATCTTCCTTATATAAGCAGAAATTGTAAAAAAATATGGGTAAACCTAAAATATGTTTGAAAAATTTCTGCTAAGAGAAGAAAGGCATCCAAGCTTTATCATATAACTTTTTTAGACGTGCAAACGTGTATCTTGACATTTTTTCGTATTTGTCATTGTTTTCGAGGAAAAGAAGAAAATTCGATTAGATGAAAAAAAATTCTCCTGGCCACAAAAGTTAGTTATCACGCATAAATCTGGCAAGATATCTTCCACAAAAGGTACAAATTCAACAAAAAATTGGCAATAAATATAAGTATCGGTTTTTTTGAGAAAATCGACTTTCGATTAAAATCAGAAAGAAAACGATGAATATCTTAATTAGGTCAAAAGTGATAGAGGTTTAGAGAAAAATTTTCGGGTTTTTTGAAAAATAAAGCACAAACTTCAAATATGCATAAATTCGTAGAAATGTTGTTCTTGTTGTTTGTAAATCGGGAAAATAAGTATGGCTTAATTCCATTTAAAAACAACATCTTTCGTTCCCAAAACTTTAATCAGTTTCAGCTAACCTTCATCCGACTTGTCAAAGTGTGATATTTTTAATATTTATATCAAAAGTTTGAAAGATAAACTTAAATTGTGAATTTATTCCTTTTAAAAATTTTATTTTTTGCGAAATTAAAATGTTAATTTGTCCTCAAAAAGGGGGAAACAGGATAATTTTTCACGAAGGGGTGGGGGGGTAGGGAAAAGATTCAACATTTATTTTCACATTTCGAAAAGAAAAAAAATCTTTCTATAAAAAATTGTATGGTTTTAAAATAATTCAAAATGATTTTTTAATGATTTCTGCTGTTAAAGATTTTTTTCTTTAAATTGGATATATAATTGAAAATCCATTCACGACGATATAAGAAAGCACAAGAAAACATAAAATTGGTTAAACAAAGAATTTTTCTATATTTTAAACTAATCTCATATGACAAATTATTAAATATTCCGAGTTCTACAAATTTTTGAAACGAAATTTCTTGAAATTCTGTGGGATATTTCAAACAACTTAAAATTTTTCAAATCATTTGAAACTTTGTAATCCCTCATATCCTTTAAAATTGTTGAAATCTGTAGAACTCCCTTGAAATAAAATTTATTTTATTTTCTAAAGTTCTTCATGAATATAAATCAAATTAAATTTCTTTAAACAAAAAATAATAAAATGTAAGCGTGCAAACCGCGCGTTCACGTTCCTGGATTTTTATTTTCTAATATTAAAAACATAAACTGTTTAAAAATCCATATTATTAAAGTTTAAATAAGAGTTTTAAAATTTTTTGAAATTTCAACTGTTCCTATAAATATTGTTATTCACATATTGTTAACTTTTAAATAGCAAGATTTTTTAAATCTTCAATTAAAAATTTTTTCTGTTTGAAAAACGTACATGTATAATTGATAATTGATAGGTGACCGTACAGAACTAGATAATCAATAAAATCGGAATTTTTTAGGAAAGCGAAAAAATATTTTTCAAAATCTAGATCACCATTCCAAGATAAAGCAAAAGTCCACTTCTCAGCGGAAGTGATTCTTCATTTATTAGACCAAAAAAGTTTCATTAGAAAAAGCTATCCAGTTTTGAGGTAATAGATGTGGCAGCTGACAATCTCAAAGTGACACTGAACTCAAATTAGAACAGGCTCGGCTGCGGATTATGATAAAAAAAATAATCTTTAGTTTAAATAAAAAATAAAAACTTACTCCTGAGATATTGAGTTTTTGAATGTGAGTAAAAAAGTCTTGATCTAAAAAAGGTAGATTATTCTTGTCCTAGAAACTCAAAATTTAGTGTGAGGGGATTAGACTGAGATAACGATGAACGATAACAATTTCATGAAATGTCGATGCAGAAGGGAAGAAAAAAGTTATTACTATGCTAAAATTTTATCTAAAATTAGGATTGAAAAATTGTTTTATTGCTATATTAAAAAATTAGAATTCGAACAAATCTATTCATCACAACGTGCATTTGATTTTTTAAGAATTTTTTATTCAATAAATACATTTTCGAAAGTGTTCGTTATCTAGTTTTGTATTGCCACCCTTCAATTCAGAAATTGTTGAATTTTGAACGTCTAGAAATTTTTTAACATTATAAAAACAAAATTATTTAATTTCAAATGCTTATTATTTGAAATTGTCTAAGCACTAAAAAAAGTTTCTATTTAGAAATACTTATCTGTAAACATTTTCAAATTAAGCCATGGGGGAGAACATCATTTTAAACAAAAAATTGTTTTAATTTTAAAATATTGAAATAAAAAAGACCATTTTCTGGTTTTATTCTGGTATCAAAGAATAGTTTAGGGTTTTCCATTCAAGAGAAAGTCAAAGAAAGTTAAAAGATGGTTTTTGGTAATTTGTTAAATGGTTTAAATTCTAGAACTTATTAACTTTGTGTTCAATCGAAAAATGTCATTAAGACTAGTTGAAGGGTTGCAGTACATAACTAGATAATAAAAAATCGGAATTTTCCAGGAGAGCGAAATAACATTCTGTAAAATCGAAATCACCATTTAAAAAAAAGTCTACTCCCGAGCTGAAGTGTTTCTAAATTGAGACCAAAAAAGTATGATTAAAAAATATTATCCAGTTCCGGGAAATAGAATGTGGAAGCAATTTTCAGTTGACACAAACAATAAAATATTGCTTCCGATATATTGAGTTGCTGAAATGGGAGAAAATGAGGTTGATTAGAAAAAGTTAACCAATTTCGAGTAAATCCTTCAAGAATTTTGAGGTTCAAATTTCATGGTTTTTAAAAATCATCTTTAGATAGCGACTAAAGATCAATTTTTTAATTTAAAGGAATAATACAAATTTGCTCCCGAGATATGGGGAGGCTGAATAATAATGAATAAGTTTTCACCCAGAAAAATTATTCTGTTCCGGGAAAATAAAGATTTAGTATGACGGTATCGCACTGTGACAAGACGATTTTTCGTTGAATGTTCTATAAAAAGAAGAAAGTTATGTGTATGCTTTTGTTTTTAAATAAACGATAATAATTTTAAGAAATAAATTTTCTGCTCGTAAGGCAAAAAGTCAAGTGAAAAAACCATATAAAAGTGGCTTTTTGTAGAAAATGAAGATTTAAGATTTTAGTTTGGAATTTGACTGGTACTTTTGTGCTGAAAAACGTTGCAAATAGTTTTATTTAAGGGCTTTTTCTTTGAAAGAGAAGTATTTCATTATTTTATTGCATTTAAAAACTTTTCTGAAGAGGAATTTGATTAGAAAAAGGTTTAAAAAAAGGAAAGATGTTAGGCAATTAAAAAAATAAGATGGGAGACAAGTACAAAGAGTCAGCTATCTGGTTTTGAATTACCAATCTTTGTATTACTATATTAAAAATGAGTTTCTGAAAAAATCCTTTTAACGCAACATGTATTTGATTTTTGGAGAATTTTTTATGCAAAAAGCCCATTTTCGAAAAAAATGTTGGTTATCTAGTTCTGTACTGCAACCCTTCAGTTATAAATCTTGTAAACCTTGTTCGAATTTTGTTCAAATCGAACAATAATTCTTATAATATGTCTAACCTAATGACAATCGTGATTGAAATTTGAACTAAAATATCTTCAATGTAGACAGACAGACCATTGTACTTTATTATAGTTAATTTGAAAAATATTTAATTTGTATAGTCAACGAAAAAATACTTTTCCTTCAAAGCTGTATTTAAATCCTAAACAGTTTAGCTGGAAATTAGTCCAATTTAAAAAGTTAAATTAATTATAAAAGATAATTCTCTAAGTTAAAAAAAGGGACCCTGCATTCATCTGATTAAAGTAAATATCGACTAATTCTTCAGTGATTTCAGTTACTAATCAGTTCGCCAACTTTTCAATTTGATTGCTTTCGGCATAAAATGGTGTTCTTGAAGTAAACGAATGAAAGTGTGTCACGGGCTTATTTCAAAACCTAAGTCTCCGAATTGGAGTTGATAAAAATTAGCCTATTAAAACTTGCCAATTCGCTTGTACGAAAACAAATTGGCGGCTTTTGATAGGCTAATTGCTATCTCGACTCCAGCCCCGGAATTAGGTTTTCCAACATGTGCCAGATGTACTGTCGCGTGTTTTACCGAATTCAGTGCTGTTTTTGTGAGTGCGTGAATTAACGGGATTACTTTTATCATAAAAAAAAGTAAGGTAAAAATAGATTAAGTATGTAAATAATTCTTGTCTTCCTCATTAACTTCAAATAACTTGTAAATACGTTACGTTGGTGGAGGTGACATAGCCTATTTAGAAGTTTCACAATATTGCCTTCTTATGACTTTAATGATGTTAAAAATGTTGCACAATTCTTTATTACTTTCAAACTTTTAAAACAAGTAAAATTCTTCATTTCTCACGTTTCCTATTGCTAGAACTTTTTCTTAAATTTTAAATAAATTAATACATTTTCACTAAGCATTTTTTTTACTAGATATAAATTTAATAGATATAAATATAAGACTTGTGTTTTTTTCAAAGCTCATAATTTTATGATTATAAATTATCAGATTCTATAATAAGTATTTATATCCCTTCTTCTTCAGTCAATGTGATACCATATTTGAATAAATTACCGGCAATTATTCTAACAGGAAATTCAAACTTTTAAATTTGCATTTTTATCTTTTGTTCTGATAAACATATTCTAGAGAGTTTGGATAGTTGGATAGAGATATTATCTCCTGCTCTATATTGGCATATGGCGTAGAATTCTACAGTACCAACGGCTGCTGATTCGCATTGTCAGTGCCTCACAAGGTTGCAACGCGGATAATATATCAACCCAATGAAAAAAATCGCCGTCATTGTAAAGCTTAAATGATTTTTATGGCACAAGAATGAATAACAACGTTATTATTCCTATTAGTGATCATGAATTTAAAACTTAATTTGAGAACTAGAAAAACACCCTCAAGTAATCAATTTTAAGGTTTATAATTTTAAATTTCGAAGAGAAGATTATTCGAAATACAAAAATGTTTTTTGAATTTTATAATTTGAAAAAAGTAAGCGTTAAATCAATAAACTTAATTATACTTTCTAATACAGGGTGTCTACTTATTTTCGCTCATCACATTCTCGCGTTTTCCTCGTTCGTAGGTATTGATCTTTTTCATTCTGACTCTGACAGCATTTCTCGTCCACTTTCGAAATCAGTTAGAAATTTTCAAAAAAGTTCAAAAATTACAAAAGGTGGCGGTTTTTATGAAAATATTCAAAGTCAGTTTGCTCAAAAGCACAACCGTTTTTTTTCTCCCGATTTTTGCCTAGCCTCGCCCTTATATATATAAAAGGTATATTCCATGATGGTCTGCCATCTGCTTGCGGCTTGGAGAGAAGAGAGTTTTTATCTCTGAAAAACAAAAATTCACGTTTTTTGCCAAAACGACATAAGATACGAAAAAAGTCAAAGGAACAAAATTGTTTCTCTAAAAAAGTTCTAAAAAATTGTATATTGACTCTTTTTTCTATATCGCGTTATATTAGAGATTTTTGCGTAAATACGTATAAAATCCTTAAGAATCTATTTTTTTCTAGCCAATGCAATTTTATGGTGTAATGAAAAATAAAAAAGAACTCAATTTCACAATTTGAACAATGTTTTGTGGAAGAATGATGAAGTGAGCAAGAAAAAATGGAGAGTATCGATTATTACAAAAATACCGGCTTCCAACGAAAAAGTTTGAATTAAAAGTTTTTGAAACTGTTGAGCTATGTTCTTCTTTATTGCTTATGACGCCATAAAATTGTACTATTAATAAAAAAATAAATCTTAAAGAACTTTATACATATTTTCGCAAAAATCTGGAAAATAACGCAAGAAAGATAAAAGTGTCACGAGACATTTTTCTAGAACTGTTTTAGAGAAACAATTTTGTTTCTTCGACTTATATCAGGGTGGCCACTATTTTTTCAATTTTTATCACCCGGCTTTCTCCCGGTTCTCCCTGTTAATATTCGTGATTTCTTCCGGTTTAGAAAAAAAAATACTTGATAAGCATCAGCAAACTTTTTTACAAGAAATCAGTTGACTTTGAATCATATAAACAATTTATAAATCCGCTATTAAACCAATTTTTGAATATTATGTTTTAAACATTTTATAAACAATAATTAATCATTTCTAACTGAAAACGTCTGAAAAAAATATATACAACGATTTTGGACAATTTAATTACAAAAAGTTTTTCAATAATATTGTGTAATTTCTAAGTCGAAGCTCTGAAAATTAACCATTCATCCGTGTAGGAGGAAACTGCTGTTATGTAATACATGGGCTAAAATTCAAGCCTGAGGAAGCGCCTTAAGGGCACCATATGTCGCGCTCTCAGCGAATTTCCCTGTTAGGCACTTAAGGACAATCTGATCCTCTGCGTAGAATGGATCCTGTGATTGCTGACTGCAAAAGTTTCACCAGTATTTTAAGGCTGTGTTATAATGTGTGTACGTACTCTCAGATATAGACGAGGTCATTATTTCAATTGTGTCATTCTCCAGGTTCCTTTTCTCGAATGCCTACCTGACGCAATTGCTGATATCAGAATAAGTCTCCGAACGAGTGGATGGCTGATTTCCCTGCAAGGAGAAAGCAGAAGATAAGAGAATGGTCTAAACTCTATTGTTTCTGAGATGAAGAGTCTACGGAATTCTGGGAACCAAGGTTGACCTATCCAGTACGGTACCACCACTTCCTGTCGAACCTTCATCCCTGATTTTCTTTAAAAACCTTGTAATTAGGGAGAAATATCAGAAGGCATACCAAAATTCAGAACTCCAATTTATAGTTCAAGAATTAATAGCATAGGCTTCAGGGTTTCTTTCCCAAGAACAGTTTTTACGACACTTAGTGTTAATTCTGGATGCAAATGAATCCAGTGATGGATTGCCGAGTTTATTGAGTATTTTTAGGAAAGCATACTCTGCCGATTCTCATTCTGTATCCAGGTTAGAGATTCTCGACCCCTCATCAGCCAAATTCTCCTTAGAGGCAACATACTCCGCAAAAATCCAAATTTATCTAAGACTACACCATTCCCACACATCGTTAGTTATTTTATTTAAATCTTTAGGTTTGATATCTCCCATTTTATTTAAATAGTCTAGAGCTGTAACGTTATTTATTCTTAAGAGGATCTGTTTATTAAAAGGTGATGAAGCGAAGCATTTTAAAGCTAGAAAAGCTGTCCTGATTTCTAGGAAATTTATGTGCAGCTCCCTTTCGGCAATATTCCAGAAACCATTTGCCTTTTGGCTTTCGCAAGTGACTCCCCAGCCTGTAGTCGATGCGTCTGAAAAAATTTTCATATCGAAGATGCTTGTTCTGATTTTATTGTTGGTTACTAGAATCTGTGAATTCCACCACTCTACTTTCCTAACTGCCTCATCAGACAAGTCTGTCTATTTGTTAGTATTGTTTTGATAAAAATTTAAAGCCCTTCTCTTCACACGCTCTAGTTCCTTGTCATATAACCAGCCGTTTGCAATACCTCGACAGGCTGCTACGAGGACACCTATGCATTCAGCCAAACTCTGAATGCTAACTCTATAGCTTCTTAAAAAGCAGTGAAGCATTTCTTTGATCTTGATTCTTTTTTCCTCGGTCTATTCTATTGTCATCTCTAGAGAATTTATTACCAAACCCAAAAATTTACAAGATCTTTCTGGCTTTATAACACTCTTATCCCAATGTATTAGAAATCCTAAAAACAATAAAAACTCTATCGTCAGTTTGGTGTTCTTTGAACATTCTTCCTCGGAACAGCCAAAAATCAGAAAATCGTCAAGGTATATAACAACTCCAACTCCCTGTTTTCTTAACCAATTAACTATTGGTTTGCCGATCTTAATAAAAACAAAAGGAGCGGAAGTTAACCCGAAGGGTAGCGCGTTAAATTGATAAAGATGGTTATTATATTCATACCTCAAGTACTTCCTGTCCTCAACACACATAGGACACATAGGCAGTTCGGATGTCCTCCAGTTTAAAATGTTCTTTTTTAATAAGATCGTTAAGTTTCTTTGAATTTAGAATAAACCGATAAGATCCATCTGGTTTATAAACCAGAAAATATGAGGAAAGGAATTGACCCTTGGTGGAAACGCATTCTTCTATAGCACCCGAGACTAGGAGCTTTTCAATAGCCCTGTCTAAATCCTGATTGGGGCTCAGGGTGCGGGGTTTTTTAGTTTGAAATAACTCGTGTTCGAAAACCAATTTATAGCCACTGATAACTTGTAAGACGAAATGGTCTTCGGTCATCTGTTGCCAAATTCTCGTGAAAAAAACCTAATCTTGCAGAAATTGAACTTACCTGGTTATCTGTTAATGTCTGTTACTCTGAGGTTGAGTTTGGCTGTAATACTTCTTCGCTGGACTCCTGTACCTCCCTGTTCTGTTGGAACTCCTGGAGGTGATTGCTCCTGATTGGCTGGATCTGTAGCTCCCTCGTCCCACCTCCTTTCTGACGTTGGAGCTCCTCCAGTTTAAAGAATTTGCCATGTGCTTTAGCGGTGCTCTGTTGGTTGGCTTTAAGTCCTTGGAAATTTTCTCCAAGGCCATAGACGTTTCAATTACCGCCTTTAAATTGTCACCAAAAATCCAGGTAGTCGATTCCACCTTCTTTAAAATCACCGACGAGGCTGCACCAGCTAAATTTTGATAATCCTTAAAATGGCCATCTCTGACCATGGCCCTCGGCTGGAGGTCGACTGCGATTTCCTCGTTAAGGGCTGGAGTCTCTAGGTTCATTTGGCCCTTCAATGGAGTAGCGGCAAGTAATTTTTCCTACATCTTCTCTGAGTAGATTTTCCCTGGGACTCTGCATCGGGTTTGTTCCTAAGAAGAGATGCACCTCGTCCTGAACCTCCTGCCTCGAATCCAATTCCTCCCCCTCTTCCGACATCTTGGAATTTTCCTCCTCGTGGTCAGCTATGTCTGTTAGGAAAACAGACGCTTTGAACAAGGAAGGTTCCAGAAGATTAAAAGTTTCCTCTCCGACTCGAGGTCGAAGCTCAGAACCTGACTTTTGGCTCATATCTTCAATTCTCGATTGAACATTGGCCCTCCCCCCCCCCCCGTTTACGACTCAAGGTCGAAGTTCAGACAGTTTCCTTGGCACATGACAGCGATTCTAGATCGAAGTTCGGCCATTTTTTTAGAGTATCTGTACCATAGATCTAGTTGTATCTGGAGAGAACTTTAAACAAAAAAGCTTACCCTCATAGTCAAGAAGCTGGTCCTGATTATTCATTTCTGCTAATTCGGCGAAAACCTGATTAATTTCCGACGATTTTAAATTTTAACTTTTGAAAATCCTTAAATGGCTTGAAATTTTATTTCCGAAATCTGGATTTGTTTCTGGAATTTTCTAGATTTATTTCAATTTAAAAAGATTTCAAAAAATTAAAAACAAAATGTTAATTATTGAAGATTTCGAAATAAAATTTTTACCTTTTGTGAAACTTTTTTACTTTCCTAAAACCTTATTTAAGCTCCAATTTAAGTGCTTGAATATTAAAACCAATAAATAGGTTTTTCAAATTTTTATTTTGAATTCTAAATTAGTTCTAAATTATTTGTCGAGTCCAGCTTTTTTAACACGTGTTTCGTTTCCACCACGCCGCCTCCTCCCTCAGCTGAAAGAGTGAGACGGAAGTTTTCCGTGCTAAGTGAGGATGCGTAGTGGTGGAAACGAGACATGTGTTTAAAGAGCTGAACTCCAGAAATTTCTCCTCGCTACGGACCTCTGCTTTACAAAATTGTAACTAGATAAAAAATCATTTTTCCGAAGCTATGATTTTATATTATTTACATTTGTTTTCTTTAACATTACAACAATTTATTTTGCATATGAATAAGAGAAAATGGTTGAAGTTGGTTTTTGTAAATTTGAACTCCACGGTATGTCAAGATCGTGCTAGCTAAAACGATGTGATGTGACGCAGTGATTGGTGAATCTCACCGAATACGGCCGCTGCATACCGCGAAATTCAAATGTATAAAAACAAATTATTTCTCATCATCGATTTCCAATTAAATGTTTATAATTTGAAAGGAAGCATATAATTTACTACATTTTAGGATTAATGTTGACTTCGTCAATTCCAATTCTGTTGTTAAGTTTCATAAACTTTATTTTCAATAAAATTCGAAATGTTTGAAACTTGCAAACTAGAATTGAACAAACTTAATTATGTCCGAATTTGCGAAATTTTTTCAAGGTATTTCAAGAAAATTGGTTTATTACCTTGAAACCTTTAAAACGCTTTAAGCCCTTAAAACTTGTATATTTTGTTTCTAATTTTTTTTTAATTTTTTCAAATTGATAATTATAAAAATTCCCCTGGTATCTTGGAAATTCTATTTCAAACATTTTGGAAGTCTTGTTAAATTTCGAAAAATCTTTTTAAATATTCTCTGAAAATAACTTTTTCAAAATAAACCTCATTAAAATTTTCCTAGGAATTTTAAGAATATTTTTTTATCCTCTTGAAACCTCTAAAAATTCTTTAAAAAATATTCGAAGTAGGAAATTTACGAAATTATACCATTGCCGACAATTTAAAATTCCTAAATTGGAAAATTCCTCAATGATCAGATTCCTGACAGTTTACAATATTACCGAATTTAAACAATTAAATTTTTTTTTTCAATAATACATAAGTAAGAAAATATGTTAATCAAATAAAAGCAGTTTATTTGATTTATTATTCAATAATTTTTTAATTGTATACATTCTGGTATTTCATAATTAAGGAACTTCCAAATTTCTTGTGTGAATTTGTGTGCTAATTTCTCAAACAAGTTTTTCAAAAGTTTCCAAGTTTTTAATTTTTAGTTTAAAAATGTGGACAACTGTGAGGAAAGTTTTGCATCGCCAGACACCGTGCAGATATCGTGTATAACGATCGTGATAAAAGTTTTACCTACAAAGCTGAAAATAATAATAATCTCAAACATCACTAGATGAACGATCACGAAATTCGGTCAAGATTGATTTAATATATCATATTTCTTTTCCGTTTTCTACGATTAATCTGTCGTGATTCAGCAAGTCTAATCCTGGAATATTTACTTGCTAATTATCAAGTGATATTGAACAATATTTATTTCAAACAATGCTCCGGGCACCCAAAGTAATAGCAACGACCCTGCTCCCTCCGCACACTCTGAATCGTGAGTTAGCCAATCAGCTCTCAGAACGCCTAGGAACATTTCTTCCGCGCCGTAAATAACTGGACGGTTGACTAATTTAGAAAACGGTCCCATTGTCACGGTGTCAGAGCCTACATGTAGACACAGCATGAGTAGCAGACGACATATGGGTTCGTTCCCGAATTGCGTACATAATAATTAAAGGATTATAGAAATGGGAAATGTGACAAATATAAAAGTTTAATAAAAAATGCGATTGTGTAACATTTTTAACTTTATTGGAACAATAAGAAAACAATATTGTGAAACTTTTAAATAAGCTATACAAGCATACATCACCGCCATGCAGGCCCGGAGAGAGGAAAACCGGGCCCGGGAATGACGGGCCCCTATATGTAATTTTGAAAATTTAGAATTCAGGCTGTTTAAAGCTCCGTGTCAGGGGAGAACCCCCCCCCCCCTCTCGTCTGGCCTTACTCCACGACAAGAAAAGTTCAATAATTGATTAGTAACCGAAATTACTAAAGAATTAGTCAATATTTTCACTAGTTGACATTATTAAAATAAACATGTGATTTTTTACTATTCTGTAAAATGCTAAAATGATACTATCTGATCAGTCAAACACTCAATCCCTAATTTAATTAGTAAAATTTCTACTAATTCTGATTTAGCGTATTTTTCTCTTTGGTAATTTGCTATAGGTGAGCATTACTATATTTTACATATTTTTTGCAGTTAATTTATATAATCCTAATTATATTTACTTATAAACATTTTTGAATGATATTTGTAAATAAAGTTTATTTTTCTCCAAGTCAACAATCCCTTAGTTTGTTTTTAAATACTATAGTATCTAATTTGCATAACTTGAAAAAAATTCAATCCATCAGGGTTAAAGAAGCTTACTCCTCCATAGGAATAACAGAGGGATTTTTGTGGGATCAAAGGATCAACAAACTCATCTTCGAAGACGCGTTTGCCCAAAAACTCTGCTCCTACGATCCAAAGACTTCAGAAGTATTTTATGCTAAAATAGGTTTATTATTATTATATATTATTATATTATTTTCTTATTAAAATTATCTTTAATCGTGACGATTTTTAATGCAAATTTTTTCCACAGCTGTCCCTGTTGCGAAGACTCCCAATCAATTCGTGTTTGGTGCTAGCCATGATATCGTATTAGTTACATGGGACGGTAACAAAGATGTGGAGAAGCCTCCGATTCGAAAATTGGTATACGTGGAAGTGGAACGTAAAGATAACAGATTAAATGAAGCAAGAGCTGCTCCTGCAGGCAGACTATGGACCGGTAAGGGGCTATCCATAAACTACGTAATAGCTGTTAGGGGGGAGGGGGTAAATTGATACTTCTATGAAATACTTTTAACAAATCAATCCTATAGAAAATCTATGTATCCAAAATTTGAGTATAACGTTTAAGTTTAGCAATTACAATAAAAGATTGTAATAGCTTCATAAAGACTTCCATATCGGTATAATTACATAGATTAGTACTTTAATTTTTTCCATCATCCTGTTAAAATATATTCATAAAAGCAAAGTCTTGTTTTACAATTGTTCAAATCACAACTACCTCAAAAATAATACTACATATATTATCTTCTAAATTGTGGTTAAAAATATAAAGTCAAGTGATTTGATAAAAGATTTGAGAAAATGTTATAATCTCGTTTTACTACATTTTGTTTCCTTTTATCATAATCGAAATCGTTTACTATTTAATAAAATAACCCATAGAAAACACTGCACGCAAGTACAGCATTTTCTATTTAAAATTGCAAAGTATCGCTAAAATAATGTTTAAAAAATCATCAAAGGTTTAATAATTGTATTTTTAAATTGTTCTTGGGCTAAATAGATCATTCAATGTCTCTACTTTATCGAACGTATAAGTAAATTTATATTCATTTTTTAAAAACTAATAGTGCCAAAAATGTAAAAATCTCGTATCCATCAAAGGTGAGGCTACCAAAAAAATCTTCTAAATCAGGTTCTTTTGCGACCTCATTTTTAAGTTATTTACAAATAACTTCAATCCGAAGATTCTGGGGCGAATGGCTACAGCTGAATTACATTATTACCTATTATGCCTTGTTTATTTCCTTATTATTCTTTTTTTTTGCTTTATTGAATACAAAGCTATTTCAGTAAGCGTGTATAGTGTTAATATTAGTATTTATTAAAAAAGTAAAGTCGTGTGTAATTCTTAATTTTTTCTTACTGTAACTACGATAGACTGCATTATTTTTTTACTAATTTTAGTGTAGGATATAAGCACATGTAACAGTACCTGGTCATAAATATAGAAAACATTTGTATATGATTTAAATAAGTCGAAAATTTTAAGCGTGGCGATTCGCCTCATCGTGGGGTGAATCGGCTTCCAGTAATCTGTAAATTTTATTTCAATATAAGATTTTATCCTAGCAGGAATTAAAAGTAAAGAAATAAATTAACAAGTTAATTTAGGATTTTATATAGTAATAACTAATAAGTTTAAAATTATACAAATTTAAAAAATAGGTGTATCTTGAAGATTTGCAATGTAGATCATCAAAATTACAAAATTTTTAATTATAAAACTTAAAACTTGCATAATTTTTCATTTAAAACTTAAAGCTTGCATAATTTTTCATTTTAAAACTTAAAGCTTGCACATATAATCTTTTATTCCTAATTTTCAAAAATAAAAACTTTTCAATCTTAAAGATTCACAATACAAAGTTCTACGGTTTTGAAAATTTACAATTGAAAATTCTTCAGTTTAAGCGATTTGCAATTTAAAATTCTTCAATTTTCAAGATTTACAATTGAAGATTGAATAATTTGGAATAATTATAGTTTGAAGGGATGTAATTTTGAACGTTTATTTTTGAATATGCACTTCAATTTTGAAGATTTACAATGGAAATTCCTTTAATTTTTTAGAATTGCAATACAAAATTCTTAAATTTTTAATGTGTATGATTTAGAATGATGTAATTTTAAATATATTTTTTTTGAATAGTTCAATTTAGAAGATTTTGAATAGGCGTAGGTGGGAGGGGGAGGGGTGTCTCAACCAATTTGCTACGACTTATTACTTGTTATAATTTGTATATGGTTCCTTAGGGGCCATCCATAAATTACGTATGACGCAATTTCTCGTGAATTTCGCTCTTCCTCCCCCATCGCCACACATTCGTAAATTTTTTTCGTACACTTCTTGCAATTTTTCACCATTTTGTAAGACTAGGTAATTTAAGGATGGCCCCCAGTAAAAAAAGGTTGTATTTGATTTTCGAATTCAGATCTAATATTGGTTTTGAGTTGCCAGATAACAAAATGCCTGCATAGTGCGAGCATTATGGGTTGCACGCGTGCGGATAAGGGCGCATTACGTGAGTTCATATCACCACACAGATGTGTCTTCCATGGGGTCGCATATGTTTCGCACTTCGTGCGAGTCACATGCGTGCGGGTAAAATGCCAGTCGGTAAGAGCGAGTAAAATGATTGTTCAAGATATGAAAATGATAACACGATAAATACCATTTGGACTTGGCACTGAATAATAATCAATAACAAGAATATGATTTCACGAGCCAAACTCAAATGTGAACAATACTCTCCACGTGCAAAGAATTGAGGTTATATTATTTGTTTATGTACACCACAGAAGTAAAATGAATAGGTAGTATAATCCGTCGGTCACGTAATAATAAAAGATGTAATTAAATACTAATTACACATATAAAATTATCACAGTACAAAAAACGGACGCCAGACAAGTGGAAAACACGCGCGATGTAGCCTGCTATCAGTGAAGTGCAAGGTTGGTAAGGGGCTGAGGGGATTGGTCCGTTGGCCGCTGGTGCTGAGTAGAGATCCTCTAGGGAGAGTTGAGACAAGTTTCCCCCTCCAGTGGTCGTCGCTGTACCGGAACTTTGCCATTTTCGTGGGGCGCGAAAAGTTTGAACAGTGTTATTTTTTATTCTTTTGTTTATGAAAATTTTGAAGTATATGTGTTTCAAAGTAATTATTATTAATTTCTAACCTTAATAACTAACCTTTTCAATCATTTATAATGTTTTTGTTTGAGTGTTGTCCCTATTCTGTATTAAATCCTCTTGCAAACAAAATTGTGAGTTGAAAATAGCGCCAACTAAAGCCAATCAAAATTCATAAAAGTTCAACTAGTTCCGGTACAGCGGCACCAATCAGAGTTGAAGTATCCCGTGTCTCAAGTCTCCCTTAAGGATCTCTAGTGCTGAGGTCAAATCAGCATGGCGTAGGTGACTGGAGGGAAAATTAAAAAAAACTGTTCAATGAAGTAATAAAATCGATATTTGTTTTTCATGCTGATTTTAATATTTCATTCTACAGATATTGAAAAATAAAAAATAATTTACATAATAGTTTTTCACACTATATAAGTTAATGAAAAAATGTTTTTTAGGCAGATACTAAAAAAATAAAGTTCTGCCCAATACATTATTAATAGTTGTAACTTATTAAAAAGTTCCTAGGGTTAAGTAGCCCTCTAAGGAACAGAAATTATATAATACATATTTACTTAATTCTAAGTCTTTAAACGAAGACTGATAACATGAAAGAAAAGAGAAATATATTTATAAACGAAAGGAGTAGTGACTAATAAACTCAGAAATTGAAGAAACACACCAAAAATATAAATAATAGCTTAGTTCCATAAAAATGTACTAAATCTATCAAAATCTACTTAAGCTTATGCGACAATTTGTAACTAAGAAAGTATTAAAGCACAGTAACTTGACAATTTACATTATAGTGAAGTAGCAAGAGGAGCAAAAGTAACCGGCCATAAATGTGTAGAATGTTTGGAAAAGCCACTACCAATGTGTAATTTCTAGTAGTGAGTTCGTATTATCTGATAAAAATTTAAACAAACTCTTCCTAAAGTGATACTGTGAGGGAGCCTCTCTGATGCAGGGCGGAAGCTTATTCCACAGGCGGGCACCCCTAATCATGAACGGCCTCTGCATTTTGCAAGTTCTAGGAGCTGGCATTTTTAGGAGTAAACGTCTATCACGAAGTCTTGCCTGGTTAGGATTTCTATAAACAAAGGTGAATAATTCAAATATGTATTGAGGGGTCTCATCTGCGAATAAGGAGTATAATAAGTTATCCATAAAAAATTGCCTTCTTTCAGCCACTGTCAAAAACCCAGCTCTTTGGCGACATGAAGAGATATGCTCACTTTTAGGTAAATTATAAATAAAACGTATACATGCATTCAGGGCTCGTTCCAATTTTCTGTTTAAGTTATCCGTGATGTCATCGAATGCAATGTAACCATAATCAAAAAACGGTAAAATTAAGCTTTTTACTAATAGAATCCTGGTTGAAGTAGGAAAGGAGCCTTTCTTTTTATTTAGCTGCTGTAAAATTCTGAAGGTGTTTCTCGATATGTTCATTACGTGTTCCTTCAAAGACAGGGTTCGGTTCGTTAGAAATCCTAAATCTTGGACCATATCAAGGAAGGTAATCGGTACGTTGCCGACCCTAAAAGGGGGTATGAATGTCGCACTTCCAAAGAAGCGGAGGCAGACGGTCCAATGAAAATCGCGTGGATTTTCATAGGATCAGGCGTGAGCCCGTTCACCACAGCCCAATGGGCCACGAAGTCTATATCGATCTGAACCTTGCCCAGCATATTTTCAAGATCGGACGCCGAACCTGATAGGTAAAGCTTAATATCATCTGCATATTTATGATATCTGCAGAATTGGAACTCGCTGTTGAGGTGCTGTGCTTAGCTCTAAAACCAAATTACAAAGGGTCCATTAATTTATTCGTATCTAGAAAATGTGTCAGCTGGCGATGAACAATCCGTTCAAGCGGCTTAGACAAAGCGTTCAAAATAGAGATAGGACGGAAGCCATTGGGTGAAGAAGGCTTTGAGATTTTTGGAACAGGACGGATGACTGCCATTTTCCCGTTGCCATTTTTGCCATTTTCTTCGGAAAAATAACAGGCAGGGCAAGTCTGATAATTTTAATAGAAATACCATCTGGGCCAATAGCATTTGAGCGGACTTTAGAAATTGTGTTTAATCAGGACATCGGGGAGATGTCTAAGAAAAAGAAGTTACTGTCATCAAAAGGATCTACACGCGGGGCTAGGGTTGGACATAATATAGAAGGCTGATTAGCTGGTGTAAACGCCCGCTGGAAATCCGAAGGCATGAAGTCCACGTCGAGGTCTTCACGCTTAGACGGAATTAGACGCAAATGTCGCAGTGAATGCCAAAATTTTTCCGTTTTCTTTCTATTTCTAATGGTGTTGAAATTATATTGGTTGTGTGTGTCTCTCATTTTTATTTGTACTAGGTTACGACGTTTACGGAATTCTTTTGGAATAAGGGGATTTTTAGTTCTGTTAGCTAACCTGCGTTTTGAGTCCCGGGCCCTCATTAAAACTGTAATTTCTGCTATTAGCCATGGTGCAGCTTCTTTGCGTGAGCTCGGGACGAAGAGTGGCGCGAATTTGTCAAAGGCCTCCGTTGGAATAGCAACAAGCCCGTTTACCTTAGAGTTGGCATACCCTTATAAAATCAGATTATCCTAATCATAGGTCTTTAGGTGGTCATGAAATTCCTGCACTTTAATATTATTAAGACCACGGATGTGCGTCACAGTCGGCCTGGTTGGAAGGTAACAGGATAATTGGTATTCAATGATGAGCAGATCATGATTGGAAAGGAAGGGAATAGGGTGCTGCGCATAAGCATTACTTTGTCTAAATCGTCTACTATTATAAGATCAATCAGCGTACTAGTCTGGTTAGTGTGGTGAGTAGAATCATGTGGAACAATAGACAAACCAACAGAAAAAACCACAGATTTCAAATAAATCGTTAGTTTGTTAGATGTATTTAGATTCGTATTTAAAGCTCCCAGTAAAATGATGTTATCGTAATTAGAAACAAGCGCAAAAATATCTGTCTCTCCTTGTCATAATTAGCATTAGAGGGTTTGTAAATCACCCCTACTAACAATTGATCTTCTCCGGCTGAGACTGCAAGAAATAGATAATCCGCTATTGGATAATTAGCTTGTGGACTGGAGCCAACCACGTAACCTGGGAGACTTGCATGTAAGTATTTGAACAATTGAAAACTGTTTAAAAAATGACAACGAATATTTAAATTGTGCGTTAGCATTTATTTGTTTTAATATAGATAGCAGAAAATGCTGAAAATTAACAACAATACGTGAACGTATACTTTCTTTATTTTTGGGTCATATTTGGAGTGTTGTGTGGGGGGGGAGGTAAGGGGGAGTTGATTAAAAATACAATTTTATGATATGGTTTTATTTCGTAGACACTCCTCTTCAATCCCTGCAAAATTTGACAACTTCCCAGTGGGCACCAAATTTGACGACATCTTTATGGCATCGTTATGACATCTTTACGACAACTTTACGACATCCTATGTCCATGTCGTTGAGGTGTCTTTACGATATCGTGAAGAAATCGTCAGATCGTAAAAACATCCTAACGACATGGACATAGAATGTCGTAAAGTGGTCGTGAAGATGTCGTAGCGGTGTCGTAAAGACGTCGCCAAATTGTGTGTCCACTGGGTTTCGATCAAAGACTAAAGTATCAATCCAATTTTTCGAAAATCCAAAATTATCCCATGTTTAATATTGGGATTTTCATGTGCCCAGTGGCAGGTGTTAATATTGGAATTTCAAAAAATGAAAAATTGCGGATTTTCTTTCTCTGAAGATGGAAATTTAGGGGGGGGGGGACATTCAGCTGAATTTTCTGGTTCCACATCCTAGATATGCCCCCGATAGACCCGACAAAATATACTTTCTAGGGCTTGGTCTCTTTATTGGTGTAAATGCTCCCAAATTAGTCCCGGATAGATCCAGACAGATACTTCATTTGAACTTCGATGAAATAAATTTTTGTTTTTGTGTCCCGAATAGGTCCCATATAGACCCGGATAAACGTAAAGTGTAGGACTTGTTTCTTTTTTCAAGAGTAAGCTCCCAGATAGGTTCAGTATAGACCTGGATAGGCGCTTCTTTTGAACTTAGAGAAAATTAATTTTTGTTTGCGTCCCCCAAATAAGTCCCGGATAGACCCGGATAAACATAAACTCTATGAAATTTTTCTTTTTTCAACGGTAAACTCCCAGATAGATCCCGGCTAGACCCGGATAGATGCTTCTTTTGAAGTAAGATCAAATAAAGTTCTGTTTTCGTTTCCCAAATAGGTCCCGGATGGACTCGGGTGTACCTAGAGTGTAGGACTTGTTTCTTTTTTCAACAGTAAACTCCTAGATAAGTTTCGGATAGATCTGGATAGACGCTTCTTTTGAACTTGGAGTAAATAAATGTATGTTTTTGTTCCCCAAATAGGTCCCCGATAAACCCGGATAAACATGCACTGTAGGACTTGTTTCTTTTTTTAACGGTAAACTCTCAGATAGGTCCCGGATAGACCCGGATAGATCCTTCTTTTGAACTCAGAGCAAATAAACATCTTTTTTCGTGTCTCAAATAGATTCCAGATAGACCCGGATAGCCATCCACTGTAGGACTTGTTTCTTTTTTCAACGGTAGACTCCCAGATAGGTTCCAGATAGACGCTTCTTCCGAACTTAGAGGAAACGAATTTTTATTGCCGTGTCACACATAAGTCCCGGATAGACCCGGGTAGATGATCATTTTGACTTAGACAAAATTAATTTCAGTTTCAGCATCCCAGAAACATACCGGATAGACGCGAATAGATGGTCACTGTGGTCTTTACTAAAATACAGAATTGGTCAGGTCTCCCTGATAAAACCCGGATAGATCTGTAAAATTTGCTGATTTGAAATAATTCTATGTATAGAGCCCGGATAGACCCGTATAGAAGACTTACCCGGTTTCTAGCAGGGACGTGTCTGGTTTCTATCGGGTCTTATGGGGCATCTTAAGCAGAAATGGAATAGCAACGGTGCTATGAGGATCAAATTTTGTTTGTAATGTTAGTAGAATTATGATTTTGTTTTTGGTTGTTAAGTTCTTTAATTCTATTATCAATTTCTTTATCAATTATCTCTTGTGGAAATTTATTCAAAGAAGTTAATGCTTTACAATTTTTAAGTTATCTTTGTGAAATTTTTCATCAGAAAGTAGAATAGACTAAGTTTTTTATAATAACAATTTTTTGTTGAAGTGGATGGTTTGAGAGAAGTTTAAGCAAACGGCCTGTGTAGATCGATTTGCGAAACCAGTTGGTAGAAATGGAACCATCATCATTCTTCATGATGCTAATATTAAAAAAGTTAATAGTATTATTATTTTCAATCTCATGTGTAAATTGTAATCTTTTATGAATTAAGATTAACGTTTGGACAGTTTTTTAAATCTGATCTTTAGGAATAATTAAAAATTTATCATACTACATATTTGAAATAAGTGATAATTTGGAAATCAAGTTTATTAAAAATCACAAATTTTCAGTCTTGCATAACGATGTCAGCTAAGTTATTCGAAATCAGAGAACCCAAACATAAACATAAACAATTGTACTCAAACAATCCAGAGACTTCAGACCCGTGGATTATTAATTGTACTCACACTCACATTCGTGATCAAGTTAGTAATATTCTTAGGTTAGGGGATAAATTTAGTTCTACTTTCTTAACCTCCAAAAATCAACACATCTTTGAAATTGTAAAAGATGTAGAAACTAGTATTGCTAAAATTGCTGAAAAACTACAAGCTGAATGAGGATATAGAATTCTTTCTTTATCTAGCCGATACATTAAAAAACCGAACTTCATTTCTGATTCTGATAGAATTATTTCAAAAAGTATTGCTGAAACTAAAACTTTTCTCAAAGAATATTGAAAAAACTGTCCAAATGTTCAACTCAATTCATAAAAGATTACCATTTACAAATAAAATTCGAAATAATAATACTATTAACTTTCTTAATATTAGCATCATTAAGGCTGTTGGAACGGGATGCACAAAAATGGTGAAATCTATTAAGCACTCAAAACTTACGAACTACCGACGATCATGCGGTTTTGAGGTTTCAAAAATGTTCTTTGAAATTTTTCTGCACTTCGGAAGGGGTTTCGCGGTGGCAGTAGTGCGCGCAATTCTCTGGGTTTTCAAAAAAAAATCCGGTAACTGCTAAAAAATGCGAGTAAAGTGGTTGTAACAACCAAAGCAATTACGTGAAGTGTGCATGAAGCCGACTCACAGCTGATGGCACTGATAGCTCAATTGTACTTTATCGTACTACGAAAATGCCCTGTAGGTAAAAGTTACATCTGGCTTGGCGGGAATTCTAAATTAGAATATAAAATGCAATTTGTCATTTTCTTTTTTTCAATTTTTTATTGCCATGCTTGAGCGATTAGAGAATGTAAACAGCATCACTGCAATCTGAATGAAAAATAAATAAATCCTTAGAATAATAAACTTGCTCTTAGAACAGCAAAAGTGTGGCAAGTGATAAAAGGATGTCAGGACAAGCTCATGTCTACACGAAATGAGATATCGAGTCTAAAGTTAGGAAAATTAAATGAAAGGTACTATAGACGGCTTATCTGGTCATAATTGTTCATAATTATTGAATAAAAATGCAATCAGCTGTGAGTCGACTTCCTGCGCACTTTACATCGTTGCTACACTATTTTACTCTCACTTTATAGCAGTTACCGTATTTTTTTTAAAACCCAGAGACTTAGCCCCCTCCGCCACTGCGACGCCCCTTTTGGGGTCCAGAAAATTTTTAAAGTGCATTTCTAGAACCTCAGAACCGACTTAACGCAGGCTGTTGGTAAGTTTAGAGTGCTTCACAGATTTCACCATTTTTATGAACGCCGCTCCAACAGACTCAACATTATACTCCAAAAGATGACTACTATAGTTACTCTTACATGTAAACGTATTTAATCCATAAGTATCTATTCTACTTAATTGGAATTTTTTATCTAATACAATTATATTATTATATTTACACATTCTGTTTTGGTTTATACTTGTAACAGATTCCTCTGGTGATGAAAACAGTGTATTTTCGAAAAGTTAGGATTGCTTTTTAACATCTAATAAAGCTGGCCCGATAGAGTCGAACAACAATTTTGTAATTTTTTATTTCCTATAGGAAGAATATGTTCCTCTTCTTTGCTCAAATTCCCATGTGCACTGAAACGGCACTGCCCAGTGTCGTTTCACTGCTGCTCGTTTAAAGCTACTCAGATTCCAGTTTTAAATGCCTGCAGAAGTACCCAGTGGGCACCAAATTTGACGACGTCTTTACGACATCTTTACGGCAACCGTTAGACATGTACATAGGATTTTGTAAACTTGTCGTAACGATTTCGTAAAAAAGGCGGCAAATTTTGTGCCCACTGGGTACCCTTCATACCTGCATATATTCTACCAAGTAGACCAGCTGAAAGGGATTAAAGTTGGTTAAGTTTCGAAAATGCCGCTGCGAACGTTAGAAATTCAAAACCTACAGGTTTCGAAGTTTAATATTGGGATGGATGTAATGTAACCCGTGAGTGGAATGAGATACGCCACAACAGAAACATTTTTTTATTCAACTCCAGAATAGTATATTAATATATAATTTATAATTATAAATTATATATAATATGATAATTCATAAATTAAAAAAAGGATCAGTAATTTGAAGAATATTTTAAAAAGGTATTCGGGTTGGTGGCGGCTAACTACTGTAAATCACTCTGCCCACCCGGTACGTGACGAATACAATAGTATCATTATATGACCATTGCATCACTCTGAGTGCCGTTTAGGTTTCCAGTGCCATTTCATCGGCAGGGCTAGTTTTTCTTTCGGGACCATCCCTGTACCATTGTCCGCGACTGCTTATTGAGTTTTGTACCCGGTAAGAAGATGTGCATTGAAATGGATTAAAATGATTTCGAATATAGAAAAAAACGACATTCATTTGATCTCAAAGTGTTGTAAATTTGAACGTGGGAGCAATTTCTCGAGATTGACTTGAATAAACTTTGAGCCAAATATAATTGTTCTGGATTAAAATGTTGACCATTATACTATGAAAGGAATTATATTGACTTTAACATTCCTCCTCGCCTCACAGCAGTAAATAGGATTAACTTACCTTAAGTTGCTACCGACTTCAACAGAATTAAAATTCATTCATTTATTGACAGAAATCATTATGGGATTAAACAGGATTGAATTGAAACGAAAATAGTTCAGGTTCATATAAATCAAAACGTTGACGACAGGAAAAAACTTTCAGTTGGATTCAAAACGTTGTGAATTTGACTATATATTTGAAATCATTTCAATCTATTTCAATGCACTCCGTCTCACCGGGTAACCGTATTCCGGATAAACCTTTGGTTCATTAAAATATTTTTTATTACACCTCCCGGAAAAATTCAATGTTTTGTGATTAAATACAAGCACGGAAAGTGGTCAATTTCAGAGCGGTAGACTAATCTTGAAAAAAGTAGAGGAAGCGTGAAAAAAAGTAGAGGAAGCTTGAAAAAAGTAGGGTAAGTGTGAAAAAATACTAACGATTCATGGAGGTGGTAGGCTTCCTAACCTTTGATTCACTTCACGTCTTGCAGTCTTTGCCCAGTGTTGAGTCCTTTTTCTTTTTCTGTTAGTTAGTGCTTCACGATAAATATTTCACAGACAGAATTTAGTAAAAACGTTTTCTATTGTACATAAATTTGTGTCTGTATTGTGAGAAAACCATTAAACATATTTTAAAATAAATTTCTTAAATAATTTCAAGGACGCTTCGCCAAATAACACTTTTGAAAGTAAATTCCTTACTATACAAAAACAAATGTAGGTTTATTGAAAACATGTTTACTTCATTTAAACATTCAAAATTCATTTTACTGTGAAAGAAAAAAAAACATATTTTGACTTGCTGATATTTTCTATTAATTGAAAAACAATAAGAGTTATTTTAATGTCAATCTTCTTAATATATTATTCTTGCAATACATTGAAAATACATTCCCAATAACATCTCAGTGGGCACAAAATTTGGCGACTTCTTTACGACATCGTTACAACACCTTTACGACAACTTTGCGACATCTTTACGACAACTTTGCGACATTCTATGTCCATGTCGTTAAGATGTCTTTGCGATATCGTAAAGAAGTCGTATGATCTGACGATGGCTTTACGATATCGTAAAGACAACTTAATGACATGGACATAGGATGTCGTGAAGTTTTCGTCAAGATGTCGTAACGATGTCGTGAAGACGTCGTCAAATTTGGTACCCACTGGGATATATCACTCATTTAATGGTCAATTATTCGAATTAATTGATATAAATTTAAGAAAATAGCGAAAATGTAGATTTTTAAAGCTTTTCTTTATACTTTATGGTCTTTTAGTGAATGTAAAAAATATTTCAATGACATTTCTCTACAGGTATAAATGAACTTGCTCCGATCTATTTCTTCTGGTAATATAGATTTTATAAACAAATTTGTGGATCTTTAAATAAGAAGTTTGTCGCTTTTAGTGTTTTTTGATTATATCTACGATGAGGAGATCGAAGACATTTTTTTATGCAACTTTAGGCGAGTTTTTTGACTTCCAAAAGAAATTTTTCATCCCTTTTAGAACTACGAATGAAGAACTTCATTTATCGATACGCCCTAGTGTCTAACATATCGGACCTCTCTGTCCTTTCATACCCGGTAAGAAGGCTTGCATTCAAAGGTATTATAAAGTTCAACACCTGAGAATACCATTTCTATCCTTTTTTTAATCCACGATCAGGCAGCGAAAATATTTAGATTCCAATCCTCTTCAAAGCCGATCGCAGCTGTCAAACGTAACCTGAAATAAATTAAAAACACAATTTTCGTTTAACTTATTGGAAGGCACTTCAAAAACATGACATTTTCAAACGCTATTTGGATTGTTCATAATAATACATTACTTTATCACAAAAGTCTCGCTTTATATAATCAATAAAAAAATATAAAATCATGATAAACGAATTAAGCAAATTAGTTTTGGTCACAGCTACCCCTGTTACCGTCAATTTTCACAACATAAAATGACTAACACTGTGTTTTTAAATGCTTATAACCTCATTATTATTCGAAAAACAGTAAATATGAACAGCGAAATGTGCAAGTCGATTTGGGGAATCCAAAGATATTCAAAAAAATATTGTCGCCACTGGGTACAGAAAGGAACTAATATTTATCAGACAACTTCTCATGATATGGAGGTTCAAAATGGGAGAACAAAAGCGATATCGAAAAGGATTCAATAATTGTCACCATTAAACAGGAAATTTTTGAATACTTTTCAATGCAAGCCTTCTTATCGGGCACTTTGAGGGATTTCCTTCGTAAACGAAATGGCAAAAAATTCTGAAATGTTCACAGAACCTCTGTATTGTATCCCTCTATGATTGCTCAGTTGAAAAAAAATCGTAAAAAATTTGCATTTTCGATACGTTGGGATGAGGTTTACGTGCATAAGATGCTAATTTCATTTTTTAATTATCTCAATTTTCGAAAAGTCAACCTTTTTCTAATTTCACATCCCAACATCCCAACGGGTTTATTTAAGCCCAAAAATTATATAAAAAAGACCAGATAAAATGTACGATTCCGGACGCCAGGTACATGCGGAGACGCTACTGAAAATTACTTCAAAGGAAATCAATTAACTAATAAAATCATTTAAATGAAATCTAATTAGGACTCGCTGATTCACCATAAAGGAAGAAAACGCGACTAACTCTTAGTCGAGGGATGTCGTGGGGTACAAATCAAAGCTAAGTAACTCATTCCAATAATAGATAGCTCTATGACTTATTTATCATAATGTTAAAAGAAATGGAAGATAGATGAGGCAAATAATTACTTAAACTCTACAGAATTGGTAAGTAATTATCTGGAATCATAACACTCGAAATAAGTTTATAATAAATTATAAGGATGTAAAGCTCGAACGAATCAGTAAGAATATTCTAGCTTTATAAACGCTCTTTCCTTATATAGAATAGTATTACAGGCTAAGAATAGATATCACTCCCTCCCTTTTTAAGATGAAGGCAGTATATAGTACTCACACACCTAGGGACAGACCCGACAGGGCTTCGGCCCCAAACTCATTTTATGTCTGACTGCTGCAGCATCATCTTGTGTTTCAATAACCTAGCTGACCGGATTTTAAATCAGGATAACACGTACTGGGCTGAACTAAATAAGCTCACAGTGATTCCTTGTTCAAAAAATTAAGACAAAGGCGAGACATCACCGGACCATGTTGGCACCATTGGAATAGCATAATTTACGGAACCCACAGCTGACCAGTACGAGTGGATCTACTAAAGCAGCCACCATCAGGCTTCCTTGAGAATCTTAAGTGAGGAAAAAGAAGAGGAAATATATAAAATAAAAAGGTGCGTTCTGTGACGACTCTCGAGGAGCTCGTAAGGCTAGTCGACTACGAGAGACTTTTAACCTTACGTTAAAAATGTTTATCGATTTATTCACTATATTGAGCCAAGATTGTAGCACCTTCGCTTTCAAATAGTGAATTCAAATTAGAAAATAGTAACTGGCTGTATGGCTGACATCACCATAACGGGGCCGCCGAGAGCCGTTTTGGGGCCCCAAGATTCTATATTATCACGGGCTGTCCTCTGCCCCCTTTACTATGCGGAGTTTTACTACAGACTACTAGAGTTTGACTACGAGAGTTTTACTACAGAGATTCAATTGCCGAAACCTAGTTTCTAATTAGGTCATAAGCAGCAAAATATTCACAAATTATAAAAGACACTACCACTAGGTGCATCATACAGTGAACTTACTTTACTCTGAAAGAGGCAGTGCATAAATTTAGAAACGAACAATTAGGATTCGTTCTTTGAAGAGTATTAAGTAGCTGTAATGGTTGCAGAGTTTCTTTGTCAAAATTTACAACAAAAATGGATTTCAACATTTTAGCTTCACCCACTAGCTCATGCTGCAGGTCCGTGGGGTATTTTTTTCAGAAAATCAGTTGCTTGTTTTTTAATTTTGTCCTCAGATAAAGTGCGAAATTCCCAATGATCAGAGATACTTTTACAAAGTTCCAGAATTGCTTCAAACCGCACAGTTTCATTCTGGATTACATGCAATGGGATAGCGTAATACACTTCTCTTTTGAGTTTTACATCTGATAATATAGGAGATAGGTTGATTTCCCTCCTCCTTATCTACTTGATATAGAACAGCGCCTAGTGCTACATCGCTGGCATCAGTTTGTAGGAATAATGGCTTAGTTAAATCTGGGTAATAAGATAGAATATGTTCACAGAACAAATCCTTTCTTCTTACAAAAGCCTTATCCTTATCCGAGTTCCAATTCCATATAGTTGTGTTCTTCTAGGCGTTTAAAAAGCATGTCTAAATGTCGGAAATGTTGATCGACATCCTTAGATACACATAATAGATCATCAAAGAAATTCATGACAAAATCTCCTATTCCTCTTAGAGAGAAGTCTAATCCCCTTACTAGCGCGGCAGTACTGGTTTTCAAACCAAAGGGGGTTATGCAAAATTCATAACATTTTCCTCCGAAAAGAAAAGCTGTATATTTGCAGGATTCTGGATGAAGTGGAATTTGCCAGAAACTCATTACCAAATCGAGTGTCGACATAATTCTTGTACCTGCGCAACTTTGGAATATTGCATCCATTGGTTAGGAGCATTCGTAATCATCTATAAGTATGCTATTGAGTTTCCTAGCGTCTAAACAAAAAAGAATATCGCCGTTTTTCTTAGTGAATATAACTAGAGGATTGATGTATGCGCTGTTGGATTGCCGAATTTCACCTGTTTTTTTAAGTTTGCTATTTCCTCGCCTACACGTTTATGAAGTGCCATGGGTACTGGATAAGTTCGAGAAATAAAAGGCTGTTCATCCTTTATCTTTGAGTCATGTTGATATATGTTTATTAAACCTGGTTCTTTGTTAAACAATTTAATGTGTTTCAATATAACTTCTATGAATTTTAGACTTTCGCTCGCGTTAAGTGTATCGATTGTTTCTATCTTCTCCCTAATTATTTTTTCCGATATACTTTTATTTTTCTCAGGTTCAATTGTATTCATATTTAATTTTTCTCCCATAAAATTAGCAAAATATTCTTCGTTCGACCAATTTTCACCCACTCCTTGAATACGACAGATTTCATTGGTATAGTCAGGATCTACAATTACCCTAATATTTTTTGGCTCATCATCAATTAAACAGATTTTTATAGTATTATTTGCATCTTTTAGCGTTACTGTATTGTACCCAAAGTCAATTTTTGATTTAAACCTCTTTAAAATATCTATGCCTAATATACAATCTTTGTTTAATTTTGGCACAACTATGAATATAAACTGGCCTTTCCATTCGCCTAGAGAAAAATTCGCGTATAATTGCGTTTTAATGCGTACAGGTCTGGAACCTGTGGCACCTATGAGAGACATGCCTACAATTGGTAATTTTTCGCATTTTTTAAAATTATCTATATTTTCAAGGCAAAAAGACTCCGATACACAAGTTACCTCACTGCCCGTATCGATCAGGGCCTTAAACAGATTCGTTTTCTAAATTCATTTGAATAATGGGACATTTGTCTAATCTCCTATTAAATACACCGTCTTCGTTCTCTAACAGTTCTTCACGTAAATTCGTAGGAAATTCAACACTTGTGATTTCTTTTATCATGACATTTTTATTATGTGGCCTCGAGTTTGAAGCTATAACTTGGTCATGTACAAAATTATTTTCAAACTCGAGGCTTATGGGTTTCCCGCTCGCCTAGGATAAAAAGAGTTCTGAGAGTAGCTAGTGGAAGGTTTAGGAAAGTTGGGATGAAAATTGGTTGTTTCAGCATTTGGCAGATGATTGCCTTGGCTGCGGGGCTGTACGCTTTGATTAGGGGTCTTGCTTGCTGGGTTATTTTGAGCGAGGTTAGTTACATTCTGACTTTCCTGAGGAGATATTAGGGGTTATATGACGGAATTATTTGGCATGTAGCTATTTGAAGAGGTAGGCAATACCCTGGAATGATTATTGGCGTTTGTATTTTCTGCTGACGCTTGGTGATCATAATGTTGAAAAGGGTTGAGATCTGGATTATTTCTATACCGATTGTAGTTATTATGATTTGGATTGCGGTTACGGTTTATATAGTTATTTGGATTGTTACCATATTTTTGGCGCTAATTGCTGCGTTTCCGTTATCCCGATTATAGTTTCCTGGACTATTATTCTGACCTAAATGTTGATGTTGACCACCATAATAAAATGAATGCTGATGAAGCTCTTCATTGTACGGAGATTGAGAATCCTTGAAATTTTCAAAATTTATTGGTTGACTTAAATCAAATATTTCTAGAAGTTCAACTAATCCCTCAAAGTCCTTAATGCCTCTAACCAATATAGCCGTTTTAATGTCTTCGGTAAAGTGTGTAGACAATTTATACACAATCTCAGAATTTGAAGGTGGTGAAATTAGATCCCTTGCATTCGTTGTTATTCGGATAGCATAAGCCGCCCGAGAGATTTTACTCCGCAGATTATACCATCCAAATTCCAATTTCCTCCTGATTTGGTGTTATACGTTCTCGTTCCAAAATTTGCGGGTGAATTTAGCTTTAAAGGAATCGATGTGATCCCTATCTGAAAACATGAGATTCCACCAATCTTTGGCCATGCCTTCCAAGAAAGCCAAAATCACGTAATGCTGCTGCGTTTTAATAACGCGGACAGCATTGACGTAAGCTTCGAAATCTCTTAAAAATGCATTGGGCTTTTCTAACCATCGCCCAAAAATTTTGAAACACGAAGGTTTTTGAACCATGGCATCTTTCCACACGGGATCACCTTTCGTTCGAAATTTTATGGACAATAAGGTCCCCAATTGTTAAATGAATTTTCTCAGTTTCACGCTGTAAATGATCAGCGCGTCTATCCACATCTATAACATGATCCTCATTCAGCCGCGATAAGAATTCACACTGTTCAGTTTGTTTTTGAATGCTTGTGGCTAACTTTGTCTCAACTCTGCTTTTCACAACATTTTGTAAATTATTCAAGCCCGGATCAAGCCCAGCTAATTTTGTTTCACAGTTGCAGCAACGCGTGCCTGTTTTTTAATGACTTTGTCTAGGTTTTTTTTTTACTGAATTTAATTCTCTGGCTACGTCTTCCCAACCCTGCACATCTAAACCATCCTCTATATCGGATTCGGTATCATCGCATGTATTATGATGGAAATTTATACCAAAATTTGATTCAACATATGATTTCTAATATGGTAAACACGTATACATGCCTGATTGTTATGATTCAGATAATGTATACAATAAAATGGTTGAGTTTATAATTTCAAAGTGAAAAGACGCTAACACCACACTTTAATTACTACTAACGACACGCCCGTAACGTATTGAATATATAGAAATTTGAAAAATCCTCTTTAACCTTCGAGTCCCTGTTCGAGCGCCATTGTTACATTTTGCGCTTTATTGTTATTATAGTTTATACAATTTTCTCAAATATTGTAAAGATATTTTTTTTTTATACTATAACTTGGCGAAATATTTAAAGTTCTATCTGGGTTTTCCGAAGGCGGAATCCTCAAACCTCTCCTACTCCAATACGATTGTGGTTAAAAAATAAAAACGAACCTAATTTCTACAAAGTCGGAATTCACGGAATTATCCCGAAGTTGTTGCAAATTAAATTTATTTCGTTCCTATGACAAAGGAAAACAAACTATTAGAAACCTAGCACAAAGAACTATTTGAGTTTGTATGCGTGCCTTTTTGGAGTAGATGTTTGGAAAGTAGGCATCCTTTGGTATTTTTTATCAATTTTAAAATAAGTTAAAAATCACTTTGATTCTCAGGGAAATCGCAGTCTTACATTCATTGATTGTAAGCGAAAGAATCAGTCCAAAATTGCATATGAGACTTCTGAGGCGTGAGAGCAGCGTCCCATAGCTGACACTTTCCAGCGACATTTAGTATCTAAAACCTTTCCAGAGTCTTTATGAATTATAACAGATACATCATATTTATCTTTTTTATATGATGCTAAGACCACTGAATGTACATTCCCCTCCACAGTCTTTGAATCCTGCATTTCAGTGACATGTTCACTTTCAAAATATGTTCGACCTCGTCCCAAGGGTTTCGCTGTGCTATAATCAATATTTTCTAAATTTTCTTTATCGGTGAATATTTGTGCTTGATGAAAGTTTTCCTGCCCTTGCAAATACAGATTTCAATCAAATATTCGTAAATAGAGTCGTAGGAGTGAAGTTGTGAAATTTCTTGCCCAGAAAAACGATTCCACTGTGTTGGAAAATCTGGTGGTTTAGTATTAGGCAGCTGTTCAAGAATATTACCCCTCAATTTCTTCTCCTTTAAAATTAACCATGTTCCTCGATCAATTTGTGAATCGATATCCCTTTCTTTTTCTATACATTCCTTTACTCTAAAATTATATTGTTAAATATATATTAAATTAAAATATGACAAATCATCCTAATTAATTACAGTAACAATAATAATGTTGCATTCAAGCACGAAGTGTGCATTTTTATTTTCAATACATTCTCCTATGTATTATGAACTTTGTACATTTTTAAATATTTTCGAAATTCCAAAATTTTAGAACATGCTTCTACATAATATACTCTTTTGTAACAGATTTCGCATTTTCTGAAAATTTCAGTCAAAAATTTATATAAAATAACCACTTTTTACTATTTTCTTCCCAAAACACCACCAATTTTATTTTAAAATAATGACACAACTCAAATCCTGCCTTTCATCTGAACTATTCATGGCAATCACAATCATATAATTAAAGTTTAACAATATGAGAAACTTAACCTACAGACCTGTTTACAAGTTTTTATTTTTCACCACCATTAGGTTGCTTTCGACAACCTAACCACAGTTTCAATTGAGCGAATCTGTGTTTTTCTATTTCACACTTGCCCAATTTTGCACCCCGAACATCATCTACATTTAATTTCACTCCGACAAAAGGTAAAATTGTATACCTTTTTGTATAATATGAGCGCAACTTTCATACTGCGCGGGAAGCACATTGCAGCCGCACATGCGCAAATAAACTTCCGATACTTAGGTAAAATGGTGTATTGTACTTTTGTTCTCTTAACCCTTTCAAGCATACATTTTTTGTATGTATGAAAACAGTTTTTCCTGCATCCAATGACTACTTTAGGATGTAAAGAAGCAAAAAAATAAACATCAGAAAATTGAGATTTTTCGGTCTTTTCACATTTTTTTCTCGAACACTAATAATGATTTTTCATTTGAAAACCAGCATGCGGAATCGCAAATTTACTGAAAAAATGACAAATATTTTTTTTCAATTTCAAAGTGTCAAAAATAACTTAGTCATGCGGGAAAAACTGCAAAAACAAAGGTGGTAAGTAACATACCACCGTGCTTGTAAGGATAAAAGAAAAAAAAAGTTGCATATTATTCTAATTTTTTTTTTTTGAGAGAAATACGAGAAGAAATACTAAGTAGTTTCTATTATTTCACGGGATGTACATTTTTTAGCGCGACCCGCGAGCGCTCAGAGCATGTTGTGCGTCAGTCGATTTGAAAGAATAGTAATTACGATTCTTTTAAATAAAGTTCAAATTGTTTATAAACAATTGATATTTTTTAAACAAATTCAATGTTTTTATATTTGGGAGAAAGATTTCTAGAATGTACGTTAAAAAAAAAAAAACATTTTTAAACAAAAACAGTTCAATTTTTTTATAAGCAATTGATATTGTTATTAAAAAATGCAGCCGTTCACGAGAAAAATTTTGATCATGTTGTAACATTAAATTTTTATTGTAAATAACTTTTACAAACAAATTTTGTTTGCGAACAAAAGCTGGTAACATTGTTTAGACCAAACGGGTTATTGAAAAATTCATTTTATAGTGAGAAAAGCGACTTTCGATATATGGTGGCCTACGTGGGATGATTTGACCTAAACTAAAAATTCAAACTCGAATAAAAAAAAACTGGTAAGCAGAACACTTTTTTTATTTTTGTGTACCTGTCCTGTGTTATCCATTCACAATTATTTTTGCAAAAAAAAATGTTTTAATGTGGTCATTGACCTTAATATCACGTAAAACGTATTCAAACGTATTATTGAAACGTATTATGGGGGATTCTGTAAGGCTCCACAGAAAGGTCTTAAAATTTTATAACTTTAAATTATGGCCTTCGTGGTATTTGAGGCACCGGTTAATATTAAGCGAATTCGCTCAAATTTAGACATCATTTTCTTGGACATTCGAACAAATCTAGGGGAGGTGAGAACAAAACAATTGGAAAAAAATTCACAATATAAATAAGGGCCACACTGGGTATCATAGAAATGAGATTAGAACAAAAATGACAGTCACTGGAGACACGCCGTGAGGGATGATTAACACTTTGAAATAATATATAATTGAATTGTCCCAGGAGAAGAAGTTATATATATTTTATGTATAGTGGACAAGACAATGATATTTCTCATTTGTTTTATACATTTTTCTGCATAATACAAACGAAAAATATCACTGTTTTGTTCACTGTATATAAACTACATATAACTTTTTCACCTTTGGTGTTAATATAGTGTTTATCGTTTGGAAATGTGTGGTTTTCACTTGCGAAATCCATTACGTCACTCCTGACAGCTGCTTTGCTGCTTTCTCACTCCTGAAATAGCCTAGCTATAATTCCTTACAATTTTTAGCATTGATCCTTCAATTTGGTCTTTTAGCTTAAAATATTGAAATGCAAGATTTAAGTGCTACATCTTTACTTTGAAACTTAAATATACTCACTTCTGGTTGCTTCAAGGACGTGATTATAGTGCCGATGAATTCAGCGTGGGTCTTAGTATCATCTCCCAATGAAACCCGAAAATTGCAATTTTGACCTTGACTTAGAGAACAGGAATATCTCCTAAACTCAGCCAGCCATAAGGGTCTTTTACATATAGATGTGCATATTAAGTCATACCCTTCGTACTGTGTTACAACAGCATAAAAGTAAAAAGAAAAATTAATCGAAAATTCCTTTTCCAAAAGTAAGTTGAAGTTTTTGAGTTATAAAATATTCAAGCTGGGCCAATCAGAAGCGCGGTATAAACAGTTGTGCGTGCGTGAGCAGAAGTCCAACGTAATGTAGTGACCGCTGTTCTCCTACCGCTAACCCCACCTCGGCGGTCGCTTCAATGACACTGCGTTGGACTCCTGCTCACATACGCACGTCTGTTCATACCGCGCTCCTGATTGGCCCAGCTTGAATATTCTATAACTCAAAAACTAAAACTTCAACTGATTTTTGGAAGAGGAATTTTCAATTTATTTTTTTATTTTTTATTTTTTTACAGCTATACAATAAGTCCGGACACTTGAGTCTGGGACACCCTGTATATGCCAAATATGAACTCAATCGAAATATATTGATTGGTGGCGCAAAAGGGTCAAGTAAATATTTGACGTTATGATTTACCATAAATTTAGTTAATTCCCTAGGTTATGACGCATTCAACGATCATTTTTATTGAGTTTTTGAAGCTTAAGATAACATTAAACTTTTAACAATTGAAAAAGATTTGTACTTTTTTCAAATCATTATTTTCTTCAGTTTTTTTATTATATAAAAAGCTATACAACGCAATTCAACGTATAATTTACTATACTTAAGAATATTTGAAAAAAAACTTTGAAATTTAAATTTCGTAGTTTTTATACATTCATTATGTTCACTGAGATGGGCCCAAAATTACATGTTTTTTTAATATCTACCTGTTTAAGGAGTATATTGTACCATAAGCTAACAAAAATTATGCGACAATATCAGGAGCCAAATAAGACAATTTTTAGTGTTTGTGAATGACCGTTTTGGTATTTTTTATCAATTGTGTCTGACGTGATTGGCGTTACCTTGCCCCATGAGCGTTCATTACTTGTACTATTACTAGGGAGCGGACTAGATTTTATTTTGTCAACTTAAATATTTTAGCTCGCAGTGGTTGTTCTTTCGCAGACTATTCGTAGCCAATTTCATACCCTATCTAGTCAGCTCCCTAATGATTAACACACCACGTACATTCTTACATAGTTCTTATTGTTAAGTTTTGTATAATTTCTAAGAATTTTGCTATTAGAATTTGATTCTTAACCTTAATTATTAATTGGGAATTTGATTAGATCCAAATTTGATTTCTTTATTTGTATATCCTCAAGTTTAACGACGTCATTAATATTTCAACAGGAATACATTAACATCACAGAAGATGAGTTTCAGTCCGAGTTTGCAGAGCCTGTAGTCATTTTGGAAATATTAAAGAACAGGCTAATCAACAAGGCAACCAATTTTAAAGATCTGGATAGCTACTTTATAGTGGAAGAGAAACTTGCTAAAAATGTAAGTTATGACATTACTTTACTATTTCTATTACAATTTTCAAAAATACTTTGGATTGAACTTGCAATATTGTTTTGTATAGTCTGAAGGATTAACGATAGACAAAGAAAATCAATCAACGAGAGTAAAGGAACAAGACGAACGCCCACTTTTTCCTTTGCTTCACATTGGAACAACACCTGGGACAGCAGCACAACAGCCACTGTCAGAAAATGAAGATGAAATTCCATCAAGGAGCCTACTAAAAAGACAAGCACAACTTCTAGTGGATACTAAGAGTCGTCGAAAAGGATTTACGTTCAAACGATGAGCTTCATTATATTTGCCAGAGGACCCCTCGTAGTTAGGGAGGGCTGAAAAATCTTTCTTTATTAATTCAAAATAAGGCACTATCGACAAATATCAGTCAATTTAATAGTATATTATTCTACGCAAGAGGTGAAATTCAGCTCCCTTCCGTGCAGCTTATGATACTTTTTTCCGTCTTCACTAAATTGCCATATTCACATGCGTGCAATATCGAGTGCTGAATCAAGTATTTTATATCAGTGATGGGTACACATGTGCAGTTGGTTACGCAGGCGCAGTGCTTTATTACTTCCTCTGACGGCTCTATTATCCCCTCCAGTAGTAGTTCCGGACGTACTGCTCATTTATAGTCACATGCGCACTCGTTACTGGTTAGGTATAGGCAAGTTTCGCTCCCGCGTTGCAGGCAAGGAATATGGCCATTTTAGTCAAGACGGGAAAAAACATTATAAATAGAGAGTGGACTATGGTAATCTGAAATTGGCTACAGAAAGGAAGTATGCATCGGCTTTGTAGAACGTTTTTGATCTATTGAAAAATTCTATTCAGCCATAGGCGTAGAATAATTTACATTCCTTCTACAAAATTTTCTTACCCTCAACTTATTCTAATTATAACTAATTTTTTTTTCTATACTATTCCCTTTATCCCCATTCTAGCCTAACTTACGTATTTATGCTACTTTTACAGAAGCTTGCGAGCGAAATAATAATCGGCGATGCGATGCGAATAGTTTAGTCCCTTTTTTCTAATCTACCGAAATAGATCTTACTACTTATTCTTACCATCCCAAATTACAAACCACTCTATCTCTTTACCCTAAATTTACTATATACTACCTGTCGCTTGTCTTGTCACTTGCCCTTGACCTAGTTTTCTAAAACCTCATTTCTCTTCGATCTCCATCTCTCATTCGAACTAAAAATTTACATAATGCGTTAATATTTCACTGCCCAATAAACTGCTTTCACCTGCACCCGTCTTCCCTTCTAGAAAAAAATGATTGGACCCGATTGAGACCAATTGACAGGTGAATGGTTTTGAATTGGTATGAATAGGGAAAAAGTTTGTTCATCGTTCCCAATCATTTTCAATCGGGACAAGCATTTTGATAGTTCGCAATCGGGTAAGTGCATAGAGACGCCGATCGGAAACCTAACCCTAAAAACTGATTAGATGTGCATGTTTTCTTGAGTGCAATACCGTAGTAGAGTGCTAGAAGCCTGCAACGTACGATGAAGATATATTTCAAGAATGACTTCAAAAAGTTTTTCCAATGTCTGTAGATCCGAGCAAGTGGACAAGAAAAAAAAACATATAATGTTCTTGCAAATGAAAAACAATTTTATGTACGGTAAAGAGATAGTCCATACTGCCGGTATATAGTAATTTATTTCATTTTTATGTTGTCTAAGTCCGTTATTGCGTTTTCTTTTATTTTGATTCCCAAGTAAAATAATTAGACAGGTTTTCAGGATTTCTTTATGACGCAGTAAATGTCCTCTGGGGCGCCACGTCAACAACTACAGAAGAAATTGTCTTGTCAATTATAAGACACACTCAAACGCAAAATAAACGTGACTCATATTGAATAAATTTATGAAATCATGAGTCGTTCATTATTTTTCATGCATATTTCTCCTTTTATGAGAAAAGTCACAATCGCCAGCTAAAAAAACCAGAAAACCTGAAAATTTCCAATTCATAAATCATAATCGGGGAAATTGGAGATTAACGACAGGTAGAATCAATTCACTCCGTTAGTCTACGTCGATATTATATATAGAACATTTCTAAAAAGCAACTTGCTTGGATCGGAAACAAAAAATATTGGACACAATCTGCCCATATTCTATTTATTTGAAACAAATAAATAAAATAAGAAACAATGCAAATGTCTTTCGACATACTTGATATCATATTTTGAAGAAAATTTGGCAACTGTCAATATGCTTTACGTTTGATTGTTTGTGTCTCGTCATTGACAAGACGTTTGCTTGTCTAGTCGTTGACAATATAACGAGTGTGATTTTAAGTGTAATTAGCTCTTGTTTGCTTGATTTTTCGCATCGAGTCAATTTTTAATATTTTTTTAAACATTGCTGTGGCATAGCCTCGAGCAATAAAAATCAAACTTACAGAGCTACGTGTTTTTACAACAAAATACAAACTGTCCTTCAAAGAAGTTGAGTCTATCATCAGTTCTGGTAAAGGAGCCAAATATGCCTTCTCCTCACATTCTCTGCCTAACTCCTCTCAAACGTTTAGCTTCTCAATTTTCCCAGAGCTTAATGATGCACCTGGCCCCTGTTTTGCGAGCTCTCGTTCTCAGACCCCACGCACTTGCTCCCAGCCACTGACAGCCCCTACTTCGTCAGAGAAATCAAAGGCCCCTCTGCAACATGTATAGAAATATACAGACTCCCACCCAAAATCTAAGCAGACCCCTCCTTCGAGTGCGCAATCCCAGCTGTCATCGCGAAGAGGCACCAATTCATCCTTCTCTCACCTCCGCAACAATGGCAAGATTCCCGGCCTATTTTCTTAGTGAAAGTTATTGCCATAGGTCCCCTCAAAACGGAAGAAAGAAAAAATATCTGAAATAAAGTCCAACATTGTGTGAACCTTCTAACTAAATCCATTAGAATTGTCAACGCGCCCTGAATAAACAAGGCAACCTATCAAATATCCGTGACGATTTTGATACCCTACTTCTTTCTCAGAACTTTCTAAAACCGTACTCTAAACAAAATTTCAATCGAAGATTTCAACATCATCAGAAGATGAAGAGAAATCACATTCACTAGACTGACCTCTGTTCCTAGCTCGCTCATAATAACAATTAAGCGAGGTGAAATAATAATATGTTCACATTACTATTGATTTCATGCAGATTATTTATATGATATACTTCGAACAAAAGTGGTACTCCACAAAGAAGTGCTTGAAGCACAAAGACTTTACACCAGAAGCAAGTAACTACTGCAACTTCTGAACATCCCTCAACTTCACATGAAGGTCGGAAAGATTTTTGAAATCCAAAGTCTACTGACTTTACAAATTTCATCAGGTCTTTGAGATACATAACCGCTTTTAAATCAAGAATATCATAATAAATTATAATATCGGGGTGAAGATAACTGATTATGTACCAGTGATTGTAATTTAATTATATTGTTTCTTAAATGTAAGTTTATGTGATAGTTCGACAATAAAACTGTGTCGGAAGACTGTCTGACATAATTTTGCCAAACCCTGAATCCAAAAACATAATCAGTTATCTTCACGCCGATATTATGATTTATTTCGATATTATTGTCTTAAAAGCGATTACGTGGCTGAAAGGCCTCATGAATTTGAAAACCCAGTAGACTTTGCGTTTCAAAAATCTTCCCGACCTTCATGTTTAGATCGGTCAATTGTTATTATCAGCGAGAAAATAAATGCTGTGTTCAAATTACTTACGATTATTGAATATTTTTCCAAAATCAGAGTTGATTCCGGAGAGGAAACAAAAGAATGGTATTTTGGTATGTCCGGCACACATTTTTGTTTTGGGATGTTTCTAGAATAAAAATCAAGCTTTTTTGCTAGCTTACTTTAAAAAAGATTTTAAAAATGCCACATTTTGAGAAAAACCCAAAAATGTTTTTTAAAATGAAAAATCAAGGTGAAATAATTATTTTATTGTATAATGATTAAGTTTATTGTGAAATTCGTTAAAATACCTTCCTAAAACCCTCATGAAAAAGTAAAATTGGGCAACTGCATCAGGAGTTATGTACAATTGAAAGTTAGCAGTCGGGGTGATTCGTCGAAAATTCGGGCCCCTGTATCTTGAAAACCCGTTATACTAGGTGCGCCCCTTTACAACATTTGAAGAGGTCCACTAGCACTACAAGCTGGAGGAGTTTCAATAAGATAGGAGAAAATAAAATTTTAGTATTTCAACCTTAGGAAGCAATCGTCTTCTAAAATGTGAATTCTATGTTATGTACTTCATGACTAGAAACCCAGTGGGCGCCAAATTTGACGTCTTTATGACATCGTTATCACATCTTTACAACGACTTTACGACATCCTATGTCCATGTCGTTAAGGTGACTTTACACTATTGTAAAGACATCGTCAGATCGTACGACGTCTTTATGATTCGTAAAGACATCTTAAAGACATGGACATAGAATGTCGTAAAGTTATCATAAAGATGTCGTAACGCTGTTCATTTTATTTTTGCTTGCCATTATTTCCTTTACCATTATTCGCATATATTCAAATTGTTCCGGTAAATTGAGAATATAAAATGTTATTAGATAAAAAAGAAAATGTTAAGAGACTTGGTCGAAACATCCGCAGACTGAGCCTATCTAACAGGTACTAAATTTTGTGATCATAGAATTATGTGAGAATGCCGTCTGAACTACAACAATAATGCCAAAATAAGTCAATAATACCAAAATAAAGTTGATTTTTTCGAATTTCATACATTATTGATATTAGTCCTATCTTGAAATATATATTTCTATAGTATTAATGACGAAATATAGAGCAGTCAGGTTAAAACTGAGAAAAAACAGTGACCCGACTGAGAGTCGGTATGTATCCTCTAAGCATCAGCCATATGTGTACCCGTTGAAGGGTAATGGTTGCAGTGGGCACCAAATTTGACGACGTCCTTATGACATAGTTACGACATCTTGACGAAAACTTTACGACATCCTATGTCCATGCCATTAAGGTGTCTTTACGATATCGTAAAAACATCGTTAGATCGTACGACGTCTTTACGATATCGTAAAGAAATCTTAACGACATGGACATAGAATGTCGTTAAGTTGTCGTAAAGATGTCGTAACGATGCCATAAAGACGTCGCCCAATTTTGAGCCCACTGTTGTCGTAAATCACACGCATAGCGTTTAAATCGTTACCTGTAAGGATAAGTTACAAAAATGCCCAAATGAGATTACAATTACAAAATGATCAAAAACTTACCAAATTTAATATATGCACACATTGTTGCGATTTTGGATAAACCAAAATAAAGTTAAATAGATTTGATAAAATTCACATTTTTGATAAATTTGGAAATAATTGTGAAGAGCGTTTACAATTAGAGTCTTTCAACTATCAAATTTCAACAAGTGTTTACAAATTCACCCATTAAAAGTCAATTAGTACATTCTTAAAGTCAATAAATATGGACATTAATCATAGGTCGCTAAATTTAAAAATTCATTATAAATAAAATTGTAAATTAAAATTAGTTTTTACATAATAAACTATAGAAATCTGGAAGTCTGGAGTTGTACTAAGATTAACGTATTTTCTTTCCCTGTTGATAAAGAAAGATTCAACAGTCTTGTAATGCCGTAATATTATCTATATTTGAATTATAACGTTGATGTTCTTTAATTCTATAGTGTAATGGTCTACCTGTGTGTCTAATGGGGTGGTCCAAAAATGTTTTTTTTTTTCGAATTTTCATGAATAACACCCGTAAATTTGTTCGAATCCACACACAAATGAATCCATTTTTTTTTTCGTTTTGATAAAAAGTGATATTTAGAGGTGGCGCAAGCCCCATGAAGTTTAACACGTATATCCCATAAGAAAAAAAAATACGTTTTTGTCAATTTCATTCAGAATCCTCAATATTAGCTGAATTGAGTTGAAACTCAACATTTCTCTTCACAAATAGCCATAGAATGCGAATAAAATATTACTTTTCAATATCACCCCCATAAGTCTGTTTTATAGGGTCCCGAAAAACCCCATAAGTTATAGGATGGGGTTTACGGGTTTTTGCGCCAATTATGATTTTTTCGAAATTTTTTCAATGCAAATTGTTTCTAATACATAAAATACTACTTCATACTGATAATTAGATGTTTAAGTAAATTGCTTAAACAATTTATTAATGTTTTAAGCAAGTTTCTCTTAGAATGGAGATAAAAAGTCACAGATTTAAAAAAAAAATCCACTTTTTGTCCAATTTTCAATTAGAGAGAGGTAATAGTTCACTATCGTGAACAAAAGTAATTTTTTAAATAATTTATCATAATTTTAAATAATATTCTCGTAGAATAATGCTAGAAATTGCAGTTTTTTCTGAAATTTCCAAATTGTTGTTCACTTTTCACTTGGAGTGAGTTAAATATTTAATTAAAGTTAACAAAACTATTTGTTTAAACTATTCCTTATTATTATTAATAATTTTCAATTTGAATAATTCTAGAAAGTTGCGGTATTTTCTGAAATTTACAACTTATTGTCTACTTTTCACATAGGGTGAGTTGATTATAATTAATTCAATTTAGCAAAAATAATTATTTAGGCAAATTATTATTGTTTATAACTATCTTTTCTATTAATGCAATATAGTTGCGGTTTCTTCTGAAGTGTTTAGCTTTTTATCCACTTTTTATTTAGTAAAGTAATAAATAATGCAAATTAACAAACATAGTTGTTTGAACAATTTGTAATTGTTTATAACTATCTTCTCTTAGATGAGTGCTAAAAAGTTGCGGTTTTTCTGAACTCTTAAACTTTTTTCCACTTTTCACTTAGTGAGGCAATAATTAATGGAAGCTATCAAACATGCTTATTCAAACAATTAGTTATTTTTGAAATAGTATATAACTTTTTTAAGTGCATTATTTCTGCTCTTTTCCCAATTGAAAAAACAAATAATTTAAACATAAAAGCTATCTTACACAAGAGACAAAACAAGCAATGAAATAATTAGGAGTAGGTGAGAGACCTCAGTGTGTAAATGACATGTAAAAGTTTTGTTTTAAATTACAAGCAGAATTTTATTGCAAAGAGTGAAAAAAAATTTAGAATTGAGCTCTTTTTAATATCAGCCTCCCTCCAGAAAAATATATTTACGAAGAAGAAAGAGATTGTTTAAATTATGTTTCTCTCTAATGTTTATTTATCATTTGTTTATAACTAAAAAGGAAAAGCAAAGTTAAACATTTCAGCAGAAACCCCAACTTTCTAGCACTTATCTAAGAGAACATAGTTATAGACCTTTAAGCAGACCATTAAGCAAAGAGAATATTATTAAAAATAATAATAAATTGTTTGTATAATCACTTTTGTTAACTTGAATTATTTATCACTTTACTCTAATTGAAAAATGGACAAAAGTTTTAAAAAATCAGATAAAACCGCAACTATCTAGTATTGATATAAAAGAAGATAGCTATAGACAATAATATTTTGTTTAAACAACTATCTATGCTATATTAAATTAAATATTAACTCACTTCATGTGAAAAGTGAACGTAAATTGGAAAATTTCAGAAAAATTTGAAAATTTCAGAAAAAACTCAATTTCTAGCATTATTCAAAGATAATATTACTAACAATAATAATAAATTGCCTGAACAACTATGTTTGTTAAAAATAATGAACCACTATCTCTCTCTAATTGAAAGTTAGACAAAAAGTGGAACATTTTTGAAATCCCCGCGACTTTCTATCTCCATTCTAAGAGAAAATTACCAAAGACAATAATAAACTGTTTAAACAATTTATTTAAATATTTAATTATCAGTATGAAGTAATGTTTTATGTATCAGAAACAATTTTCATGAAAAAACTGCAAAAAAATCATAATTAGCAACCAAAAACTCGCAAAAACCATTTTTCCACTTATGAGGTTTTTTGAGACCCTATAAAATAGAGTTATGGGAATGATATTTGAAAAGTAGCATTTTATTCGTATTCTATGACTAATTATGAAGAGAAATGTTGAATTTTTACTCGATTCAGCTAATATTGAGGAATCTGAATAAAATTGACAAAAACGTCTTTTTCTCTTATGGGAAACACGTGTTAAACTTCACGGGGATTGCGCCACCGAGATTAAAAACGCACCCTCAGTATAAATTTCCATACAAAGACCTTTTTCTTTCCCCTAAAATTCACACAGAAATAGGCAAACTAGTCCAAGAAAGTCCCTTCCCTATGCGGAAACTTAGAGAAATGGTGGGAAATGGGTTCCAGGACTACATCTATTTTTATACGGACGGTTCGAAATCAATACCAGGATCAATAGCTGGTTGTGATCTGGTATGCCCAGATGCTCAACTATCTCGGATGTGAAAACACTGGATTACATGATTCGAAACCGGTTCTCAAAATCATTAATTTTTACGGATTCAATAAGTGCACTTTAAAGCGTTGCAACTAAATGTCCTAGATCCGTAAATTTTTACTTTGACATTATTATTAGAACTCGCTTAACAGTCTTAGACAAACTAAAGTGCGTAGTCTCCCTAGTATGAATTCTGGACATAAGGGTATTCCAAAAACCGAAAGAGCGGACGTGACGGCTAAATCAGCAGCCAAAGAGACAACCCTTCTCAATATTTCTTTTCCTTTCTCTGACTTCTTCAGTACTGCATGCAAAACACTCGATGAAATTTGCTACCATTACTTAACACAAATAGGAAAAAATAAGGGTGTCCCTTTCACCCAGCGATACAACAAATGCAGTAAGGTCGACGAAGACCTCGACCATGTTGGACGGGCTTGCCCCAGATTCAATGCCTAAAGATACCTAATTAAAGCCCTATCCAAAATTCTAAAATGACCTTTCCCTTTTTGTTCTTATCAATCATTAGCTAATCCATACATTAAAATTGAGAGCTATTTATTTAAGTTCTTCAAAAAAGCCAACATCAAAATCTAAATAGACTTCAATCATACCTCGGCCGCATTGTACGGGGGGAACCTTTCTGCCGAAGAGTTCCTCCCGCACGACAAAAAATGTCCAAGCGTGTCTGCGTCGAGTTTCAGTCGGCAATCACAGTTTAAAAATGCACTTTATTGTTTTTCAATATTTTCATAAAACAGATCATTATAATAAAATTTTACTCTGCACAAGTATTATTTTTGTTAAATGAAACCTACAAACGTCCTTAATTTAATTTTGCAGAAAATGGCATTGTGTTTTGACCGTGCACAGCCGCGCTACTTAAGCGACTGAAACTCGGCACAGACACGCTTGGAAATGTCTCGCTTGTAACGTGTCGTTTTTCACCCGTTACATAGATAAGACATTAAACTTATCCGGGGTTTTATACTGAACAACACGATCAAAAAATCGCTGACCATGGGTCCCACGATATCCAAAGAGCACTGTCGATAATTATAAGAATCTTTATTTATCCTTGTTTGTTTCTATTTTTCGATGCACATGTAACAGAGATGGAGGCGTCATAGTAAGAAATACGAATTTACCAATTTCAAATGGTACCTTAACTCCCGCCCAATTTAGTTGCCTGCGCCACCGTCACTTGCCGAAGATCTACCTCTCTAAGAATTCATACTTCGCACGGTACCCCGTGCTAAAATCGTTTGTTGTATCTCGACGTAAAGTGCTACTCTTTCACCAAACTGCTCTCTAACTTATTGAAAAGTACACTAGATAATTTAGTTTATAATTTAAGCAATATTGCTAAGAGAAAGGATGTTAATTACTTAAAAGTAGCTATTTCTCGGGGTGCATTTCGGAACCAGCACGTGTCTTCTGACTTTTGAGATCAACCAAAAATTGTCACGTGATTACTTGGCGAGACGGGATTGGGTTACAGGTTAGGCAAAATCGATTATCGAAATCTCGGTAACTGGCTAGGTTCAGGGTGATGCGAATAACCTGACTCTTGGTCTGTGATTTCACAGGTGCGGTTGCGTCCGTCCACAAAGGGACAAAAACTCGTAACTTTGAATTAAAATTAGATCGAAACCCGTACTAGGATGTACACCGAGGAAGGATCTATGGTAAGTTATTCTAATTTCTTGCGAGAGTGTCGGGGTTAGTTGAAAATTTCTAGTTCGCCGCGGTAATCGTGCTCATTTTGGATGATTTAGACCTTTAAAAGAATTGTGCGTGTTTTCTCAGCAAGCTTCTTCTCGTTAAATAATGAATTCTACTAAAATGTTGAATTTTCGGTTGATGAAATGTCAATTAAATTCTATGAATTTGGAATTACTGGGGTGAGTAAGGGATTTCGGAGTTTCAGACAAACTTGGTTGAATCTTGTCAAAAATGCCATTCGGAATTCCTGGTTCGCTATATTTATTTGTATAATTTTGCGTTTATAATGGTAACGTACTACATAGTTCTATGACTTCAAGATTTTAAAAAAAGTGTTTTTAAATTTGGTTCAAGGAACCTGGTCTTGATAATTCTTTTACTATCTAAGTAACCTCACGTTCCCTTGTAGATTTTTCGGAATCATGACTCTTAGCTGTTCCTAGCTGAAAAAATTTAGAATTTCCGCTTGAAAACGTGGTGATTTGAATCGATCATATTGAATTCGACCCAACTTGTTTATTGAATTTTGATTTAATTTAATTTGAATATCTAAGCAACTTTTGCCGTCGGTAGTCAATCTGCTGCGGGTGGCGCCCTCCCTAATCAATTGAAACATGATAATTTTAGTGACAGGTCATTGAGATGAAACCTGGTTACAAAATGTCACCCAAACGTGTATGGGCCTCGTTATTCGTAGATTACCGAGAAAATAGTCTTTAACCGAATAATATATACATATATGAATATATAAGAAGTTGTAGGCTCCGGAAGCTACGCTCATGGTTCCTGAAAGCAACTAATCCCGACGCAACTGGAACGTGTACGTCGTCCACTTCTGCTCCTTCTGTCCTAGAAGGTAAGCAAGAGCGGGAAATAATTGGTTTAATAGCGGATTTTTAAATTGTTTATATGATTCAAAGTCAACTAATTTCTTGCAAAAAAGTTTGCTGATATTTATGGAGTAATATGTTTTTTTCTAAACCGGGAGAAACCACGAATGTTAACCGGGAGAAAGCCGGGAGACAAAAATTTTAAAAATAGTGGCCACCCTGCTTTTCTTTCAATAAATTAACTCATGGTTTAATCGTTATTCAATGCAGGTCTATACCTATTTCTGAATCGCCTTGAATTCTCTTGAAATATTTCTGAGTATTTTTAAAGATTCTGATAAATTTTTAATAGATTTCAATAATTTAAAGGGATTTGCAATATTTTAGGGTATTTCAAAAACTTCTAAGACATTTTCAAGAGCTTCTAATTAGAACTATTCTAGGAAATTGTACAAGATTACAATGAGTTTTTTATTAATTTCATTAATTTGAACGGATTTCAAAGCTTTTGAAATAGTTTAGGATAAAGAACTTTCTAGAATTTCGGTAAATATGGAACGATTTTACAGGACCTATAAAGTTTCAAGATATTTTAAAAGATTTCAAGTTATTTTATAAAATTTCCGAGTATTTCAATGATTTTAAGGGCTTTAAAGCTCTCAATGTATTTTGATACATTTTCCAGGATTTCAGGAAATATCTTCATAGAAATTCACGGGATTTCATGATATTTTTGTAGATTTCGAAGAATTTATTCACGAGAAATGAGGTATTTTGTAGGATTTCAAAGGATTTTCAATATTTTAGGGAATCTTGAAAGATTTCAAAAAATTTGTAATTGATTTCAATAATTTGAAGGAATTTCAGTGTTTCAAATATTTTAGGACAAAGAATTTTCTAGAATTTCAGAAGATATGGAACGATTTTACGGGATCTATAAGGTTTTAAATTATTTTAAAAGATTTGACAAGGTTGCATAAGATTTACGAGCATTTCAATGATTGGAAGGGTTTTTAAAGCTTTCAAGGTATTTTTATAAATTTTCCAAGATTTTAAAGAATTTATTCAAGAGAACCCCTAAATTCTTTTATATCTTTGAAATTCTTTTGAATTTTTAAAAGTTTTTATTTAATTGATCCCGAGAATCAATTGATAGAATGATTAAAGGATTTGAAATATTTTAAGGTGTTTTTTCATATTCCTTGGTATTTTCAAGAGCTTGAACAGATGTCAAGGGATTCCAAAAGATTTTAAGGGATTTGAAATATTTTAGGGTATTGTAAATGATTCCCAAGCGTTTTCAAAGGCTTCAAAAAGTTTCAAGGGATTTCAAAAGGTATCGAAGGATTTTTAATATTTTAGGAAGTTTTAAAATATTCAAAAGAGATTTAAACAATTTCAAGGGTTTCAATAATTTTATGGGATTTAAATAAATTTGCATGCAGTTTTAAAGAATTTCCTAGAATTTTGAAAGATATGAAAGGATTTTGCGGGACCTGTAAAATTATATGATATTTTAAAAGATTCCAAGGAATTTTATCAGATTTCCGAGGATTTAAATGATTTTATGGGATTTTAAGAGCTTTCTAGGTATTTTTAAAAAATGTCCAGGATTTCGGAAAGTATCATCAGGTTTCATGTAATTTCACGGGATTTTATAATATTTTAATGGATTTCAAAAAATTTATTCACAAGAAGTGAGGGTTTTCGTAACGCTTCATAGATTTCAAGAGATTTTCAAATATTTTTTGGAATTCGCCCTAAATTCTTATTAATCTATCCTGATTTCTTTTCAATTATTTTGAATTCTTCAAAATTTACTGAATTCTACTCAATTCAAATGATTTGTACAACGTTTTTTAAATTCATCTTGAAGTCTTTAGAACTCTCCTTAAATTCTTAGTCATTTCATCAAATTCTTGTAAATTCTCTTCAATTTTTCTAAACTCATTTCAAAGTTACTGAATTCAAGGAAGTTTTTTCATATTTTCAAATTGTTTTCAATTCATTTGAATTATTTTATTCTCCTTGAATTTTTATGAATTTCATCGAATTCTTCTCCTTTACCTTAAATTCTTCTAAATTCATTCTAATTTTACGGAAATCAGTGGAATTTTGTTGATTTTTTAATTTTGTTCCAATTCATTTGAATTTAAATGGTACTGCTTTGAAGTCATGAATTTATCCTGAATTTGTGACCCCTTTGAGCGTGACAAAAAGTACCCTTGGTCCCTATATTTTATCCCCATGGGGCATAGGGAATGTGAGGCCTGTTTTCTGTAAATCGACACCCTTAAATTTAATGAAAATGAACAATTCCAGATGCCTCCAGCCAATCAGAAACCAGCACCAGACCAGCCTTTCCCCCTGCCAACAGAAAGACAAGTTTCCACAATACCAAAATCAGCAGGCGAAGGCGAATTTTGGGTATACCCTTCACAGCAAATGTTCTGGAACGCTATGTTGAGAAAAGGCTGGCGTTGGAAGAGCGACGACATTGCTCCTAAAGATATGGACGACATAATTAAAATCCACAACGCCAACAACGAACAAGCGTGGCAGGAAGTCCTCAAATGGGAAGCGTTACACGCTCGCGAATGTATGAACCCTAAACTTAAAAGTTTCGGAGGAAAAGCCAAAGATTATTCTCCTCGAGCGAGAATTCGAAATTGGATGGGGTACTTAAATTATCTCTTAACATTACCTTTCTACAAATCGATACCACCATGTTAAAAGAAACCTCTCTCGGAGTCTAATTCTAAAGTTTAGTGCAAAAATTCAGTATGGCGTTAGTCGTCTAAACTCTAAATAACCACTCTGCTCTTTGAGTTATCCCTTCATTTTAGTACGCATACCTATCCGCTAAACAGAAGACTCTAGTTTAGTCAATTATTTTGAATTTTTTCGAGTTCTTGGAATTCTATATAGTCTTTTGAATTGCTTCGAATTTTTTTTAAACTCTTTCAAACTCTTTTCAGTTCTTTTAACTTCCTTGAAATCTTCTAAATTCCTTGGAATTTGTCTCTATTCTCTGAATTCATAGAATTATCAGAATTCGTGAATTCAGTCATTTATCTGATTTCCTGGAATTCACTAAATTCCAAGGACTTCCAAATAATGCATAAAATTCAGACAAATTGAATAAATTCAGAGAATTTAAAAAAAAAATCAGATAATTCACAGGGATCACAGCCCTTCCTCTTTTTTAGCTCATCCCCTTTTTCCCCTTATATTTGAAAAATCACCTACAATCGAGGATTATTGCCGAATTTTCCCCTTCTCCTTTTTTTACAAGTTTCCGATTTATTTTTTAAGAGTCATAAACAGATATTCAATGCATTAAAAAACAAAACGCTTCGAAAGAGATTCTTTTTGGTAATACCAATTTTAAATATTTCCTAAACGATTTATTTACTAATTTTGTATATTTTTAGAACAGTGAAGAAAGCGAAGAAATTTCTAAATATTTAATCGAGAAACTAAATCCAAAAAATAAATCAATTCTGTAGTTGCAAATCAAAATCACCTTTTTAGAGGCTTGACGGGCCAAAATGCCAAAAATAAGGAAAATAAGGAGGTTTTCCACGAAAATAGGGGAAGAAGTATTTTTAAATAAAATTAAATTTTATACTATATTAAATTCAATTTTAAACGCTTCAAGTCGAATTCTCAACAAAAAGGATAAATTTTAACCAAGAATATTATTTTTTTACTAAAAAAGACAACTTTTCAACTAAAATGCTGAATCTTCAACCAGAAAAATCAATTTTTAACAGAGTAGTTTAACTTTTGATCAAGTACTTGAATTTCTAACCAAAAAGGATAAATAATCAACGAAAAATTTAATGATTAATATTCTAATTTAAAAAAAAAATTAATTTGAAATAAAAAACATTTCAATTCATCAAAAAACATGTTTTTAACATAATAGTTGATTTTTCTACCAAAATAGTTGAATTTTGAAGCCAAAAAGACGAATTTTTTAACAAAATAATTCAATTTTTAACCAATTATTAAAATTTTCAACCATGAAAGACGAATTCTCGACTAAAAATGTAACAGTTGATATTTCAATGAAAAAAAAATTTAATTTGTATTAAAAGATAGTTGAATTTATCCAAAGAATGAATGAATGGATTTTAAACAAAACAATTGATTTTTCAATCAAAAAAGATTTTTCAGACAAGAAGGAAAAAAACGACAACCTAATTGTTGCATTTTCAAGCTAAATAGACGAATTTTCTACAAAATACTTGAATTTTCAAACAAGTAGTTTAATTTTAATCCAAAATGATAAAGTTTTAACAAAATTGTTGAATTTTTAACAAAATAATTACTTTCAACCAAATTATATAATTGTTCACCAAAAAAGATGAATTCTGAACCAAAAATAAAAAAGTACACTTTTCAAACCAAAAAGACAGAATTTCAACCAAATAGTTACATTTCCAACAAAATTGTTGATTCTTCAACAAAATAATTCAATTTTTAAGCAATTAATAAAATGCTCAACCATGAAAGATGAATTCTCCACAAAAAATGTAATAGTTCATATTTTAAAACCAAAAAAAGCTTTTAAAATAACAAATGGTATACTAAATGTAAATAATAAAATCTATTTAGTGTTGCATTATTAATTCTCAATAAAAGATAACTGAATTAATCCAGAGAAGATGAATTTTTAACAAAATATTAAATTTTTCAATCAAAAAAGATTTTCAGTCAAGAAGGAAAAAAATGTCAACCTAATTGTTCAATTTTCAAGCTAAAAAGTCGATTTTCCTACGAAAAAGTTGAATTTTGAATAAAAAAATATACATTTTTTACAAAACAGATAATTTTGAAACAAATAGTTGGATTTTAAATAAAAAATGATTACCTTTTAACAAAATTGTTTAATTTTGAACAAAATAAGTACTTTTTACCAGTTAATATATTTTTTCGCCAAAAAAGATTAATTCTCAACCAAGAATAAAATAGTAAACCCTCTCAAACAAACAAAAAATGAACTTTCAAACAAAAATAGTTGGATCTTCTTATTGGGTTTTATATTAATTCAGTTCGCATTCAAGTGGAAAAAATTTATGAGAATGAGGAATCAAAATCAGCTGCTACTTATAAAAATACATACATTGTCTTAAAGTCAAACATGAACATTTTTAATTTCTGCTACTTATTGATTTTTCAATCTTTGATATTCTTGAATCTTATCTGATGTATTTTTGTCAGTAGCAGGTTTTTCGAAGCTAGCCAGAAAAATTTGTGAACACAAAAGTGATTATAAAAACTTGCTAAAGAAAAGGCGCTCACAGAAAAAAACAAAAAGTAAAAATAGATGCAGGTAAAAATGCTGGGGGCAATCTATTTTAATTTTTCATTACGTGGACTTTCTTGTTAGACCGGGGGGGGGGGATTTTTATTAATTATTAAAGTTTCATTAATATCTTTATTTCAGTGTATGAAATTCCATACACTGACTATTAGAGGACACTTTCGTACAATATTCACGAGATGATTAATAAGATTTTAATAATAAATAAAATCCCCTTTTAATCCTCTTTTTTTCGATAAAATTCCCCTTTATATGAAATTGGACTACTGAACCGCTTTGCTGCCTGAATTTAAGGAATTAAAGGAGTTCAGAAAATTGAAGGAATTTAGAAGATTTCAAGGAAGTTAAAAGAATCTGAAAGAGTTTTAAATGATTCCAAGCAAATCAAAAGAATTCAAAATAATGTCAGAGTATTAATTACACTCTAAGAGAGGTTTTTTCAACATGGAGGTATCGAACTATTTTATACCAAAATAATATTGACAGAGTAACTAAAACTTGTGTGTTTCAGATACGAATTACCATTTGATCGACATGACTGGATCGTTGACAGATGCGGAAAAGATGTAAGATATGTGATAGACTATTACGACGGCGGAAGCGTGGATGCCAAATACAAATTCGCACTTTTGGACGTACGACCTGCGATGGACTCATGGGAAAATATTTGGGATCGGATGAAAGTCACCTGGTGGCGATGGAGATACAGCAGAAATGAAGATCAATCCGAATCCTCCTCCCAAGTTCACTGAATCTCGTCATAATTCTCTAAAGACGTATGTTTAATGATAGTATTTTCCGTTAACTTCACCTTGTACTGTTAATAAAAAATGATAATGTTACGTTTTCAAAGTCGTATCAATACTACACGTATACTCAGGGTGTCCAAGCGATTCTTAAGAACAAAATTCAAAGTCTTTTCCAGGTGAAGAATCAAGTTTTTCCACAGCAAATAATTAAATAACCATTCGCTACATCTAAAAAATGAGCCTTTGCATTTTTTCATTGGCAAACCATTTTTGGTGAAAGCAGAAGCATAAAAAATTATTATATAATCAATTTATCAATTACAAAAAGAAAGTAAGCAAATAATAAAAATAATTAAAATTAAAGATTTCCAGGTTTTCAAGGTCGCTAGACATCCTGCTCTATAGTCATCGCTAATTTTAAGTCTCATACCTCGAACGTCAATTAGCTAGCGAAAATAAATTTTAGTTGAAGTGTTGGAAATTTCTATCATCCAGCTGAAAGTATTTCCCACGCTTTATCTAAGGATCTGAAACTTGAACTTAAACTACTCAAAATAAATTTCCTTACTTTAATTCAGACTTCGCTGCCAACTCAAGTGTACATATGAAAATGTTGATGAACTTAATTATGGGTTAAAAAATATAATAACAAGCTTTAAATATTGTGTTCATTATTGATAACTCCGACGATATAACATTTCTAAATATAATGATACATCTTTTCCTTTTTCCTTAACACTGTGCAGACTATTCACAATAATAATCTGACCAAAGTTCCGAAAAGCATCTATCGTAGTTAGTTTAAATTCGTCTTGAGATTAAAACTTTTTACAGTAGATGATGTTTACGCTAAAATATCTGAATATTGCTCGCAATTTCTTATTAGAAGCAGCGCTTTCCCTGAAGATCTTCGTTGCTTTACAATTTCGTTTTTATTCGTTATGAAATAAAAACACAAGTTTCAGTAATTATAATGCATTATCAAATATATACTTCTCATAAATAATCCTGTAACTCTGTCGTCAGAACAGTGTAAAATAGTTACTATCTATACATTTACAGGTTTATTGATTTCACCTAAGCCGGTTTGGCCCACAAAAATTAAAAGTGAATTTAAAAAATACGTAAACTGAGTTAAGTTTGAAGATATTACGGTGTTATGATAGATCAATATACTAAGTTTAAGAATACAATGATTTGCAATATTTACAAATTAATAATTAGCATTTGCATTGTACATTCCTCGTGAGGCGCATGAATACTCAAAAAATTCTACTTTCCCTAATATTCATTATACCAAAAATCCTGTGACTGGATTAATATTTTACATCATTTTGATTCTTCCGAAGCACTATTTTACGTAATTTGTATTCTTCCTGAATATTATTTTACATAATTTTTATTATTCTGAATCACTATTTTGTATCATTTTTGTTTTACTGGTATGCTCAAAACTCTTGAAAAATCCTTTGAATAACATTTAAATCTCGATGCATGTAACTGATGGAGGCAGCAACGTTAATTGCAAATAACTAATTCGTAAATTGACCTTAGAAAGCCATGTAAATAAACATACATCCGTCCTCGATGTCCACATCTCACTAACTTGAATTTCGTGCAACTATTTTTATACGGTCGCCATTTTTATTAAAAAATGAAATTTCTGTTTCATGTTGATTCGTAAGAATAAAAATACTAGCAAATCAAAATTATGGCAAATGGTCATTCAGTAAAATAAAAATTATGCCAAATAGAAATTCGGTAAAACAAATATCAAACACTAACTCGCAATAATGCAAATTATGTCAAATAGTGATTTGAAAGTGGAAAAATTATGGCAAGTGGTAATTCGAAAGAATAAAATTTGGGAAATATTCATGCGCCTCATTCCTCTTTCACTCAACTTTCAAATCCGAAGGCAAGGAATGCGAATTTCCATGTTAAAAATGCCATAAAAAACAAAAGGGGTTACAAAGAATTGAATGATATATAAAAGAGACGATTACAATTTTATCAACAAAAAATAAAATGTCTACCACAGGGTTGCTCGATGATTTTAGACATTTTTAATATTTCCGGTCAAACCTCAAAGGTAAATAAAACTTAAAAGTCCTAAGGCAGTGTTTCGTATCAGACAAAAAAAAAGGCAAAATGTGTACCAGGTTATAAAATCAGTCTTTGTAATTTAAAAGAAAAAGTTTTAGATTTCTGGCGGAAGTAAAAATTAGAAATAACCGGAAAATGATATCTGACTTATGAAACAACCCTGTGTTAATTTCTAAATAGAATGATGCGGCAAATAGCGGAGGCAAGTACTGGAGCCACAGAGGCAAGTTGTTTCGCTGAGATTTTGGACGGAGGTATCAACCCCTTCCGCGTAATGGAAAGTTATTTCCTCTCCAATTTCGATGTCCCTTCTTGCAAATAAACACAGTCGCGGTGAGGCTTTTTCAACCCGAATAGGCACAAGTTTTGCGTTCGGTTCACAGCTGTGATTACAATATCTGCCGATATTTCCAAAATATTTTGGATCTATACAAGTCGTAACAATTTCTTCACCGACGTATTCGGAAATAACGATAACATAGTTCATACTTTTTCTATTCTCTTCAAACCTTCGCCTAGCCTCCTCAATTCCAATCACTTCACCCGCATACTCGCAGATAAATTGGCCTTTTTTTATTAACCCACTTGTCGAAATTCCACGTCCTCTTCCTTCTGATTGAACAATCGAGAGGCAATTTAATGGACCCCTTTGTACTAATTTATTCCCGCAATTTTCTCTGCAGCTGCAATTAGAATTGCACTCGACTATCGGTCCCGATTTATCATCGATGAGACAATCGTTGATGTAATTTCGATTTTTACGAGTGCAGGCACACTGAGTTTCCGAACACTCGGTTTGGCATTCACAACCGATTGTAAATTCCGACTCAAATTCGTCAATATCTACTCCCGGACCTGGTATATTACATTCTGTATACATAACATCCGATGTCACGTGGTTGTATTCGTCCGTAGAATTTTTCACAGCCATGCTTATCGTGACTGCAGGTCAACGGAAGAGCTGAAGTAGGTCGAGAAACGCTTCAGTGAAAAGCAGCACAGAAATAAAAGAAAAGTTTCTCTTTGATAAAATACGTTACCAAAGGCTGGGTCGGGAATCAGGTCGGAAGTTGAAAACTATCTGGTTAAATAACTGACCTTCACAAGTCCCTTAACCGATGACTTTAAGGATTCTATAGTTTCAATTGATGGTAATGGAATGGTCTTATAACCCACGTACATCACTGCGCCTATAAAAGAGGCTCTTATGGTGAATCCAATTATTTTGCTGGATAACGCTCGTGGTGGCACTCTGAAAGAAAAAATTCTTATGAATTTATGTCTGACTGAGGGTGGCCACTCAACCAGGGGAAAACAAATCCCGGTCATTTCCCTTTTTTTTCATGGTTATTAAAAATAAAAAATATTATAATGGATTTGAAATTTGTTCTTATCTCAAAATGCAACATTGAAAATAGTAAAATATCAAATAAGAGGCCTTCAACACTCCTCAATTTGAAATTGTAATCCTGGAAAATTGAGCAGTTTTAAATTAAATGAAAATCACATTTAAAAAGTTCCGGAAGGGGGTATTAAAAATTGTAAATTAAAAAATTTTTTAGTTTGACAATTTTTAATTTCGTAAATTTATTTAGGGGTTATCCAAAAACAAAGTTAGACGATTGGCGCGGGCAAGGGGGCGGTCTTACGGTTTCTTATGAATTAACAAAGTAGTTCAACTTTCAAACAAGTAGTAGATTTTGCAAAAAAAAGGATGAATTCTCGAAAAAAAAATGCAATAGTTTATATTTTGACAAAGAACATTTTTTGATTTCAAATCAAAAACAGTTGAATTGAACCAAAACAGACGAATTTCGAAGTAAATAGTTGAATCCTCAACCAAAAAAAGATTAATTTTCAACGGAACAGTTGAATTTTTGACCAAAAAAATTATATTTCGACAGAACAGTTGAATTTTTAAGCAAAAAGATGAATTTTCAACACAAAAGATTACTTTTCTACCAACAAAGATGAATTCTCAATAAAATATATAACATTTTTAACCAAATAGTTGAATTTTCAACAAAATACATCAATTTTAATCTAAACAGTTGACTTTTCAAACAAGAAGTATAATTCTCTACCAAAAAGAAGAATTTTCAACAATTGACATAAATTTTCAACTAAATAATTTGAACAATGGATAACCCGAATTTTATTTGATTATTTTTTATTTATATTTCTTTCGTTTCAAATTTTTTTTAACCAAATAGTTGAATTTTTAAACTAAAAAAGATCAATTTTCAATCAAAAATAGAATAGTTAAATTTTCATTTAAGAGAATTAATTTTCAATAATAAAAAAATAATTTTCTACAAAACAGTTTAATTTTGTACCAAATTGTATTTCCAAGCCAAAAAGACGAATTTTCTACAAAAAAGTTGAATTTTTAACCAAAAAAAAGTAAATTTTTGACCAATATCAGTTGAATGTTCAACAAAATAGTTAAATTTTCAATTTAAAAAATTAATTTTCAATTAAAAAAAAACTAATTCTTAATTAAAATTATGAATCTTCAACCAAAAAAATGGATTTTCAGCAAAAAATGTAATAGTTCATATTTCACCAGAAAAATATTTTAATTTAAAATAAAAAACAGCAAAAAATAAGAATTTTCAATAAAACAGTTGAATTTTCAACAACAAAAAAAGTTCATTTTAAACTGAAACAGAATCATTTTTCAACAGACAGATGCATTTTTAAACAAAAAAGGTCCCTGTAAAACTAAAAGAAATTAATTTCAATGCGATAAAATCTTTACAATATTAATAAAAAAAAAAACAATAGTCGATTAAAATTGAAATTGATTTCTTTTAGTTTCTTTTTTTATTTTTATAAAAAAACAGCCTTTTACATAGAGTTAGTTTAGTTTACTTTTTTTTTTTTAAATTTGCTGAAAATTCAGTGTACTTCAACTTCAACTATTTGGTTTAAAATTCATCTACGTTGTTGAAAAATCGTCTCTTTTGATTGAAAGTCAAATTATTTGATTGTGAATGCAACTGTCTGGTTAAAAACTAATTTTTTGTCTTAAAGATTTATTTATTTGTTTAAAAATGCAACTTTTCTGGCTGAGTTTTAATATCTTTTATTTAAAAATTCGTTTATTTGGTTAAGAATTCAATTATTTTGCTCAAAAGTAATCTTTTTTGGTAAAAAAATGAACTGTTTTATTTAACATTCATATTTTTGGATAGAAAATTCCTCCTTATGGATTGAAAATTCATCTTTTATGGTGGTAAAGTCTATTCAAAAATTAAATTTTTGGTTGAAGTTTAATATGTTTTGTTTGGAAATGAAAGTTCTCAACTATTCGGTTGCAAATGCAACTGTTTTGTAGCAAATTATTATATTTTTTAATTTAACTATTTGATTGAAAATTATTCTTTCGTGATTTTTCGACTTTTTTACTTGAAAACTCAACTACTTTGTTGAAAATGCAACATATTTAGACTTGAAATCTTAGAAATGTAATGCGTTTTATTTTGAATTCAATATTGTATTCATATGCATTCTATTTAAAAGAATGTATTCGCCTATTTCTGTGAAAAATCATCCAATTACCCCTACTTCGAGAGCATTTTGGGCTGTGAAATTTGAATAATTAAAAAATTAATAATTTCACATTTACATGATACAGTCTCAAATTTAAAGCCTTCATTTTTGAGTAATTTCAAGTTTCAAATGTTCAAAATTTATGTAAATTATAAACTTCTCCCATTTGAAAATAATCCAAGTTAACAATTTTGACAGTTCATAAAGAAGTAATTTCAATGAGAATTATGTATCTATATTCCTAAAAAATAAAGTTATTATTTCAGTCATTCAGTGTTTGATAGTTTTTTTTTCATTATCGTTAAAAATTTAATGCGACTTTTTGTGGAGTTTTTTCGAAATTTTATGCGACTAATTTGACTTTCTGAATCCTTCTAGTCGATACGAGCACTGTAAAAATTAAAAAAAAATTTCGGTCGAAAAAAAAATCTGTCATTTTTTAGTTTATAAATCATTCGGCTACGCGGTCCAGCGGCCACCCTGTCTCTTTCTGAGTTACAGAATATTTATTAAAATAGGAAGTAAATCTTACTTCATAATGGGTTGAATTTCACTCGCGTGAACTTTTCCCCAATTCTTGATAATGCCTGGCATGTGTCCTATGCCAACGACCCCAACAGCTCGTGTTGGGACAATAACACCTTCATGCGTCATTCGAGGTTGGCAAGCCAGCTGAAGGGAATAAGTTAAAAAGAGATCGCGTTCTTTAACCATAACTTCCGCCAAAGGAGGAAATTCCGCACTTAGTTCCTCGATAACTGCATCTAGCGTCTCGCGATTTTTGCACTTTTCCACATCCTCTTTGGTAATAGGTTCCCTCGAACTCAATAATTTCCATGCGCATTTAAGTTTCTGCCAAAAGGACAAAGACCGGAAGGCCCTTTGCATTGTTATATTGAAGGGTCGATCTCCCAAATGAACAATACAGTTTGGAATTTTCGCTGCCTTGAGGTGGAAAATTAAAATATAATTTATAGATATGAAGAACCAAGCAATTCAATTATGTACATTCGAATTATATTTTTATCTAGCAATTTACCTCGACGAAAGCTGTGCGAAATTCACTTCCGGGAGCCATTCCCAATTCTTTTGTAACATGACGTGACATGCTCAAGAGAACTATGAACATCAGTCCACTGGTGACTCCATGTTTTTTTATCGCAGCACGAATGTCTTCTGATGATTTTATTGTCAAAATGTATTATTAAAAATTATTTGAATTATAAGTTTGATGGATTTTTGATTAAAATATGCTTACCGATACCAATATTCTCTGCCTGCTTAAGCAGAGTCTCTTCATCTAAATGGAGGGCATGTATTCTATGCTTACATAGTTCAATCATTACTATACTTGGCTGTACTGCCCGAATTATCTGCAAATCATTTTTTATTCATAGAAAAGTTTTATCAAATTTGATTACCTAACAAAACTTTACTTCAGGAATTAGAGCTTCCTCACAATTATACACACCGGTAGACATTTATATTTTCTTGACAATTTAAAATCTATTTGAAAATACTTTTGGTTTTAAATATAAAAATAGTTACAGTAGAGAATTACAATTTTCAATCGCAATTGTTATTAACGTAGAGGGAAAGAGGAACGCATTTACAAAATGTATACTTTGCCAAAATATTAATTACTTTTGAAGTCGCATTCAAATTTCAATGATTTTTAACTATCGAAAAAATCCAGCTTTAATTATCTTCAAATTTTTTACCCTTTTTCACGTTGAAAATAAATTTCTTTTTTCGAGAATAAAATCACAAAATACTAAATATGCATATGTCTAATTTTAATTACAGAATTTCTAGCGAAATTTCGTTTCCAAATTTCCAGCGAATTCTCGGATTTCCCGGATCGTATTCAACGCTTTTCCCCATTTTTTCTTTTGATATACGTATTTTACTTTCACACCTCATTATTAGTTTAAAAGTACTAAAAGGTAATAGAAAAGTTTACAAAACTGGTATTCTTTTAGCGGGATTGGTATGATTTTACCGATAGGGCTGGTTTAGGTTACGTTTTAAACATTCAAAAATTTCTTATACTTGAACAGTGGATTTATAAACCATTTTACACTTTAAAATGGTTACGCTCTATTTGTTCTGAGTTCAGATCTTAGCAAAATCAAAGGAAAAATCAGCACAGTTTCGTCCAAACATCGATTATATTCGATGGAATATAATCCAAAAAAAAATGTTATTATTTATACTTTTTCGCAATATTTCTGAAAGAATAGTACAAATATTTCAACCTAGTATCATATATTAGACGCAGGCGTGTTACACATTTACCCTACTTTGAGCAGAAAAAATGTAATTGGTTTTATTATCAAAAGTATAACAAAATTCAAAAAAATTAATTGGACAAGCTTCCACCATATATGCGTTGATTAAAAATAATATAAAATTACTCAAATAAATACTAATATGACTAAAAAGTAAAATTCGGAAAAAAACTTATAATTCAATATTTTTCGGACCAAACGAATACGTTGATCTTCACAAAAACATGAAAACAATTTATTGGAAAAATACATTTTTTCGACCTTTTTACATTTTGAATTTGTTACCCTGAAACTAATAATTTTAAAACATGGTAGACGCAGGACCGGGAAATGACAGTGAATTTATGTTTTGACTGGGAATTTTACAAATTTGTACAAGACAAATCTATTTATTCATTTAAAATATCGTAAGTTTCGTATCACATGATATAAATGCAATTTTAAATAACTCCGATTTCAACTTTTTTTAAATTTCAAGCTCAATTTTTAACTTTTTCAATTATTAAATCACTCAGTCTACAATGTGTAATTCTAGAATCTTGAAGTTCACAAATTTTCCATGTTAGGTCTTTGATACATTTTAGGTCTTCGACAGACCCGGAAACCCGGAAAATGACAGTGGATTTAGTAGTCATAAAAATGTGAGCGTCCGATTTAAACTTTATAAACTATTTTCAATTTTTAAATAATTTCAATTTAATAGATTCACAATTAAACGTTTTTATTCAATTTCAAATCCTATGTTCAAATATTGTTTCAGTCTAAAATATTCAATTTTTAACCCATTGCAAATTGAAATTATTTTAATTAAAAAAGAATATTTTTTAATATTTAGCTATATTTGGCTGTTTATTTAAAAAGAGCAATTATAAATCAAATAGACAAAACTACACAATTTACAACTGAATTGTTTCAAATAAAAAGCCTTGAATCGTTAAAATTTTAGAGTAATAAAATTAAACTTTCCAGGCTAGAATTTTAATTGTTTCATTTTATTAAATTTTTAATTTGCAAAAAAATGTTTTCCCAAATGTAGTGCTTATAAATAACAAACTTATCGACAAAAAATAGCAGAAATAAGGAAGAAAAAAAAACAGTAAAATAAATTTCTCTGCGTTTCACTTTTACACTGGCAATAGTGGACAAATTTATTGCCTGCGTCATATTTTGCTTAGCAAATTCCAAAATTCCCGGATATCTCGGATCGCTAGATACCCTGAATTATTTCCAAACTTTCAACTCTATCAACTTTGAGGGTTTTAAATTTCTACTTATTTCCAAACTCAGAAAAGTAAAAAATCTATGGTTTTCTTTCAACTTTTTCAAAATTGAATGCTTTCGAATTATCACACTTTAAATTTTCCTAAGATTTAAATTCGAAATTAAACATTGAAAATTGAATGAGATAACAGAAAAAATATTTTTGTATGTTTTAAATTAAGAGAGGAAATATATAAAAATTTGAGAGTTAAGAATGAGTTCAAAAAAAGAAAACTGTAAAATCCACACAAATAGAAAACTTTCAAATATTTCAGATTCGGGAACGTAAAAAATGCAGGCGAAATATGAATGAGGTTGTGAGGCATATGAATAAGTCAATTTAAACATTTCTAGTACGACTATATTGATTTAAAAACGTTAATTACCTTAGAAACATCGTTTTGACTTTCTACACTAAAATGTGCAGTTCCGATTAAATATAATTTTCCACCTTCTGGTGTAGTGAGCAATGTAACTGTAGGTGGTAAATTGTCATCTATGGTGGAATCGTATTTTTCAATCTTATGTGCATCATTCGTCGCCCCGGTATCACTCACATTATCCTCAACATCTGATTCTAAACCAGATCCGATGCTTTCTAAATTAAACAATTTTAACAATAAATTCACTATTCACTCTTATACATATAGAAAAGGTCGACTAATTTTGGCTACAAAGGTTAAAGAACGATTTCCCTGTAAAAATGTGTATCCTCTTTTTGCAAAATGTATACTTCGTTAGTATTTTAATACCTTGAAATTTTGCATATTTTCTTCTTTTCCTATGACGAACAGGCATTGTAAAAGGCTACTGAGACTCGAAAAAAGAACTAAGAAGTGCGTCGTCAATGCTTGTTCCATTATTTAATTAACTGAAGCTCAAACAATTTTTTGAAACCCCACAAAAGCAGTTTAGCTTCGTGATTCACTGAGTGTCGGTCGCCAGAAAATGAGAAACGTTCTTGATTGAATTTTAGAACTTAATACTTTCGATGATCATAATTATTCAGAATTTAGCATTTCAAGGTGGTTAAAGTAAATAACTCTTTTTATTCTGTACTTTTGTCGCCTTTAACGTATTCAGTTTTCGAACTGATGATATACAAATTCACGTAAGAATGATATTTTGTTACTTTTGTGTGCACTGAAATAATTTTCTTATTTAAAGAAAAAATTTCATGTTTTAGAAAACAACTTATTCAGATTTGCCGGCGAAAATTTAGTTAAAAAAAAAGTGTAAAAAGTGACTACTTTTGTAAATAAAAATCTAAAAAGTGATCTTTGGAACGTTTTTATGAAATAGGCGTTTAAATTTGAAATAAATACATTTTGAACACTAATTTAAAATTATTGACCTTCAAACCGGCCATATTCAAATATCATCAATTAAAGGGTTCATTTCAAAAGTATTCAATTGAAAAATTTTAATTTTGAAGCGTACCAAAATATTTTGGAATTAAAATAACATATGGAAAACCTTATTTATTTGACGTCTTCCAGATAATAATTTATTTTTAAATATTTAATGACGCGTTTCAAAACTTAACTGGTTTCCTCATCAGGCTCAATCCTAATCACTAAATGTTAACATTTTAACAAGCATGTTTCGAGACCGAAGTCAATCATCATAAAATTCTTCATTACTCCTTTAATTAAAAATATTTTTATGTCAAATGCTTAAATTCTAATCCATTCAATTTGAACAATTTTCAATATTTAAACTTGTTAATCTATTTAGGTATACAATTTTAAATAAAATGTTGTTTATTAGCATTTCAAACGCCCTCAATTTGAAATTCGCCAATTTTTTCAATGTGCTTTTGATTCCAAGAAGAATACTCCCGAAATTAATCAATTGAGCAATATGAAAAGAATTATTATTTTTCCAACTTACGTGAAGCGTCGAAACTCAATACTCTCAGTGGATCGTTGTACCAGTTAATAAATTCTTGTGATAATTTTGGTAATTGTATGGGCTGCGGAGCATTCTTAGGATCTTCAGATTTTTCCATATTCGTTTTCATACTGCATCGAAAAATATTTTTTAAAAATGGTAACTTTTCTACAGAATAGATTTTCGAAAGGTTTTTTTAGGGACTTGTATACAGATCAAAATGGTTCTTTCTTTATAGAAATGCGAAATAAATCATTTCTGATTATTCAGATTTCGGATTAAAATGTTAATATATTTAATAAATAAAATGTATTTATTATCTACCTGTTTACATTTGAAAAAATTGGAATATTTCAATTAACTAATACCTTTACATACGAAAAATCATAAAGTTACAAATATAAACTAAACGTTCAGGAAAAAATAATTAATTTCTAATAAAGAACAGATTTTTTTCCATATTGTACATGACCTGAATTATCGGAATTAACCTCATTTGACATCTACAACCTGCTCCGAAAATAACATCTAATTTTAACAAAACATTAACAACTTTTAAACCCGGATGGGATTTTTATTCAATAATATTATCGCCAATAAATTGTTAAAATAAACAGATATTTGACATTTTAAAATAAGTAATTATTCTCACCAATTTTGTAATTCTATCAACAAGTGATTCGACAAAAGAGGTTCGTCGTGGCAAGATGATTCGATAGAAACGCGAATAAACAAAAATTAAGAATGAAAATAATTTTCCGTCAAGTGTAAATTAGAAAATAACTTCACTATTTTTCAGATTTCTTTTATCTCATCTCAACGTTGAGCATCTTCGGTAAATAAAAAAAATACTGATGCAAGTCACAATGACGCCACCTGCGAAGTGCCAACACACATCCACATGATTCTATCAATAGTGCCAATTATTTTATATTTCGAAAAATTGGTGTAATTTTGATCTTGAAAATTATTAATTTTAAATAGGACTGAATTGCTGTGTCATTTTTAAATCTCAAAAGTCTCTTTTTAGCAATTATTCTGAAACATTTTTATGCATTTATGTGATTATTATAAAATCACGTATATTTGCTTGTTTGGCAGTCTAACCTAAAGCAACGTTCCAGAGTTCGAAATTTGGCGCGGTTTTTCAAATTTATTTTCCAGCATAATCAAAAATAAGACTTCAAATTGACAGTTTACAAATTATAGACTACAATACTCTCTTTTTTGTGAAGTTACGGTTGAAAGTTTAAAATAGACAAAGATAAATGATTATAGATTAGAATAAAGTATATTAATTTCTTTACAAAACAAATCTTTCATATATTATTATTCATAAATTGGCAACTTTGGAAAATCATTACTTATTATTATTAATAATTATAATATATTAATTATTTCAAATGCATACAATATGGCAAATATATTCCATAATAATACTATTAATATGGAAAAATAAGAATAATAAATAAAAGGAAAATTTATTAAAGGGAAAAGACCAGTTTAAATTAAACACATTGAAAATTTAACAGAACAAACTTTAATATTTGTATATGCCCAGATTTTTCGTTTCTCTCCTTAAATAACAAAAAGCAAAAGGAATCTTCGTTTTAAACATATATTTATTATTCGGTCAATTTTTGTGATTTGCACACTCACGCGGTCGTAGAAGTTTCTTACGAGTTACAAAATTCACAATAGTTTATTTTCGTTTTGAGCTACATTCAGTAAAAATAATCTTATTTAAGCAATAATGAATGATTATCAGTTTGTGCAAATCGGGAAGTATCAAAATATTTCCTATACGTATTAAAGAAATGAATCTTCTTTTACGTATTTTTTAAACCAATATAACACGTCTTATCTTTCATAATCTCTCAGGCCTTTTCGTAGGAGAATTGATTCATTTTTACACGTGGAATATTTAAGGCCGTTTTTTATCATTTCGCAATACAGGAAACCGTTTACAAGTTTGATTCTAATACAAGTCGATACACATTTTACGACGCAATAACTCATGGTTTTTACCATTCGGATTAATTCAAAATATTAGAATTCAACAAAATTACAGAATGTAAGAAATATCATTATTTCGGATTAAAGCGATATTCATGTATGGATCATTGTATCCCACTCACGGTTCCGTTGAATTAATTAATTTTTATCTAGAATGTCTTACGACAATTTTTCTTTAAAAAGATCAAATCTTCGCCGGAGCAGTTTTTGAAAAAAAAAATCAATTTTTCATTTAAAAAAATCGAAGTACCCAGTTTTTCGCGAAAACGAAGCGAGATATGAAAAAAAGTTAGGAGAGCAAAATTGTTCCTTGGAAAAATAGCTAGAAAAGACCCCCTTAATAATTTTTAATCTCGCTTCATTTTTTTGAATAACTTGATTTTTCGATTTCAGTATAAGTTCCTTTTCTTCTTATTTATTGTTTTAGATATCATTATTTTAAGTAGAAAAGCTAGGAATTTACTCATACCCACATGTTTTATCATAAGCTGATAACATTTAAAAAATTTTGGCAAACAAAATATCTTCAGACAATTCGAATAATATTTATTTGCTCTAATTTCAAGAAGACAAAGTGATATTAAAAATGACTGAAGGAGTTCTTCTTGCAGTAATTTTTCGAATGAACAATTTTGGTAGAAGTCATTTCAACGGAACCGTGCCCAAGTTACTTTTTCTTCTTCAAAAATAACATACAATATGGAAAGAAGAATGAAAAGTAAAGTCTCAATTACAATAAAAATTGTGATATGCGTATCGTATGTTATACACGCGACATTGATTATTATTCATGTCTTTAAATTTTGTTCACTGTTCATTACGCCGTAATGATGAGGTGGACGGGTTAAATTTTTTGAACAATCTGTTTTTCTTCAGCCTCAGACTGCATTCTCGAACTGTAGAATTCAGATAATAAACTAAGCAGCCACACATTTATATTCATTCACATTTAGCTCTTTTCTTCGATCAAGATTTTTCAAATCTTCGTCGCTTGGAATATATATTTAAGAATCTATTTTAAACTACACTGTCCTTAGGTTTAGGTACACTATTTTTTACACTTATAAGCTCATTATAGTGATGGAAAAGATCTCTCCCTTTTCCCCAGTGCACAACGATCTTTCACACAATAAATCTATGCACCGCGTTTAATATTCAATCCCTGTTTTTCAACTTATTCTACAGCGACTGACTAGTTTCTCAACGCATTTATACATTTAGTAAATGTCTCGTCGCAGAAATCAGAAATTACATTCTGCATTCTAAACAATTGGTGCAATTAGGCGACACTTTCTGTAACAACGGAAACCCACTAGATAATTTCAATTAAACTTTTAAAAGTTACATTTTTTCAAAATAAATTAAGAAAAGAATACAGGACGATTTCATTTTCAAATTTTAAATTTGCTAGTGGAATTTCACGCAGTCCAAAATAGTGAAAAAATGATAGGGAAATTATTTCGTTGGTCGGTATTCAACTATTCATGTATTTGATAATTTGATCGACATCAAAACATTGAAGTACACAGTGACTAAGTCTTTTTCTCCAAACGCAAAACAAGCGCTTCAATATCTATAACATAGGTTTTCAAAATACCTTAATAATAGAGTTAAATACAATCAAAGCTGCCGCAAAAGATGTCTAATATTAGCTACATTTGTTTATTCCTAAATGTATTAAAAATTAAAACAATGCAATGCCAATTTCCAACTTTCTAAGATGTAGAAGCTTAAATTAAAAACAGAAGAATATTTGAAATCCCAGAGAAGATTCTTGTTTGCAAAAAGACACAGAAGATTCAGCACCTCTTTGGTCATTTAAAAGCGGAAACATTAAAAGAAATATATGCAATTACTAATTCCTTTCGAACATAACATATTTTTAAACTATTGTAATTGATAATACACGAACACATCCACTCAATGTTCTGTAAACAATTACACAGTTAGATACAATTACGACTTTCCTCGAGGCTTAGACGATCCAATAAGAACGCTTTACACACAATTACCTTGGTTTCAGACAGCAAGTCTAGCTAATACTTATCAACTAATGCTAAATTATAAATAAACTCAATCCTAAAAACACAATTCTAAACCTATGATAGGAATTTAAGACAAGACAATAACTTTGTGCAAAAATTAAATTAATTAAATTTCGCTCGACGCGAGCAAAATCTGAGAAAGCTGTTTTGCTTGGATTGCACTAATTAATCGATAAACAAAACAATATCAAGTAGAACTATGTCTAATAACATATTTACAAAAATTCGACTCAATTTAAGGAATTCGAAGTTCGGACAAGTTTATTATAGTTCGGCTTGATTCGAGAAATTACGAACAAGTCAGGCCAAACACAAGTATGAACGTGTTCAAACAAGGTCAAACCAGCCTATATAAGTAGATACTTGTATGTGTCTTTTTCTTTTTTCAATTTTGGACCGAAAATAATTGTCAAACTAAATGTTTATCGTTTTGTCCTCACAAAAAGAAAATTGTGGGTGGATTCAAATTATAAATTGAAATTGGAAACTATGATTATTTTCCGAAGGAACTTAAAAGATACAAACTGAAAAATACATTAATCAATTATAAAAATACGTTTTTCTGAGGGAAATAAAATAACACGTAGGTTTGAATGATGAAAAAGAACTTAAGGATTTGTGTACATGATAATAACAGATCTTTTTTGTTTCTCCCTGCACATACAAAAATAAGCTCAGATGGATACGATCTGTTTAAAACAAGTACATTTTTATATAACATGCATACACCAATATTTTTCTGGTTTTTTTTTTGTAATCAATTTTATAATTACTATTATATTTATACTCTAAACGATACTTTGTAGAGTTGGTACTTTTTTGAAAAAAGTAAATAGATGTCGAATAGAAAGTAAATTGTAGCAAAAATTGCTGTGGTGTCGAAAATTGCGTGACCCTATTCAAATTTTTGGAACATGACGCGTGTAATTTCAATTAATTTTACTGATGATGAAATGTAATTAGTAGATTGTATGAAAGGACATGAGAAATTCATGGTCCCGTGTATGTATACTAAAATTATTTGACTGGAAGTAGTATACTAATTATATAATTTACTTCAACCTACTGCAAATGTTATTTTTTTCCTGTATGTTATGTTACGCATATTATGCAATATATATTGAAAAATTCCAGTAAGCAGCGAATTTCAAATGTGCCGGTGTTGTGTCAAAATCCTCAGAGAATAGTTACAATAAATTATTTGTATTTATACAAAATAATAATGTAAGAGACTAGTACCCATATCAATATATTATGATAGGCCAGCATGTTTTCGTGATAGTTTCTTGAATCCTTTTCACTTTTTTGTTCTACTTGTAAGCTTGCATACTGAAAATCTAGAGGGCGAAGACACGCAGTTAGCTCATCCTCATGCGCTTCGATTGATTCATACCCGGCGCATCTAGGGAAAATGACAGAAAATCTGTGCATATTTGTCAAATAGTGAAAATAGTCAAATAGTCAAATTATATATGAGATTTTGTTCTTTAAATGGAAATAAAATTACTTACCTCCATTTGCAGTTGATCCAAATGTGTTGAAGAGAGAACAGGTGGTATTTTTCTGTAATTAAAATGTGGAATAAATTCTTCACAATTCAATAAATTATAATTCAAAATATAACGAAAATTTGTCATCGTCCAAATCGACGGTCCCGAGCCATTTTGACGTATCTCCAGCGAATGCGTTAAAACTGTCGTATCTCGTTGTTATTTTGGAAAAGTATCGTAACTCGCAGCATCAATTCCACAGTGTCGTATCTCTTGATACTGTTTTAAAAGTGTCGTAACTCTTTTTCTTTGTTTTTGAAAATGGAGCAATTCAAAATTCAAAATGGGTTAAAAAATAATAAATCAATTTATACCTCGCTTCTTCAAGCATGAAAAATTAAAATGTGTCAGTATATATACTTTAAGTATTACATAAACTCTAAAATGCTGTAGAATTTCTTTAAAATTTTTATTATAATCAGAAAAAAAAGTTTTTTTTTCCATGAAACCCATTTTTTTCGATAATTGAATGTATTTAATTTATAATATATTATATTTATATTATATTTATAATTCATAAAACGTTTAATGTTGCTATTCTTATAACAACTAAACGAAGTCTCCTAAAAACTCTAGAATCGCAATGAAATCATTTGATGAAATTTATAAAATAATTCTCATCTAATATCACTTATCATCCTTGTTGGTTTGATTTTTCTCCGCAAATTGAAAATAATTGAATTATTGATAACTTACGCGAAAAAAAAATTGACAAAATTACCGTGAAAAATAACTTTACAGTTCAGGCTCAATATTACATTCAAAGGTGAAAAATTGTGTTTGAAAAAATTCGAACAAAACAACTGAATGTTTCAACAAGATTAAAACGTACTCCACACATCAAATTTGATTTTTTTACAGTTGACAATTATAACAATTTCAGCTCATCTTGGTTGAAATCTACATTCAAAATCTCTTCGTCGATGATGTTTCTCTCACTTAAATTGACGTTTTGATTCACTGACATGTCCATTTCTAAAAGATTTTAACATGAAACATCGAAAGAAATAACACTCTTTCAACTGTTTTCTCTTCAGACGTTACTTCAGTTAATGTGAAAATTTTTTAGGTAACAGTTACGATAGTATGGAACAGAACGAACTCGAAAAATCAGAATTCACCAAACTTTCAATAACGTCGCATTTTTTATACTAATTTTTCATAAATTGAATAATATTACCATTAAACTGACACAACTTTAGTTCAATAGACTATAAGAATATCAATATTTCCTTAAAAAACGAATTACGACACTTTTAAAACACTATCAAGAGATACGACACTATGGAATTGGTGCTGCGAGTTACGATACTTTTCCAACGTGACGAGATACGACAGTTTTAACGCATACGCTGGAGATACGTCAAAATAGCTCGGGACGTCAAAATAGCTCGGGACCGTCAAAATGAGAATCACTTAAAATTATATTTTATCTCAAACTGAAAATATTTAGAATTGAGATTTAAAACTTATATTTTACTACTAAACTGATAAACATTCAAAAATGTTTTTCGGAATAAAAAATTATAAATTAAAAGACTTAAAAATGAACTTTTGTAAACTTAAGCTTTAGAACTACATTTTGTAAATTTAGATATTCAAATTTGCTTATTTGAGTAATTTGACAATTTTCTAAATTTAATTTTTTGAAAATTTCAACATTTTAAATTTCAATAATAGAAATTTGAAAAATGAAAATGCTATGTAATATCAAGTGATTGCACATATTTTTCAACCAAGAATTGATCAAATTACAAAGAAAGAAATAAATTCACTGCCATTTTGAGCGGTGAAAATTTAAGAATTTAAAATTGTGTACCTTCAAAATTGAATTATTCTAAAAATCGTTAAAAATCAAATCATTTATGAAGAGTAGAAAATTAAAAATTTTCTAACTGTTTAAAACGGGTAAATTTTAAATTAAAATTGTGAAACTAACGCATTTTTTATAGTTTCGACACGATTAAAAGTTAAGAAACTTAAAAAAAGTCTTTAAAAAAGCAATTTCTGAAACCGCAATTATAAATTGCAAACCGAATGATTTTAAATTAAAAAACTGAAAATGTCGCAAATTGGACTTTTCCATCTCTGAGTCTCAATGCTTTAAAATGATAAGTGCTTAAGATTGTGCAATTTCAAATTAAAGCATCAGAGATTTTAAAGAATTTCAAATTAAACTTATTTTCGGTCCAGCGGCCACTCTATGTACAAAAATACTTTAAATATATTTTCAATTGCGATTTATTTGAAAGGACATCAATTAAAATTAAAATACTTACATCACCCATCACAGCTATTGGAGTTGTTCCTGTAGCGACAGCAACTTGATGTTCAATTAAATAAAACATGTATTCATCGTAAAGCAAGCGGATGAGGTGAAAAGATCCGAAACTTGCTGCACTTCTCAATGTAAGATCTCGTATAACCATTGAACTAAAACATAAACATTAAACACATTTATTACATTAATTACATTAAATTCTTTGATGTTAAGAAAAGAGTAAACAGTGTTTAACAAAATTTATACTATCAATACAGATGTAAATGTACCTGTAAAAAGACCACTTGAGCAGAAACTGCCGTGCAGCTTTGGCAAAAGTTGGTTTGCCCTCATAAGGTTTGAGCACCTGAGTAACAACCCCCTTTAACCAAACCGCCCATTGCTCCAGGGAATTCTGCTGCTGAAGTGTAACTTTGAAGTCCGTTTCCAAACGTTGAACCACTGCATAATCACACTGACATACCCATGATGCCTAAATTCCAAAAACAAGTAAATTTAAATGTTTTAGTTTGTATCTTAATTAATTTTTTTTTTTTCATATTTGCAGTCAAAGATGTGTTCAAAAAAGTGTTCCATTTTTATAGCCTAAAAAATATTCCTGGATATTGGAAGTTCTTTAAATAAATCTGTCCATTACAAATTACCACCCGCAAAAATATTTGTAAGAAAAGTTGAGTTCAATACAACTTTTAATGACATGGAAACCAATAGAAGCAATGCGTTACTGTTATTATATTACACCTCTTATAATTATTGATGTTATAGAAATTAAATTGATATAAGGAAATTCTTCATTTTCCTTGTGCTTCTTTGCATAAGAATTAATGAAATTACTGAAAAGAAAGCTTGCCGGTTCGTTAAATATTTTTAAGCAAGAAGCATTGGAAATGCGTTAATTCTTTAATATCTTTGATGAAATTTATCAAGTCTTTAGCTGATGCAATTAAGAATTTAGCGTCCTTTTTGGAGTACAATTAATCTTTTTCTGATGAAAGTGACAGCAACTCGTGAACCACACAAAAATGTGTCAACTGATTGAGAACAATAACAACCGCGAAATATAAAAATAACAGCTTATTAAAAATAAAGTCTTTTCTAGAGGTTGACCACTCGACTTCGGAGTGTACAACATCAAATTTGAAGATTTAAAATATTTGAAGGGGTTTCTGAAAATATTTGAAGATTTTAGGCTTTCACAGATATACTCCTTCTATTTTTATATAAAAAAAGAACTATCATTATTAGAACCTGAAATTCTATAAATTATGATTTTATTTATAAAATATTTAATTTGCTTCTTATAAGTATGGTATTTTGTAATTTTCATTTAAATAAGAAAGGATTCGGTAATCCACTGGAAAAATTCCCATTCAATCAATCATTTATTAAATCTGAGAATAAATAGTTTTTACTTGTCAATAATAAATTATGATTATGCGAATCTCTCGGGGATCAAATATGTTGTATTTTAGAGGAAACTAGGTGATAAATTTTCACCTAATTAAGATCTATTTCGTTTTTTTTTCTGATTATGATAGCGTTTATCGTCTTCTTTTTTATATGGTTTTAATTTTATTCGGGCTAAATAATTGTTGTGGTTAGGAGAATTTTTTTCCATAAAATCGAATTTTCTCATTGTTCTCCCAACAGCGACAGATACGAACAAATGGTAAGATAAAAGTTTGCACGTATGAAAAAATTTCGATGAAAAATACTTCTTACTCTTTTGCGATATCTTGTATCGTTTACGAAATAAATTCCAAAATTATATTTTTAGTAACAAAAATTCTCCCGGCCTTAAAAAACGTTTAGCCCGTATAAAGCTGATAGGATGCCTTTCTCCTATTAGCAGAAACTTTTCAAAAATATAGGAAAAAATAAAAAGGTGGGATATTCCAGAAAATCTTTTTTTCGAAGTTTTCAAAATTTGAAAGAATAAAATAAAAAAGATTTTCTTGAAAACCCCACCTTTTTTATTTTATCCTATATTTTTTTACAGTTTCTGCTTATATAAGGGTGATATCCTATCAGCTTTATGTGGGCTTAAACATTTTTGAGAAAAATATAAATATCCTAATTAGGTAAAAGGCAAGTATCAGAGGTTTACCAAAAATTTCTTTTTAGTTTTTTAAACAAAGCAAAAAATTCAAATACGCATAACTTCGTCGAACATTTTTTTCGCAAATCGCAAAAATACGTATCGCCTTATTTAGTCTGAAATATAACATATTCCATCCCCGAAAGAATATGCGACTTCAAGATTTGAAAAGATCTCCAGATTTCAAGGATTCCAAAAGATTTCCAGAGATTTAAAAAAGATTTCACAGTTATTTATACAATTTATATTTTTATATAAAAAATAAATAAAAACTATATTAGAACTTGAAACTCTTAAAATTATGTGTTGTTTTTTTGAAATATTTAGTTTGCTTATTATAATGATGATACTTGCAGTTCAAATTGATAAGTAAGGAGTTGTTAATACACTGGAAAAGATATCTACTTGATTCGAAATTTAATAAATCCGAGAATAAATCGTGTTTACTACCGTTTTTACTTATTAATAATAAATTATGATTGAAGCTATGATAATAACATTCTGAAATGGAATTTTTGTGGACGTGATTATTAGAAATATTTTAAGATAATAAAAATGATAAAATATTTAAGAGATCTCATACAATTTTACAAGATTGCAAGAGATTCTACACCACATTGTAAGAGTGATTAACCCCTCGAGACTTTTTGATCATCTTCATCGAAAATAGAGGACTTTTAGGGGAAAGGCTGTGAAACCTGCCGTAATTATAATACATTTGAAAAAATCCTTACCTGTTCCTGGACATTGTGAAAGTCTACTCGATTCAAGTCCGCTAACATTTGACTAATTTGACTAGAGTTTTGAAGTACAGCTCGGGCAGCTTGAGCCAAATGATTCAGTGAAGTGTACCGCCTCAGTGTTTGTGCAAAAGCAGAAACTGCAGTCAACTATACACAAAAAACAGAGCAAAAAATAAAAGATATTGAAATTAGAAAGCTTTTACGTAATTGCTTTCCGTCTTTCATCTTACAAAATCAATTACCTTTATTTGCATCATTTCTTCTGGACAGTCATTCATCGCAGATGTCAACCACGATTCAAGACCCTTAGCGAAGTTTCTGATAGATTGAGTCAATGAACCTGTTACGACAATGAATCTAAATTAATATCATGCCAGATTTATAAATTGAAAATATAATTTTTCGTTAACAAATTCATTTCCTACCTAAAGTTACATTATATATAATTAAATAGTGAAATTTGAAAACAAACTTACTGGGAATCGGCCGCAGAACATCAGGCATGAGAACTTCGACTAAATTCTGATAAAAGGTGTAGTCAACCCGTCTGATGAAATCCTGCACTTCCGAACACTTGCACATCTGATAAAGCTTTGTCCTAAAGAAAACAAAGAGTAAAATTAATAAATATGATCAGTAACGATTCAAATTAATAATATCCGACAATTTAACCAGAAAAATTCCTTACTTAGACAAATATTTCTCCTCCTCACATTCGTCGCCGTTATTATTATCCTGACTGCGCCAGAATTCCCTCCACAAACTTTCGATTGTCGCGAATTCAAAATTCAAAACAGCGTCTAGAAAAGCTTCGCAGTGTTCTCTGTAAATACTACGGAAGGTGTCAATATCTTCCAAAGTACAATCTTCCGGCAAAGATGATCCATGTCCGACAATAATTTCTGGAAATTCTGGAATGGCGCTACTTGCTTCTCCTAAATATTGCTGATACTGTGGTGGAGAGTTATTGGAAGAAATATTCGCATTGGAATGAGCGTTGGCGTCATACGATGTGTCCTGCTTTTGATTAACAAATTTGAATCGTTTTGCCTGTGAATTTGGCGTTGTTTGCTGACGGGAAGTTCCGTCTTCGTTAAGCATATTCAATGGCGAGTTCGGTTTTACTCGAATTCCGTAGTAATGGTACTTCGAATTTCCTCTGGAATTAAATAAAAATCAAATCATCTTTCAACTCTGATCCCCCCTTCTTAAAATGTAGCTTCTATCATTTTTGGTATAAAAATATTTCTCACCTAGTGCCTAAGCGTCTTGTTCTCAGTCCCAGAAACACTGAGCGTATTAATTTCCCAAAACTCGCTGCGTTTACGGGGTCTAGTTTATTGTCCGAGCAATGGCGAAGATAGTGATTGTAAAGTGTTGATCTTGGAAGAGATACTCCGTCTGAAGTTTCATAATTTTCTAGCAGCCATTGAACCTAACAAAAGATTAGTTTTAATGTGTGCCCAATGGGAAAATTCTGTTGCATGTTATTCGACTTTACCTTTACTTTATCAATTTTATCAGATTGCCTTTTTCTAAAAGAATCAAATTTAATCATCTAAATTAAAGTGTGATGAATTTTAACTTTTACTAGAATTTAATATGAAAGAAAAATTGGTAGAGGGATAAAGTCGAACTCGTGTGAACAATTAAACATCAATATCAAAACCTGCAGGTATAGTTCGTTATTATGTACAAAATTTGATTTTACTTTGCTGAAATTTGTGGAAGGATTAAATTGAAGCCTTTTGAGTAAAAAATAAAGCACAAGGACTTAAAGCTGACATGGGTAAAAGCATCTTTAGCATTTTTTTCTTCTTTTCAATATGAATAGTGACAAATAATGTATGCTGGTAGAAATTTCATATGCGCTTAGGAGTAATTATTATTACATCAAATGCGAATGTAACGAAAGTTGACGTGTCCAAAAAACAAGGTACTAACTCGTGGTGGACCAATTAAGAATTCGAATTATACAAATTAAAACATTTGTAATTTTAAAATTCTAGAGTACAAAATTGAACAATTTTATCGTTTAAATAATTATAACAGTAATGAAAATTATAAAATTGTATACTTTAAACATATGATTCAAATAGAACATACAAATTAAACATTTATAAATAGAAAGAATTAAAAAAATATTAATTATAAGCTTAGCAAACTAATGAACTTCCAATTGAACTTTTGCAAATTAGACCATTTATAAATGAGACTCTGTAAGTATAAACAACTTAGAATAGAAAACTTTCAGAAATCGATATTTTTAAATTGAAAAACGTTTAAAATATTGAAGAGTTAAATATCTTATATATTTAAAAGGAAATCTTGAAAATTCTTAATGAAAACTTCGAACTTTAAAAAGTCGAACGAAATTAAAAAGTCTTAACTTTCAAGTAACAAATATTCAAAATAAGATGATTTCAGTCTTAAAATTGACCAAATTTAAATTAGAGTCAGATGAAAATAAAGCATTTCAATAATAAACCTTAAAAATTAATAATTTGAAACTTCAAGACCTCAATGGCTCAATATCAAAACATTTTAATTTAAAACGTCTTAGAAGTAATCAATTTTCAATTAAAAAGATTAAGATAGTAAAAAGTACTTTAAAATATTACAATGTTAAAAAATAAACATAAATTGAACCTATTTTAACTTGGAAGCGTTCAGAATACGAGAATTTTAATCTTTAATTGCACAATTTCAAAAGGCATACGTAGAAAAATCAACAGTTTCAAAAATAAGATGCACAAAAAGTTCGCAATTAAAAGAAGGTCCAAATTAAAAATGAGAAAATTAAACAATTATAAAAAAATGTTGATTTTATAATAAAATATTGATAATTAAAAATTTTTAAATTAAGTATTGAATTTTATGTATTAAAAACTGCAAATTTTCAAAAATTGAATATGTAAAGTTATAGAAGTTCAATTTTAAAGCCTTATAAAATCCCATGTCCAATGTAGGTATTAAAGATTTAAGCAAGATATGGAATCGCAAATTTACTGAGGAAGTAAAAAAATTGTTTTTTAATCTTATAGTGCCAGAAATAATTTAGTTATACTGGAAAAACTGCAAACCCCAAGGTGGTAAGTATACTTACCACCGTGCTTGTAAGGCTTTCAAAACGTTCAACATGTTTATTTTAATCTCAAGCTTTCAAAATTAAACAAGTTTGAATTTAAAGTTTTAAACGTTAAACAACTGAAGCCTCCAATCTTTGTTCTATTTGATCATTTTTTCAATAAGAAATTTATTACGAGATAGAACAGAAAATCCTTGGGCTTACATTTCTTATCATACTGTGGGCATAGATTTAAGTGAAAGTATTTTTGTTGGTCCAACGTTATCTCTATCGTGGCTTTAATTTAAAAACTAGAAATTATTTTAAAAACTGAAAATTTTAAAATGGAGCTTTAAAACTTAATAATTTTAAATTTTAAGGGCTTAAAATGAAAATTTTATGAGATAATATATGTTATTGAATAGATTTGAAATCTTCAAATTAAAGCTTATAAAACTAAACATTGCAAACTGCGAAATTGTTCAATTTCAAATTAGAATCAAGGCAATTAACCTTTCGACTACACCCTCGGTCAAAATGACCCGGCACTACTGTTTTGAGCATCGTCACTCTAAAGAATTTTTTAGTGTGAAAATCATTAGGTCATCTAGTTAAAATTATAAATGCGAAAATTTAAACTTTTTCATAGCAGTCATTTCTAAAAACGATAGGGTCAATTTGAAGCAGTGTGTACTGAATAAAACATTAGAGAGGTATGTAGTCGAAAGGTTAAAAAGATGTGAGCCCTGGTCTGAAAAAATGCCCGGTTTTTTTCCCGGTTTCAATATTTTTATGTGGGCTTTCAAACTAAACTAAAAAGCTTTGAAAGTAATGCCAACTCGTTAATGCCTTCTCGTTTTGGATACGTCTAATAATAAGTGAATGATAATGAAGCGATGATAATTATTGACAACCATGCAGACAGACACATATTAGTATGTATAAGAAAGTAGCTAACAAATGGGGAGTCGATATGGCTTACGGTGGCCTGAGAGACTCTAGTGGCATGCGTCATATTCGCAGCAGCGGCAGCTTCTTCCACGCTGACAGTAGTGCTACCTGAATTACCGCTGATCAGGTATGCCCCTCCACCACCGCTCACCACTGCCTCCTATCAAACATCCCATTACACCATATCCTTGTTAATTCCCCATATTTTCGCCTTGCAAGGAAAATTCCAAAGTTTCAAGACTCTGAGAAAGCTAAAAACTTCGCAGTTGTCGAATCTTCGCAATGTTGAACCACACAAATCACTGAATTTCAAATTTACACAGTACTTTCCAGATATTAAATTGTACAACATTTCAAATTAGAAGCAGAAAATCAATCCTTAAAACTAACTTACGAATGTTAGTTTCGAACTTCCTCACAGTCAGGTTTATGTTTCAAATCAGGGTGGCCACTTAAACTTAAAAAGAAGTTCCAGGCTATATACCGGTTTTCCCGATCAAAGATTATATTTTTCCCGGTTGACTTTTAAGCGATTATAATCATAATTACTCAATACTAATTGCTTTATTATATGAATTGAACAAATTAAACATTTTAGAACTGCAAGGCAAAATATATAATGTGAATTATTGTAAAAGTGATTTCAGATTTCAGAGCGCAAAATGCTCTCAAGCCAGGGGAAATAGAGTGATTTTCAGGAAAATAGGGGAATACAAGGGAAATCAATTCCGTTAAATAACATAACATTAATGTGTACCATATTGCTAAGATTTCAAGACGAAATATATTGCATTTTCAACAAAATAGTGGAATTTTCAACAAAATAGTGGAATTTTCAACCAAATAAAGATAAATTTTCAACAAAAGAGTTGACTTTTCTAGCTAGAGTTGATTTTTTTTTTGAAAAAATTTGTCTTTTAAAGCCGAAAAGATGAATTCTTAACAAGCAAGATAATTTTCAACCAAAAAAGATCAATTTACAACTAAATTGAAGGTGAATTTTTCGCAAAATAATTGAATTTTCAACCAAATAATCGAAATATTCAAAGAAAAATAATTAAGCTCCAACCAAAACCACTTGTATTTAAAACCAAATCGGTCAATTTACAAGCCAAAAAGACGAATCTTTTAGAAGACAGTTGAATTTTCAACCAAGAACTATGAATTTTCAACCAAAAAAGATGTATTTTTAACCAAACAGTTGAATTTTCAATCCAAAAAGACGAATTTTCAACATAACAGTTAAATTCTCAAACAAAAAAGATGATATTAAAAAAAAATAGTTTAATTTTCAACAAAATAATTGAATTTTTAACCAAATAGTAGAATTTTCAACTAGAAGAGATGTATTCTGGACCGAAAATATAATAGTAGACTCTTCAATTGAAAAGAATTAACTTTCAACCATAATTGATTAATTATCAACCAAAAAAGGCGATTTTTCTACCAAAAGATGGATTTTTTATTTAAAAAAAAAACGATAGTTCAACAAAACAGTTACATTTTCCACCGAAAAAAAGATGACTTTTTAACAAAAAAGTAGAATTTTCAACAAAATAGTAGACTTTTCAACCAAATTAGATGAATTCTAACCTCACAATACAGTATTAGAATTTTCAAATAGGAAGAATTAAATTTAAAAAAAAATGATTTTAAGAAGATTAATTTTCAACAAAATAGTAGAATTTTTAACCAAAAGAGATGCATTCTGGTTGAAAAACATAATAGTAGACTTTTCAATAAAAAAGAATTAAGTTTCAGCCCTAAGAGATGAATCTTCAACCCAAAAAGGAAACTTTTCTATCGAAAGATGAATTTTCAATCCAAAAGAACGAACTTTCTATCCAAAAAGACAAATGTTCAACAAAACGGTTGAATTTTCGACCAAAAAAGATGACTTTTTAACAAAATAAGTGAATTTTCAACAAAAGAATTAAGTTTTCAACAAAATAATGAAGTTTTCAACCAAATAGTAGAATTTCTAAGCAAAAGAGAATAATTCTGGACTAAAAATATAAGTTTTTTTCTCCGCGAAAAATAATTCCCTTTCAACCAAAAGACGAATTTTCTACCATAACATCAATCTTCAGTCCAAAAGGGACAATTTTCTATTCAAAAAAACGAATGTTTAACAAAATAGTTGAATTTTCGACCAAAAAAGATGAATGCTGAACCAAAAATATAATAGTGACTCTCCAATTAAAAATCTTTTTTCCAGCAGAAATAGGGTGATTTTTCAAGAAAGTAGGACAATAAAAGGAAAATAAATTCTGTTAAACAATTTTAACTTCAAACCACTGTAACTTTAACTTTCAATAAAAAATAGACATTCTTAAACAAAAAAGGGGAAATAGGGGAAACACTGTGAAGTCTGTGATTTAATAAACCGCAGTGAAAATTCTGGGCAAGGAAGCACTTGACGTTATTTCAGAATATAAGCTGTAACGTTCCGCAAGAAAACGGCCCACTTTTTCGATCGTAGTTTAGGAGATATTCACATTTTTGTGATCCAGGATCTAAAACATAGATTTTGAATTTTCGATAGAAAATCATACTTCAATCTGTTCTCTATTAGGTAACATTATACTCTTATGTACCCGAAATGACCGGAAGTGGGTGAATTTTACATTTGACGACAAAACATATAACATGTGAGCTTATGGCACCCTCCAACTTCAAATAAGTTTTTCTCGAGAAGCGGGTTTTCAGTTCATTTGTGAAACATTTAGAGTATCCCAAAATTATAACTTTATATGCTAATTATTAGTAATTAATTATATATATATATATATATAATTAAAAAGTAAAGGTTAACAACCACCGCAGGGTCCCACTGGGAGCAACTGCCATCTAAAAAATGCCAGACTAAGTCTCGGTTTTCCCAGTAAGTGGCCACCCTGAAAATCTTCTATTTGAATATATCGTAAATATGTTTCTTTACATAAATAGAGATACCAAGTAATATATCATACCATACAATTGCATACACAATTAGTAAGTTTTAGTAATTGACAAGACGTACATCATTGCTGAGAAATATTAAGGTGTTATTTTAAAAGCAGTTAATTTAGAATTAAAAGGTTATTGGTAAAAATGCAAATGTATATTTTTTTACTATAAATTACTACAGATTTTGATAACTTACCGCACTTTCGGTTTGAGGGCTCGCACGAGCCGCTGCGGCAGAAATAAGCGCGTGAGTCGCTGCATCTCCGTCCACAACACTTTGCTGTATGAGATAAGCTCCATTTCCTTGTGATAATAATTGTCCGGCTGTTGTATTTGATCCCTGAACCTGTAAATGTTCCAAGATTGTCGGTTTTGAATTTGGCGATTAACTAATTAAAATATAGGAAAATATTGACAATGAGTATTTAAGTATAGGAAATAAAGTGAAAATAGTACAATTTCAGTTTAGTAAATTACCTGTGCATAAGTTACTGGTGTTGTCGTTGACGTGAAATACTGACTCGAGGATGGTGTGTACATAGTCCCTGCTTCGCCGACAGCATAAACAGGATATGTCCTAGAAAAAATTATTTCAAGTGAAATAAGTTACACATCGTATTTTATTTTGATAAATCAGTTGATCCAATCAACATGATGTTTGGATTATTTAAAGATATTTTCCAGGTTCAGGGGCTTTATCATTTAGAGACATTAAAACAATATATTAATAAAAGCCTAAGAACACTTACATCTGGCCATTCGTCGGAATATACGTGGATCCATCGCCCTCCACATACTGAACATAGGTTGGATGTGAAACTGAATCGGAACCCACTGCCTCGCCGTCAGCAGCAACTGAAACAGATTCCATAACTTTTCCTCTTCATTCGATTATCAACGTGTATTGCGAACCGACATTCAAAGCTTTATTGAAGCAAGCAATGGACATCAAGTTTGACTTAAAGTAGTAGTACATAAATATGAAGAAAATTGGAAATTTTCAGCTTGAACCCTAATTCCGTTTCTCAATTTAAGATTGAAAGAAGAAATTTTTGTATTAGTGTAACGACATTAATAGTGAGCCACCTTAGGGTTCCGGAAAATAAATCTGCACTGAGCTACTAAAAATTAGTACTGAGCCAAGTTTTGCATTAATAGTGAGCCACAGTAATCGGTAAAGAAGAATAGCATTCGTTTCTAGCGCCACCTGGGAATTCTTATTTATAACAAGTCGTAAAATCAGTGCTCCAGTTTGTATTCTTTTTTATCCATCGCTTATACTTTTACTCATTTGTTGAGTCGTAATTTTTAGAACAAATGAATAAGAAAAATTAGTGTACTTATTTACTTAGACAAAATTGCACCTGAGCGCCATCTTCAGGCGTTTTCAGCTATGTCGGTAAAAGCATATATTTTGGTGGCTCACTATTGTTGTACAAGCTTTAAATATCACAGCATCATTACAGATCATTACCATTTTTTTATAAATAGAGAATTATAGGTTGCCATAGCCCGATATTGTCTGGTAACACTATTGTCTGATAACATATTACAGGCCTCGGACTCACTTGAGAGATCAAACATAGTGTAAATAGTGCACCAAATTTGAAAAAATTGCATCAAAATAGTGTGATACAATTTTTTAAGCATTAAACTTATGTGTAGTCCGAAATGAAAAAACGTGCAATGGAAAATTGACTTTATTTTTTAAGCAAAATTTTCAGACTTCTATGCTGATAATTTAAAAGTATTAAAAATAAACTTCAATGTTTATTTAAAGTGTTATTTTTTAGTCTATAAAGTATCAAAATTCCTATTTATTTATCGTAGGCTTCACAATCTTTTGCCTATTCCCCTCTTTTTCTCGTTTTCCGCTTAAGTGAGAACTAAATTAATAGAACCCAATGAAAAAATCCTACTATTTTTGGTTGAAAGTTAATTATTTTTAATTGAAAAGTCTACTATTAAATTTTTGGTTAAGAATTAATCTTTTTTGGTTTAAAATTGAATTACTTTATTGAAAGTTCAACAATTTGATTGAACTAATTGTTTGAAAATTGATGTATTTTGTTGAGAATCCGTCTTTTTTGGTATAAAATCAGTTTTTTGTGTGTTAAAAATACAACTGTTTGGTTGAAAATTCGTTTTTGTTGGTCAAATCCAACTGTTTTTTTATTTTTAAATAATTATTATTTGAAATATCAACTATTACATGTTTTGTTTAAAATTCATCTTTTTAGGTTGAAAATTCAACTACTTGATTGAAAGTTGAACTACTTTCATAAATTTCATTTTTTTTGTTGAAGATACACCATTTTAGTGGAAAATTCGTGTTTGTTTTCTTTTTGTTTTTTTTTTAAATTAATTATTTAACTAAAAATTTAACTACTCTGTTATTTTAAACAGTCAACTGATTGTGAATTTTTTATCAGCTAAATGTTATGCAAGAATTCAGACGATATAACTATGTTCGTGAGCCTAACTATTTTATTTATTTTATTTTTATTCATTCATTTATTTATTTTATTTTATTATTTTGATAAAGAAGAGTGCGCCAACTTAGTATCCGCCCTAACTCACGCTTCCTCGCTCCTGCTATTCAACTATCTTGTAGAAAATTTGTCTTTTTGACTTAAAAATTCCAAAATTTGGTAGCAAAATTCATACTATTTGGTACAAAATGAAACTCTGTTGTAGACATTTTTTTTTTATTAGGAATTAAATCTCGTAAATGAAAATTTCATTACTCCACTTTTTAGTTCAAAGTTGATCTTTTTAGTTAAAAATGTTTAGAGAAAAAATACACTGCAAATAATTAAAATAAAATTCATCTTTTTCGTAGAAAATTAATCATCTGCGTTCAAAATTCAACTGTTTGGTTGAAAAATAAATTAATTTTTTTGAGGATTTTCCTTGAAAATTGAACTATTTAGTTGAAAGCTGCACGACTTTGTTAATTCATGAGAAACAGAAAAATTTTGCCACCAACCCGAAAATTATCTAACGTTATTTTTTTACAGATTATGCACATTACATATTATGGACATAATTTAGGCACGGACCCTAATCAGCCCATTGGGACTATTTTTCGGTATGTTTGATTCATTGAGACGGCAGACACATTACTTTAGCCAATTAAAGAAGAAGTTCAAAAATATTTTTAAAGGAAAGTAAAGAAAACGTGGCATTAGCAGACAATTCCGAGAAAATAATGTCCTTAGTGTAATTTTTTTTCGAAATAGTAGCAAACTAGTGTCATCGCTCAAAAGACGTGTTAAGTAGTGTAAATAGTGTGGTGAGTTCGAGGCCTGATATTATTCCTGACAATCTAATACAGTAAGCTTCCATTTACTTTAAGGTCCTTGAAACGTACCCGACCAATTATTTTAAAGCTGGAGGGGGCCCCCGCCCTTACCGCGAGTGGGCAGTTTATTTTTATCAACGACGTTCATTGGCTGCCCCGTTCTTGTATCGATGCGCCGGCTGTAGGCTACTTTTTCAATCGAAAAGCGCGCGAGATTTGAAATCAATAATAATACTCTCAGCGCGTAGGGCGAGAGAAGTTTGCGACTCTCGCCTCGGAAGGGCTAGGTGCGCGAGTACTCTGTCGAGTACATATATTGCGCAATATTATGGAAACGGTTCAGGCGAGTGGATATCCGGCTTATTTCAAATCCAGCTTACTGCGCATCCGGCTTATTGCGCAGTTGAAAAATTCGCGGTCCGTTAGTCTGCATGCATGCATCAGTGTTTTCAAGTGTTTTTGTTGGCGTACGACAATTTGCCAACTAAAAGTCAATATTATAGAATCAAAAAACGACGCAAATATTTCGCGGAATAGTGAATTTTGTGGCATGACGTCGATAGATGGAAATGTCAGCCGTCAGGAAGGTTAGTACATGGTACTGCAACTGCATACGACTTTTTAGAGAAAATCGCCGAAACGTAAAGGTAAGTTATAATGGCCTGCATAGTAATCTTTTCAAGTGTAGAATGCATTTGCCCAATTCCGCTTCTTCATCCTTTTATCGGTTGAAGACCTTTCAGTTTCACGAAACACAAGCAACTGTCTGAAATTTGAGGTTAGAGTACCATTCATCCGACATTTAGGATATTTTATTTTATTTCGTGAAATTGAAAGGTCATGAATCGACAAAAGAACGGAACATGACTGAGAAAATAGATTTCACACTTGAGAAATATTACTGTTTGGACATTTATGACTTACGTTTATAATATTTCTCGCAAAAGTCGTATGACGTATTCCTATGACGCCATACTAAAATACTCAATTTAAGGCTTCCCGCTCTTCGGGCCTCTTTTTAATTGGTCAGACACTGTGCGGAGACGAATATACCGGGACCGTGGTGGGAGTTGCCGGAACTGCGCAAATGGAAATAACCGTCTACAGCCGACAGGAAATAAGGGTGTTGGTGAATAGGTGAGACTCCACTGTAGTTGAATTTTCAAACAAAGTGATGGCATTTCAACTAAAATATAATACCGTATTTAAACGTTGAATTTTCAACAAAACAGTTAAATTTTCAATTTTAACAACTAATTTTTAACCGAAAAAAAAGGAATTTTCGACTAAAATTAGAAATCTTCAAACAAAAAATGAAAGTAGTTCAACTGTCAATCAAGGACTTGAATTTCCAATCTGAAAAGATGAATTTTCAACGAAAACTGTAATATTTGACATTTTAACGAAAAAGGACAATTTTTAAACAAAATACTAGAATCCTGATCTAAATCAGATTAATTTTCAACCGAAACCGATCATGTTTCTATAGAAAGAGATACATTTTCCAACCAAAAAGATCAATGTCCAACAAAATACAGTGGAGTCTCACCCATTCCCCATCTCCCTTATTCCCTGTCGCCTCTATTCCCCGTAGACTGTAGAAAGTTATTTCCATTTGTGCAGTTCCGGCAAGTCCCACCACGGTCCCGATATATTCCCCTACGCGTCAGTGGCTGGCCAATTAAAAAGAGGCCCGAAGTGCGCCCTTTTAACTTTTGAATTGAGTATTTTAGTATGACGTCATGGGAATACGCCATACGACTTTGACGAAAAAATATTATTAACGTAAAAATCATAAATGTACAAATAGTAATATATGTCAATTGTATCTCATTTTCTCAGTCATGTTCCATTCTTTTGTCGAATGACGACCTTTGAGTTTCACGAAATAAACATATAGGATTTTGGACTATATGGTCAGTTGCTTGTGTTTCGTGAGACTGAAAGGTCTTCAACCGATAAAAGGATGAAGAAACGGAATTGCGTAAATGCATTCTACACTTGAAAAGATTGTTATGCAGACCTTTATAACTGACCTTTACGTTTCGGCGATTTTCTTCAAAAAGTCGTATGCACTTGCAGTACCATGTACTAACCTCCCAGGCGGCTGATACTTCCACCTATCGACGTCATGCCACAAAACTCACTATTTCGCGAAATATTTTACTCGTTTTTTTATTATTATTATATCACTAAGCCGTTTCCCTTTCGGGGTAGGCGTGAATTGCTCGGTGGTGAAGTAGTGATGTGTGGATGGGTATATAGGTGAAGGGTAGATAGGTATATAGGTTTAAGGTATAGATATTTTAGATTTACATACATACAGACAGACAGACAGACAGACACATTCGTAAAAACCTGTTTTTTGGGTTCAGGGGGTCTCAAAACGTAGACATTTGACAAAAAACAGGGGGGATATTGAATATATATATTGAATATCTCAAATTTTATTTTTTTTTTAAATAGTAATTAAATATTATAAAGAGGAGAAATTTCTTCTCTGGATGAGAATGTAAAAAATTATTTGCGAAATAAAAAATTTCCGAAAGTATAAAAATCCCGACTTGGAAAATTTTCGAATAATAGAATTCCCAAACAATGTATAGTATTAGTGAATTTGAAAATTGCAGAACAATAAAATCCTGAGCAGCTTATAATATTACCGAAATTAAAATTTCCCGAATAATAAAAGTTTTGACAGAAAATTGCTCAATTATAAAATATCCGATACTGAAAAATTGTCGATACTGGAAAATTATCGAATTCAACCAATTAATTTTTTTGTAATAAATCATATTTATTCATTGAAAATAAAATATTTTGATGAAAAGAAATTTTTTGTGAATGTTCAATGCATTTTTTGTAAAATATTGTTTCAACTTGAAAAAAAATTAATTGAAATAAAGATATTTCATAATGGAAAGAAACAATACAAGAACAAGACTTTTATCACAAAAGCAATCATTAAAAAAAAATACCATGGACATTTAAAAAAAATTTGCATCGAGAATTTTTTTAAATTTTGGGTATTTCAAATTTAAACAATTAGTTTAAAAAATACATTATTTGATTAAAAAAATTCCATATTGTTTAAATTCGGGAATTTGACAGCGTCGGATATATTATACTTCGGCAATTTTCTGTGACGAATTTTATTATTCGGAAATTTTCAAATTCGGTAATATTATAAACTCTAAGGAATTTCTAAATTCAGTAATATTATTAAATTATATTGTAAGTTACAAAAATATCCAATATTTCTGCAATTTCAAAAATTTATGGTAAATTTATAAATTACGCAAAATTCTGGAACTTTTTGCAATTTTCGAACTTTTTTATTTTTTTTCGAAATTTTTGAAATTTACGGAAATTTAGAGTATATGAAAATTTTCAAATATTTTATATACCCACTGCCGTAAAAAGTACGTTTTACTCCCTAGAAAGTTAAAAAATGATAATATAGTTTATTGCAGCATAATATTTTTCAAACTTAACGAAGTACTTTTAAAGAAGACGAACTCGAACTCTTAAAAAAATTGTTTCGAAAATTTGTTTATAACAATAAGAAATACATTTATTTTCTTTTTTATATTTGCGTGTTGCTTAAATTGGATTGAAAATGAAAATCACTTAATAAATATCCAAAACCATTTAAAAATCACCTAGCATTGCTTATAATACAGTTGTTGAAAATAAATTATTCAATTAAAATAAACTATCAAGTTATTCTTCGCGAATATTTATTTATCAATAACACACTAATATCCATCATTTCAAATCAATTACGTATTATTAAGACAACCATATCTTGAATTCTTCAATGTTTTGCAACTTTATGTTTAAATAAATTTTAAAAAATTTTCTTTTCAAAGTTGGCTTTAGGAATTTCTCAACAATTTAATTGGCTTTAATTAACAAAAAACTTTGAAATCGATTCAAAATTGTATCCGGAATCATATTTTGAAAAATTCCTAACTTTGTAATTTAAAAATTCTCAGAAATTTGACCTGGTTGTAAAATATTCACCGTAATAATTTTGTCGTGAATGAAGATAGGGAAAAAATTCTAAATATTGTTGTGAAAGTACAAAAATTTTGTTTAAATTGTTATTTTGTAACGTTATTCTTTTATTTAAGATTTTTTTTTCAAGTAAAAAGTTAAAATGTAAACGTTATGTCCTCGTATTTTTAAATGTTATGCAATCTATTTATATTATTTCGAAAAAGTTGTATATAATAATAAGTAATATTTTAATTGTTCAAAATTTCAAAAGCCTGTCTGCGCGCCTGTTTTTAAATTAAAATAGTATTTTTTCAGTGTTTGAATTTGTCAACTGAAAAATAAAGGTCAAAAGCATTTAAACATTTTATGATAAGTCGAAAAATGTTGAGTAATATTCAGTAGGAAATCATGAGGTGTGGTGAGTATATTATTTAGTGAAATTAAATGTTTTTAATAAGCCATTATTAATTCGACCAAAGTATGTATACTCTTTTAATTTATTGTGTACATATACACAGATTTGAATGATCAAATTGATTACTCTTGTATTAGTGATATAGTCTGTGCTAACAAAACTTAACAAATGATTGGGATTTAATTATAAATTATTTATTCCATCATAATTGTATTATTTATTAATTATTGTAAAATTGTTTATTTTGAGTCACTTTATAGGTTCTTCATCAGTTTTTGGATGCTAATTCCTGACTCAGTAGCACATCTGCACAGATTTGTTTTTTGAGTAGGGATGATATCTACAGATTTGGTTATAAATAATCGAAATTAAATATATTGTTTTTGTTCTATTGAAGTGAGCATTTGCGATTTGCCCAAGAGCGGTACTTTTCTTTTCAAAATCTCAAATGAGTTGCATTGAATATCTCGGTTCACAACAAAAGCAGTTGTATAGTTTCTTCATCAGGATGTCAGAATATATCTACCGTTGGATGTGTATTTTTTTGTGAAGAAAAATGAGAACTTAATTTTCATCGAATAGAAGTTCTGGGATGTCTTCGTCCAGCTTCTTAACCAGAGGAACAAACTGAACTTATATTCAGCGCATGAGTGTGCTGTCTGAGATTTTCAGAGTAAGATGAATATTCTACGCTAAATCCGCGCTGGAATCATAACTAGGAAAATCCTTCGCCTTCGGTGAGAAAACCATTTCCTCTTTTCTTCTCTGGCTGGATTTTACTTTTCTTTTTCTCCTGACTCACTCCCGATTAATCTTGATTGCCTCTACACAACGAACCATCACTGCATTCTCGTGCATCACTCGCACAAGGGATACGAATACGCATTTAAAATCAAATATCTGGAGGATCTCGTGAAAGGAATTATAAAACTCGTTATCAGATTAAAACGAATCTGGTCTCTCGTTTATTAAAAAGGACGTAGCACCTATATGAAATTTCAATTCCTAGTTTCACTCACTGGCCAAAGGGATCCTAGAAAATTAGAAACGATGAAATTGATTCTACGCTTCGTAATTTTTAGTCAAAATACTGATATATTGGGTTAAAGTTCCAGACATCTAGTCTGTCAAATTTTTATATTTTTTTTTGCAACAATGAAAAATGTAGCCAGCAACATTTTCTATGCATCTCGACAATGCATCTCGAATTCCTCGTGGGAAATAGTGACGCTTCATAAGTCTCTGGCCTTCTTGCGAACATATCGGATTGCACTTGCACCATGTGAACCAATTTGAAATCTTATTAAATTTATTATAAATTTTGTTGAAAAACAAATAAATTAGTCTTTGACCTCTCTTGTTTTGTTCTGAATTCAGACTGACGCTAGCTTCCGATAAATCAATATTTCAGACAAAGAAACCTTCCTTTACTTGGTTTAATTAACCCACACATCCATTGAAGTCTCCTTCAATAATTACAGATTTATTATTTCAATAATAATTATTATTTATTCAAGAATTCTAAATTTTACAACAATATTTTAGATAATTTGATATATTAAGGGGACAATACAATATTATAGATCTCAATTCAATCTAAGACAATCTAGCCTTTTTTATAATTATAATAAAAGGTGTTACGTAAATTTAGAAAATTAAAGAACTATTTTTTCAAAATCTTTTTTGCAGTATTCTTTATTTCACAAATTTTTTATATATTAGCATAACTCTGTGTGGTCTTGTGAACTATGAATAATACAAACATAGATACAAGATTAGATAAAAGTAGTAAAGACCAGAAACGCTTACAAAAGATTATTTATCGCCAACAGTAGCCAACAGTTATATAATTCAAGAAATTAAAATAACGAAAATAAGAAAATGTGAACGATATGTGTGGAAATTTCTTGTTGTGAATCTTTAAAACATCAAATAGGATGGAATAGGGTTGGACCAATGTTGGTTCAAAATTGGAATAAGCCTGCACTGAACAATATTTATTGCTGAACCAGCAATATTTGTCTATAGTCTGGATATAAATATTGTTAGAAACAAACCAAAAATATTGGCATAAACTTTAAAGATACATAATATTTAATAATAATACTAACATCGAAAAAATGAATATTGGCAAAATCTTCAAAAACAGGGATTTGCAGAATAATTTATTTTAGGTATTAATAATGAATAAAATTTTATAACACTTTTATACAAATATATTATACATCTGAAATAGAAAGGCTGAGAGTCTGAGCGTTAATCATTTAGAACCAATTTTGACAGCGTTTTAAAATTGGTATAATTTAGTTTATATTTTACGTTACAATTATGAATCAAAATTATTAATGTAAGCAAAACGAACGGTTTTCTTGACGTAAAAATGGAAGAACAGATAATTCAGATGAAAACCGAATTACCAATAAGATTAGGAAAAACCCATTGAAATGATACACAGAATACCAATTGCGTTCCTGATTTTCTGCAAGTAAAGACAACTTATGAAGAATACTGGAAAGAGTATAACTAATAAGTATTCTTAAAAAAAGTTTCAGTACACATTAAATTGGCTGTTATCTCATTTAGCCTTTTAAATTATTTGTATTTCATAAGTCTGCTACTCCCGCATTGAATTTATTACATTACTTATCTATTGTGTACATAGTCAAAAAGGAAAAAAACTCGAGTTTACCTTACCTTTTTTTTTCCTTACACTTTTTTACAGAAAAACCCCAATAAAAATGACACTTTCCCGAAAAATTCTCATACAAGAGCCCTTCTCCTATGCTTAGGATACGCTATACGCATATTAATATTCTTAACAACATGTGTCAAATTGTGCCAATAGCTAATAGAATAAAGGAATTTCACTCTTTTGTTTTGAAAATATTAATGAAATTATTCACTTCAAACTAAATATTAAATTTATTAATTTAAAGTTGTTGGGACACAAGTCCTCAAGGTCTTCACAAGCTTGACCCATTCTCACACCAGACTAAATAAGAATGTTCTCTTTTGGTCACAATACCATGAAAGCTTTGAAATCTTGACCTCATTATTACGTTTTAATTACATGCGTTGAGAATTTTTATATTTGATCAATATAAATTTGAAAATTATCCCAAAAAGATGAATGCCTAGCATGATTTCCAGGACTAAAAATTTGTTATGATTATTCAACAATCACGTAACGTTTATTCGTGTTCTTGGACCAGATTTAAGAAGTATGATTTACTCTTAATTTAATACATTTTACAAATTTTTTGGGATAATTTTTTAGGTTTGGCGATGAGTTGAACACAAAATTTCACAACTTGATTTAGTAGGAAAAAAATATTTCTTTTGTTGAAAAAATGTTTACTGTATGCAATATTTTTATAATAATTGTTAGAGAATATCCAAAGCTAAACGCGTGAAAAATAATTTAGTACTCTACTTGAATTTCGAAACGACGAGGCGCTACGTTATAAAACCAGTAATTTTATTGTTAATATTAACATATATCCTGATAAATAATATTCTCATAAAAATTTCAGAATTTTCAGCTGAGAATGTTCTGCTGTTAGGCACTGCGCAAAGAAATATTCATATATCATTATGTATATAATTTACTAAAAATAATTAGCTTGAATCTTAGACTAAAGATTTGTATTTTATAGTGTCATTGAATTAATTATGATTCCGAACGGGTTTCTTCAAGTCTTTACTCAATGAAGAGATAACAAAATATTGTCATTGAAATCATTACTTTTGACATTGTATTTGTTTAAATAATAATAAATTACACAGAATCATATTTCAATATCTATAGCCTCAAGTTCTTTCGAAGCATATAAAGGTGTATACTTTTAAGACACAGAACAAATTTATATTGAACTCTTCAAGAAATTTAACAGCACAAAAAGTTTATAGAAAGTAATTCTAAAATCACGGTTTCGTACTGTAGAAGTTTAAATATGTACTCTAGGCCGATGACTAACAATTGTTATTTGTTATCGACAATTTTATAAACAAAGTTTTCTTGTCGTATCATCTTATAAGCTAAAAAACCATTTTTCATATTGGACTGAACTGCTAATGACTCACTGCCATCACATTTGGTCAATCGATAATAATTTAATTATGTGTCATCATTGACCATAAATTTGCTATCATTGAAATCATAATGATTACTAAAGTAAGTAACGTTTGCTCCCAAATGATGATCATCAATATAAAGGCAAATAATCAACTGATACGATGTTTCTTGCGCGTTTCACAAGTTTGTTTGATAATAACAAATAATAATTTGTTTACTACATAACAAAATATTTATTAATGTTCATCAATCCAACTCAGAAACCCCTTTTTTCTATACATTGTAAAAATTAGGTTGAAATTAAGTGACCAAACATTGCATTTCTCCACGAGATTATTTTCATATTTTCAAAACAAAATTTTTTTTGACATTCTTTGTTTGTTCGAAATATATCTTGAAACAAGTAAATTCAGATGTCAAAAACTTGAATCGTTCAATTAGAACCCAAGATACGTAATAAAAAAAAAAAGTTTGTCCAAAAATTCAAAGCCCCATATCTCCGCCATTTTGTCGAATTTCCGAAAAATGTTTGATGAGACTTTTTTCACCACTTAGCCATCCTATATCCTGAATTACAGCTAAATCCCATTCCGACACGAAAATTTCCGTGATCAGATGATGTGGACTCCACCATTGTTTTTTTAGTGTCACCCTAATACATAGGTGCAACCCTATACATTTTTAATAAATTATAGTAGATTGCAACGAAAAAAATAGAAAGATATTGGAAAAAAACTTACCTAATGACGATAATATTATGACAGAAATATATTATAGAATTTCAAAAATGGAAGAGAAAATGAAGATAATAATAATGAGATAAGGAACATTTTTCCTAAAACTTTTGTTGCATAGGAAATTCTTGAAAAACATAATATACATGCTGTTGAAAAAATCTTTTTGATATCGCTTTTTCTAATGTAGTATTAAGAATCTGGGTTACAATTTTTTTTAAGAATTTCACATTCTGTAAAATCGTGCACCAGGTAGTTCAAGATGTCATCCACCAGAACTTTTTAAAAATTTGAATTCTGACAATAGCCAAAACAAATCCAAATAGCGCTTATTATTTAAAAACAATGCTGTCAGAGTTTCAAACTTGATATAATTTATTTTACACTGTACCTTACAATTATAAATTAATTATTAATCTCAGCAAAACGAGCGTTTCCCATCGTGTAGAAATTGAAGAACAGAAGATTCAGAGGATCAGTACTTGATATTGGTACAATTTCGTTGGCAATGTAGCCATTTACGCGTATTTTAACTCTTCCATAGTTATTATTAAGATCCGGCCTCTGAGCCGTTAATGGACACAATATTTTATAATAAATTACTCCAATGATGTAATCATTTTCGACTCCTACTCGCTGAAATCTTTCCTGTAATCTGCAATTATCTCCAACTATGTTTTCGTAATGATGAACATTGAGAAGAATAGAATCAACAGGATGAACTGCGTCCTTTTTATGTGGGTAACCTAATTCTGCAAAAAGAAAGTATAAGTAGAATATAAATGATTGTATCAGTTATTGAATTGATTAAATCAATCATAGATTTTATTTTCCAACAACATTTTTATTGCGTTTCCGTTAGGATATCATTTTAAATTTCGAAAAGCCTTAGACAGTTTTTTCTAAGATTAAAGCAATGATGATTATATTTCAATTCATTAAAAATAATAAAGCATCTTACAAATATCTATAAATTGTCAGTTTCACTCTATTATTGATACTGAACCACAAAATTTCCATAGCATTTCTTTTCTCCCAATAAAATTAGTTTCAAAAAGTCCATCATGCAAACAAGGTATTTTTGTAAGTTAATATACCATACAAAATAGATATTAAATGTTTACAATACAGATTGTTTGTATCCCTGTCTTTACGAAAGAGTGATATAGAACTATTTTCTTAAATTTCCGAGATAATATTTGTAGACTTCATCCTTAAAATAAAAATTGAAGGTCAGTCATTAGGTATAGGCAAGCCTTTTCGTACACTTTTCTTTAACATGAATAAGGATAAAAACCGAATTATTGTTCCGAATATCATTTTTTGAATATGACTAAAATTGACCATTTTTCATATGGGTTCACTATTTGAAAAAATGAAAGTTTCTCTAATTTTTTTAGTGAGCATTCATCAAAGAATCCAAAATATTTTTAACTTTCAGAAACTTTTTCTTAACCCTTTATTTGATCAATGTTTTCTCGATTTGGCCATATTTACTGATGTCCAAGTACTATTATTGCAATCTTTAACATTTTTCAATTTACAATAATAAGAAAGGAGTAGAAAATGCACTATAAATCATAGATATTATAACATTTACCAATAGGATTGGGAAAAACCACTAAGTGGATACACAGAATACTAATCGCGTTCCTCATCCTTTGCAAGTGAATACAACTTATGAAGAATATCGATAAGAGTGTAACTAATGAGTATTCTTTAAAACGCTATTACTATATATTAAAATGGTTGTTATCTTATCCCACACGAAAGTCATAAAACAAGTTCTTTGGCGTGTACATGAGCTCTTAAAACAATAACGCTTATCTACAGTATTTGCATTGTTAAATATAAAGCACACAGCAGTTGACGTGTTGAAATTATAATACGATGAGAATTTTTATATTAGCTAATTATATTTGATTTTCTAGAACGGACATCTTTCGCTATTTTCGCACACATCGAGAAAAAAACTTCTTTGAATCAAAGGAATTTTAGCATTGCTATGCGGTCAAAGAAAAGTTAATTCGATTTAAAGACTTAAAGACCCTGACCAATAATATTTGAACTTCGGCTGGGAACAACCGGGAATTTTTAAGAACAGTTTACACTTCACGGTCAGATGAAAACTCGAATTTTCCATTGATGGTCACTAAATGGCTACAGCTTCTTCAGAATTTATTTTTTTAATTCGAAAAGAGTTTCATCAGATTATTGATACGTTCTTTCTAAGATAAATCAATATATCCGGCATAGGTGCAACAGGGATTTTTTTAAGAAAATTCTAAAGTTTAAATTTTGATGAAAATTCATATTTCATTATTGTAGCCTATGACTGTTTCATGATTTCCAGGTTTTCTCTGACCTGCGCCATCCCTGTGATATCCACAAATTATTTGCTGGTTGTTACTATAAAATGAATAGCTCTTTATAATATGATCATCATTAAAAGATTATGGTTAGATTTTTAAAATTGGAAAGGAAGTAGTTTGCAATAGAGTACATTTGAGAACTGATATTGTATCTGATAACCAAACAAACACAAGCGGCGAATTTTGAATTTTTATCTTCGCAGAAATTTCCATACCACGACTAAAAATTTGTTATGATTACTCAAAAATCACGTAATGTTTATTCGTGTCCTTAGTACAGATATAAAGGGCAAGATTCACTCTTAATTTCATAAATTTTACAATTTTTTGGGGATAATTTTCTAGGTTTGGCGATGAGTTCAACGCAAGACTTCACAAATTATGATTATGACGCAAAATCTAATAAAGTTTCAAACGATTGTTCCTTGAAAGTCGCAAATTTACTCCAACTTTCCAGAAGCAGTGTATACGAAAAATTTTATAAATCAATTCACTCATTTCACGTTTTCGAATATAGAAAACTTGGTTTTATTCCGGGATAATTTCTTTTTATTTTGAGAATACTATCTTTTCACAATAGATTGTGCCATGCAATTTCTCTTAAATATTCTAATAAATTTGTGTTTCTATTCAGTCTTTTGAAATATCAATAAATTAAACCAGTTCAAGCTTTATTTTAATGTAGTGACATCTTCAAGACGAAGTGCGCAATTTTTTTGATTGATATCATAGATGGTTTTGTAAAACATTTTTAAACTTAGTAAACATACAAAATATACTGCATTCAATGATACATCGCAGTTTTGAAAGAAGAGAATTATTTTCCGAAGGTTAGTTGATTTTCATCTGAAGAATAATATCATCCTCAGTAAGAAATATCAGGTGTCATTAAGAAAGACGACCCGGGTATCACGGATCGTGCACCAAGTAGTTTAAGACGTAATCCATAAGTACATTTCAATTCAGATTGAGGTAAGAATGGGTCTAGATTGCGAAGGCATTGCGGTTTTCTGACCCACCGGAAGGATTCAAATTTAAAGTGGATTAGGATTGGGTCAAGATTGCGAAGGTTTCGCGGTCTTGTGAACCACCGTGAACATTCTAATTTAGAGTGGAGTAGAAATGGGTCAATCTTGCGAAGGTTTTGTGGTCTTAAAATCGACCGAGCACATTCCAATCAATATTGGGGTAAGAATGGGTCAAGATTGCGAAGTTCTTGCAGTCTTAAAATCCATCAAGTACATTCATATTACCAGTGGAATAGGAATGGGTCAATATTTCGAAGGTTTCGCGGTGTTGTGACCAAAAGAGAACATTCTAATTGTGAACTTTGTGATTTGTAGTGAGATAAGAATTGTTAAAGATTTCAGAGGCTTTATGATATTGTGACCAAAAGAGAACATTCTAATTTAGAGTGGGGTAGGAATGGGTCAAGCTTGCGAAGTTTTTGCAGTCTTAAAACCCACCGAGTACATTCTAATTTTCAGTGGGGTAGGAATGGGTCAAGATTGCAAAGGTTTCGCGGTCTTGTAACCTAACACGAACATCCTAATTTAGAGTGATGTAAGAATTGGTCAAGATTGCCAAGTTTTTGCAGTCTCAAAATCCACCGTGCACATTCTGATTTAGATTGGGGTAAGAATGGGTCAAGATTGCAAAGGTTTCGCGGTCTTGTGGCCTAACAAGAACATTCTAATTTGGAGTGTTGTAAGAATGGGTCAAGATTGCGAAGGCTACGCGGTATTGTGACCAAAAGAGAACAATCTAATTAAGAGTGGTGTAAGAATGGGTCAAGATTGCGAAGGGTCTGCTGTCTTGAAATCCACCAAGTACATTCCAATTTAGAGTGGGGTAAGAAGGGGTTTCAATGCTTGCGAAATATCTCGAGCAAAGAATGTTGCTATTAAGAATAACTAATATCTCCATTCATCAGAGAGAGAGAGAGAGAGAGAGAGAGAGAGAGAGAGGGAGAGAGAGAAGACAATCACTAAGACTATTCAAAAATATATTGAAAGTAACTAAAAATAAGTTAGGTAATTAGGCGAATGAACTTTCCTACGTTTAATTGTTTAAATGTTCAACCGGTCAAACATGACACACTAAAAAATACAATACAGTATGGAAATATAAACATTTTCTTGGAAAATGAACGTTTGAATTCTGGCCCAGATTAGTTTTTTTGTTGTTAAGAATTCATCTTATCGAAGAAAAAATGTTAAAAATGAAGAAAAAGCGAAGGGGAAAATATATTCGTATCATGAAGGAAAAAAAAAAGATTTTCTGAATTCAGGAGGCGCGACAAGACTCGCATACATGTGATGTATTCGAGAGTTTTCCACTTATTCATGAGTGTTTGACTTATTCAAGCACCGAGGGGTCCAGAGGATCTAAATGTCAGTGGCTCACCAGTTTCCATACATCGAAGCGATGTGAGTGCACTATGAATTTAAAAGTAAACCAGCCAATTCTACATTTCAGATCCACTAAATCTCATGTATCTGTCAAGTGTCCCCTTTAAAAATCAATCCTTTATTAGTTATGAATGATGACTAGGGTGTCCCAAAAAGATTCAATCTGTTTATTTATAGTTGTCTTAACACCCTATTTTATTTTATTTGGTGAAAACAAAATTGTGGTCACAATCCTTTAAATGCTCAAAAGTGTTTTTTTTTTTTTTTGTAAAAATGATAAATTACTTTTAAGTAAAAGCAGTACGTATTCCATAAATGGAATTGAACAATTTTACATTGCTACTTCATTATTTTTATGAACCTTGTAAACAATTCAAGTTAAATTAAAATGACTTCAAATGCAATGAAAGAATACTAAATTGTTTTTTATTAATTACAGTAGAATTAGAGTGAATTTAGAAGAATCCAAAGAAAATGAGAAGAATTTGATGAAATTCATAAAAATTCAAGGTGAATTCAAATAAATTCTAGCGGATTAAAGAGAATTGAAGAATTTAAACAAAATCATTATATTCAGTAAGTTTGAAGAGATTTTAGAAAAATTCAAGGGCATCCAGAAGGATTGGAAAATATGCCTGAAAATTGGAGGTCAGTTTAAAGAACTTCGATGAATTGAACAGAAATTAGAAAAAAAAAATTTTAATTAGAAGAAATCAAGAGTATTATCAAAATTTAAGAGACATATAACGAATTTATAAGAATTCATGATAAGTTAATATGAATTCAGGAGGAATTTCAAACGAATTGCAAAAAATCGCTTCAAATTCAAATTCTTTCGAATCCATTAAAATATTACAAAATCCCGTAAAATTGCATAAAATCTGACGATATTTTTTATAAAATCCTTGAATATTCATTAAAATACTTAAGGCGCTTTTGGAATCCCTTTAAATAATTTGAATCCTCGGAAATCTTATGAAATCCTTTAGAATCTTTTAAAAAACGTTGAAATATTTGACATCCTTAAAAATCCCATAAACTTATTAAAATAAATTGAAAAATCTTTGGAATCTTTTAAGACACGCTTTTAAATCTTTTCCAATTTCTAGAATTTTTTTACGTTTTTCAAAACTCCTTGACATTTTAAAAAATATATCAAAGTCTTTCAAATTATTTTTGAATTAAAAAATTTAATAAATTAAATTTGAATTCCTTAAAAATTATTCCAAAAAAGGAATTCACCACAAACTAGTTAATTTTCTACCAAAGAGATGAATTTTCCAATCAAATTAGAAATAGTGAACCAAAAACATCAAACCAAACAAAATATTTTAATTTTAAATCGAAAACAATTGAATTTAGCTAAAAATGATGAATTTCAAACAAAATGCTTGTATGTTCGACTGAAAAAAATTCATTTTTAACCATGCAGTCGCATTTTTAACAAAAAAAAATATTGGTGACCAAAAAGCGGAATTTTCAACAAGATGAATAAATTTGTAACCAAATAGTTGTATTTTCAGCCAAAAGAAATAATCTTCTACAAAAGCGACAAATTTTTAGCAAAATATATGAATATTCAACCAAGGAAATGAATTTTTAACAAATTTGTTTGAATTTCGAAAAAATCGTTCAATTTTCCACGAAATTTTTGAATTTTCTACCATATTCTGAAAGTTTCAAGCCGAAAATAAGAATTTTCTGCAAAACAGTTGAATTTTCAATCCGAGAATGTAAACTTTTAACAACCGAAAGAGATTAATTTTTAACTAGACACTTGCATTTTGAACAAAAAATTATGAAATTTCTACAAGAACAAATTAATTTTTAAAACCGAAAATTTGATTCAAATTCTTAAAATTTTAAGCGACAAATACATTTTGGGTCCTGAAGAAATGATAAAATTGTACATTTATCAAACCATATTATTTTTTAAAAGTGATTTCATCAAGGTTCTAGGGCTTACATAGAACATGAAATGAAATTTGTATGAAATAGATGGAATATTGATGAAAATATAGAAATAGTTGATTTGCAATGATGCAAGTTTTGGCTTGCAGACTTTTTTTTAAATTTGCTTCGTTTCCGTTTTATGTTCGTTACAAACGAATTCTTTGATCATTGCCTTCAAAGCGTTTCACGTTTAGCTGTATTTCAGAATATTGAGTACTTTATTTATGCTTGACATATAAAACTTTGATTACTGATAAGCTGCACAGAGAAATTTCCCCTTTTGCAACATATCGACATTTCGAACATGAATATATTATGAATGAAATTGAGTTCTCTGATAACCAAGTAACGATATTGACACTCATAAATGACAAGTACATTCCCGTTTATTATTTAACGTCAAAATCATATTTAGGATAATTTGTTTTCATGAAATTTTATTAATAATACTAAAATATATAATAAATTATTATAAATTTTATGCACAATCTATTCAATAATTCAATGATAATAAAAATAATGAATGGAACAAAGGTGGAACAAAAAATGCACTTAATTATAAAATAATTTTGTTTCATAAACTCAATTAAAATTTAAAACTACATTCAATTCCAAAAAGCAAATATTCTTATTCTTTCATCTTAAATAATTCTTTTTAATTTTTATGAAAAGTTTCAGCTCAAAAACTGTTAGTAATAATTTTCCGGGCCGAAGAAATTTTTTATTTTTTGAGTAGATATCTGCAAAATCACTTTTTGCAAACTTCTGCATAACTTTTTTTCTATTAATTCAATTAAAAAATCTTAAATTAATGTGCAAATTTTATTCGAAACTTTCAAAACAACAGAGTTTTAAACGTCAATATTTTTTCATAATTTGAATAATATTCTCAAGCGCTTTAGGATTGTACATTTTGATTCCGTATCTATAAGAAAATCATATTTTCAAAATATATTTTAGATTAAAATCAAAAACCCGAGCCAAAGTGTTGCTGAATTGAGACCAAAAAAGTTTGATCAAAAAGGTTATCCAGCTTTTAGGAAATGGATGTGGAAGTTAACAATCTCAGAGTGACACTAACCTACGATAACAACAAGCTTGACTGCGGATTGCGATAAAAATTTAATTTTTAGTTTAAAATTTCACAAGAAATTTCAAAATTGGCTCTGGATAGCGATTATTAAATAAAATTGAATTTTTTTGCAACAATCATAACTTACTTTCAAGACATGTTGATGCTGATTGAGAATCAAAAATGCTTAATCGAAACAAATGAATCTGTTCCTAGAAAATCAAAATTGAAGATCATCACAGTATGACAGACTTTTTTGGCTCAAAATCCGAAAAACAACTTTTTTCATTAACTGATAATAATTTTAAATAATATCAATGCTAATAGTTAAAAAAAATACTACTGTGTGTAAATAGTAATTTAATTGTAACTAATATGGTAGCAATTATTCAAATATATTTCATAAATACGTCTACTGTTCTATCAGCTGCAAGCTTAGTTAGAACTATATTGATAAACGTGAAACGATAAACACGTCAACATTAAATAAACTTTTCATTCATATAAAACAAACGTTTTACTTACTCATAGCTATTAACAAATTCCGTTGCTACAGTATTAGAAGTGGAATATGAGCTTGAATATTGGTCATAATTAAAATCGTTTACGAAAACAAAAAATTCAAATTTCCTGTCAAAGTGTCTGGATTGAAAAAAGCTGTATGTCAGAGAAATGCGAAAACATTCTTAAGAAGTTTAATTGGGGCTGTTTGCAAGGCGTCTTTTTTGAAGCAAGAATAAATTGCTGTGTGCCTTACTATCGATCTGTTGAGTATGTTCAATGTCTTTTCGATGTCGATTACAGGCAGTTGTTTCCTCAGGTTCCTGGATATAAAGGAAGACAACTATGATTATTCCGGATCAGAACCTTTTCAATACTAATTCTATTTTTGGATAGCTACCGCTGAATTCAACGAATTTCACTTTGATGGAACAAGTTCAACAAGTTCATTAAGTTGTCGGATGAACATAAATATTAGAGCTATCAGTGATTTATCAAACTTAGTTAGTGCGGCTCATGAATTAAAAGATGAACTTGCAAAAATTTTGCTCAGTTCGAAGTAGAGTCGCAATGCTTTAGAATGGTTTCATTCTAAATCAGTGCATATTGGAATGAGTAAGGAAGACTTGATTAAGGATATGAAGAAGACGCTAACTCATTGACCCAAAAGTTTAGAACGACGAAGGCTGTTTAAAGAAAGAAAGTGGAAATTCAACGAGTCATTTTGCGAATATAATTACGATGAAAACTAATCTTGGCTAATCAAGTGCCAATGGACGATGAAGAGGTGGTGGACTATATGATTGACGGAATTCCATATTTGCAGTTAAGAAATCAAGTACGTATAAGATCTTTTAAAACGTCATCTGAATTTTTGGAAGTATTTAATATAATTAATCTTCAGCTCGAGCTGCCAAAGGTTCAATCAAGCAGTTATGTAAAATCATCTAACATCAAAGCTACATCCAAATCTCAATTGAAATCTTACAACTATATCAATCTAAGACAAACTTAAAATGAATGTCAGCAGCCTAAAAACACAAATAAGTACATCTGCAATAAACCGGATGGCATTGATAAGAATTGTCACAAGGAAAATAAATTTGTTAATTTTGTCTCTGAAACTGCTTCAATAAACAGGCCATTTTTCGAGAAAGTCAACGTGGATATTGACGAAGGAAAGATTATTGAATTAGACGGGGTGTTAGATTCTGGTAGTTTGGTGAGTATTGTAAGAACAAAATACATAGATGATCAGTATGCTGAAGAGGTCGCTTTTTCAGATCCAGATTATGCAGGGAAAAATGATTCTTATTCGATTGTTTTAGAAAAACTGAGAATTAGTATTATACTTGATGACGAGAAGGAAAATAATATTACATTGCTTGTAGTTCCTGATTGCACGATGCCATCTTCGTTAATTTTAGGCATAAAAGAACTTGAAGAATTAATAAATATTGCAATTTTTGTGATAGATGAAAGACAATCAAGCGATTCAACCATTAATTTTGAGGCTACCTGAGCAGAAAAGGATGCAAGACTTATTGGTTGAGAAGGAAATAAAGAAGCTGCTATAGGGAAAAACTCGAAGCTTTAAAAAATACTTTAGCTGATTCGAGAAAAGAGATAGGAAAGTTAAAGGATGGAAATGATGAGTCAATGCTTGAGAATAATAATTTGAATTCAGAATTAAGAAAAGCAAGAGAAAAGAGTGAGGTAGCAAAAAATAAAATGGATTCTTTAAGGAAAGAAAATTCGAAGCTCAATGCGGAAGGAGATAGTCAAAAAGAATAAAGCGAATGAAGAGATGAGATCACTTAAAGATCAAAATGAAAAGTTTTCTAGTGAATTCGATAATGCTAAATGAGGAACTAATTCTTCAATAATGGAAGTCAATGAATCAAAATCTGATTTGGAATCCCTAAAAAGCAAAAAGGAATCAGCTGAAGATGAATTAAATGCTTTGAAGAAGGATTTGAAAGATTTTTTCACAAAGTTTGATGAACTCAAGGATGAGAATAATCATATTAAGCCAGAAAGGGAGTGTCCTTAATAGCAATCAAACGATATGAAGAACGATTCGCCGAGATTAGAGGCAGAAAATTCTGATTTGAATAAAGCTCGCTAAATTGAAATTAGAATTATCCAAGATTATAGCTAAAAATTGTAATTGGAAAACAAAACTTGTTGCAATGGCAGAGAATTGTGATCAATGTCAGGCAGATGGTTGCATACTGAAAAAAGTGGAAGGACTTAATGAATGTTTTTGAAAGCTAAATTGGAAAGGTCGAGATCTGAAAATGATCAGCTCAGGGCAGAAACAGATGATTTGAAGAAATAATTAGTATTGAGTAAAGATAAATTGGTTAATAATACCATAACCATGTATAATAATAATTCTTGTTAATAAATGATTGTTATTTAGATCTGTGCTGCAACCCTTCAATTCTTCTTCAAATTTTTTTGATTTAGTGGGCCATAAATTATTAAATATTTACGGAAAAAGGTCAATATTTTGTACTGTATCAGAACAAAGGCTGAAACTCTTTGACTGAATGATATTTTTCCAGCTTTGGCGAACTTTCATATACAATTCTAGAAAATCCTAGACGTCGAGGTTGATGTTTCGTTTCTATATAACGTTCTGCGGTTGAGCTTAGGAGTTTAAAAAGCCTCAGGGAAGTTTGCACAAAGCATCGAGCAAAGTGACATGAAGCCTTTTTGTTTTTACCACCGGCACGGCGTCGTCGACAAGAACACTTTGCAACATCCGAAATTCCAGAAAATGTTTTATGATCCCTAAGAATATTCTCAAGCAGCACAAATGTGCTAAAAAGCTTCAAGTCACCTTCAACTTCCACACAATTACAACTACTCCTTTGTTGTTTAAAAGTCACTTAAGATAGTGAAAAAAATTAAATAAATTTTAAATAAACAAATGATTTATTGAGTATTTAAATAAAAGTCTTGTTAAGCTTCAATTTTACAAATTTAAGATTCAAAAGAGTTCCATGATAAGTGCGTCCATTTGCAGCTGAATTCTGATTACTTCAATAACCACAAATTTGGAATCTTAAGAGTTCAAATTTTCAAATTTCAATGACCGCGAACATTTTTTTCAAACCGGCAAATACCAGGAAATGACCTAGAATTCTTTCGTTGATTAAAACAGTCACCCTGATTAACACATAATAACAAAAAAATATTTAGGATTGTAAATCTTCTTATAAAACTAATGTTGTTTGTTCATAGAAACCGATCTCCAGTTGAAAATGTTAACATAACCTGAAATTGTTTCTAAATAATAAGTCTCCTTTCAATTCTGTACCAACTTTTGGTGAAAAACGCAAGAATAACCGAAAATAGTTTTAAAAAATTGTATCTTCTTTAAAATGCAATAAATTGCGAATTAAATGCCTGTGAATAAATAAGAATAATCTCAATGAATATTGATGGAATTAAATGATTTTTATTTTAAATAAACGATTTCCGGTGAAAAACGTTAACATAACCTTAAATTGCATCACATTTTTTTTCGTTGACGTCTAATGAGTCAATCCCAAGTTAATGCCGATTCCCGTGATTAAAACGCCAACATAACCTAAAATTATTGAAAGTTTTGAATCTTCTTCGAAATACAATTTTCTTTTTATAATTAAAAATACCGATTTCAGAAGAAAAACACTAACATAACCCGAAATTGGTATCGGGTATTTTAAAAAGAAAAAATTAGGTTCAAAAGAAGATTTACAATCATAAATGATTCATGGTTATATTGTGTTATTATGTTTCATTAGAAATTGCTATTTTTAATAAAAAATAATTGAATTTCAACGATAATTTACAATATTTGAACAATAAGTTATTATTTTCATTGGAAATTAGTATTTCTAAACGAAATTGCATTGATTTGATGTTCTGCACAAGAATATTATCCAATAATTCGGAAGCTAAGGTCTGCAAAAAAAGTTCTTTAAAAAAGATTGATTTTTGAATATTGATTTTTGTATCTTTAAAATATTACTTTATATTGTTATATATCAGAATAATATTCTTCATTCGTATTAAATTTAATTATATTGAGACCTAACATTTTAACCTTTGTATTGAAAAAATCTTAAGTGATTGAATAGTATTAGCAAATAAAATTGAGAAAATTTACATTTTTTATTTTTACAACACTTTATTAAATTTTTTCATAATTTAAAAATCAAAATCTTAGGAATTAAAAAAAAACAATTCATCCAATATCACCAAACGGTTACGGTGGTCTTTAAGAGGATACTAACTTATTATTTATATTTGTATGATTATTTGTCGTAATTAATAATTATTGTGATATCAATTAACTAGAATCTACTTTGCAAAAAAAAATTAGATCTGCTTTTTTACTAGAATAGGAGGTTCAAAGTTACCCTCGAATCCGGGTGAAGAAACTTAACATGTCCATGTGCTATTTAAAATCAGGAAGTCTTTTGCTAATTTTTTGCTAAGTTTTGCTGACCAGGACCTTTACATCTCAAAATTTAATGACAATTTTTGGTAAAGATTAGCACAGTTAAATTCGTCTTTTCACAATGAATCGGACGATATGAAAAACTCACTTTTAATCAAAATGTAGTTGTAAAGTTTCTTTATCATGCCGACAGTATTTTGGGAAATATGAGCAATTCTACTGTGTTTTTAGTGTCATAACATTGTAATATTTCGCTAAAGTGGAAAAAATCTGGCCGAAAAAGATATTTTGATGTCGCTGAAATTTGCCGGACTAGAAAATTAAAACCTAGTAAAAAATGCCGAAGCTGTATACACAACATCATTATATATAATTGGATAAAGAACTAAAAAGAGGATGATAAGAAAGTAAAGACTATAAAATAACGACCTTAGTTATATTTTCCATTAAAAATAATGCGTATTCTGAAAGTAGAGTAAGTCGATTATTAAAAACGAGTTAGAGCATTAAAGCATTATTTGAAGGGTCTGGGGGTGGTATGCATCGATGAGACACTTTGCACGCTGATGCTGTTGGTGAACGGTTACTCGGTGGTTAACGATACAACCTCTTTTGTCGCACTCCATTGCCTCCACAAGAGGCATCTTATCGACACTCAACCCCTACAACCTACTGACTCTTCGATTCACCGACGTTGTATTCCTACCTATACATACATTGTTCCTGCCCTCAGTACAGCAAAATAAGCACACTGTTTACCTCAGCTCATCCAGATTCAAATTTCATGCTCTGTTGTCTTCATTTAAAGGAAAAGGGCATGAGAAATTAGCCCAAACATTTTATGACTGAAGAAGAGCAAAAAAAAAATGTTTAAATATAAATCGCAATTAGCAAGAAGTTCTTTCGAACTGACGTATTGCTTAAGCAATACCAAAAAAGTTTGATTGGAAAGAAGCTTCCAGTTATGATAACATATTGTCCGAAGGCGAGCATGTCGGATTGATACTTTTTTTACCCTGTCCGAGTCGAATTGAGACAATGATAGAAAATGAAATACTCAATTGAAAAATAAACTGATGATTCATCTCTTATATATTGAGTGACTATATACAGGGGAAAAAGTTTTTCAAGAAAAAAATCATTTAGTTCCGACAAAATTTAGTTTTAGTTTTGGTGGTTGAATTTCATGGGGTCTGGAGAGTGTTACTAATAAACAAATATTTTTCTGTTTCAGGTGAGTTTCTTTTGCGGATCTTTTAAATTAAAGGTGTGAGTCCCGGCATCATTTATTTTTTTCTATTTTATTCATTTAGTGACTGAATGATTTAGTGAGTTCATACATTTTTTTTGAAATTATAACATCTAAATACAGATTTTACGCTCTTTCTCCTATTCCCTTCTTTACCCCTTTTTTAAGTCATTCCTCTTTTTCCCTCTTTTGAAGAAACTTACCCTTTTTCTCAGTTTTCCGCCTAAATACGAAATGAATTGATAGAACCCAATAAGAAAATTCAACTTTTTTTTTATAAAACTTCATCATTTTTCATTGAAAAGTATTCTATTTCATTTTTAGTGTAAAATACATCTTTTTGGGTTGAAAATTCTACTTTTTGGTTGCAAATTTGAATATTTGGTGAAAATTCAACTATTGAAATTTGCATTGATTATTCATATTTTTTGGTTGAAAAATCAGTTAGTTAAATGAAAGTTGACCTTCTTTGTTAAAAATAAATTTTATTGGTTATAGGTTTAGCTATTTTATGGGAGTGAAATTTTTCGTTGAAAATTAATTTTTTTAACCAAAGATTTAATTGTTCCATTTTTATTACAAATTTATACTTTTTAGTTGAAAATTCAACTGTTAATTTTTTCATTGAGAATTTATCTTTTTTGGTTGAAAATCTAACTACTTGGTTGAAAGTTTAACTGGTTTGATAAACATTCATTTTATTGGTTGAACATTGAACTATTTTGTTCACAATTCGTTTTTTTTTGTTTGAAACTTAATTTTTTCAACTCAAAATGTAACTCGTCATTTTTTGTTTAAAATTGATCATTTGTAGTTGAAAATTCAACTACTTGGATGTAAGTTTAACTTTTTTATTAAAAGTTCATTTTATTACTTGAAAATCCATCACTTTGGTTGTAAATTTAACTAAATTGTTAAAAATTTGTTTTTTGTGCTGAAAATTACTTTTTTTGTGGAAAATTCAACTTTTTTGCGAAAATAATTCAGCTTTCTGGCTTAAAAATTGAACTGTTTTATGAAAAATTTATATTTTTAGGTTAAAAAATCTATTATTTTTCTTAAAAGTTAAATTATTTTGTTGAAAACTAACGTCTTGGTTGAAAATTTATATTTTCGAAATTTTGAAAATTCATATTCTCGGATCGAAAATTCGACAGTTTTGTTAAAATTTCATTTCTCTCGTGACTGAAAAATTTTTCCTGGTTGGAAATTCAACTCTATTTCAAAATCCCTCATTTCAGTATAAAATTAAACTGCTTTGTCGAAAATTTATTTATTTTGTTAAGCATTCAACTAGTTTTGTTAAGAAACACATTTTTGTTTTGGTCAAAAATATAACTTCTTTTTTACAAATTCGTCTTTTTGGATAGAAAATTCGTACTTTCGGATTTAAAATATAACTTTCTTCTTAAAAAAATCGTCTTCTTGGATTCAAAATTCAACTATTTAGTTGAAAATGTGTATTTTTGAAAATTTAAATTTTCGGGTCAAAAATTTAACAATTTGGTTGAAATTTTATTTCTCTCTTGAGTGAACAATTTTTCCTAGTTGAAAATTCCACTTTTTTTGAAAATTTATCATTTTAGTAGAATATTTAACTACTTTCCTGGAAATTCATTTATTTTCTTGAAAATTCAATTATTTTGTTAAGAAGTCGTTTTTTATGTTAAAAAATTTAACTGTTTTGTTGAACATTCGTCTTTTTAGATAGGAAATTCGTCTTTTTGGTTTTAAAATATACCTCTCTTCTGAAAAATTCGGCTTCTTGGCTTCAAAATTCAACAATTTGGTTGAAAACGTAAATTTTTGAAAATTTGTAAACTCATATTCTCGGATCGAAAATTCGACAGCTTGAATAACATTTCATTTATCTCTCGATTGCAAAATTTTTTCTAATTGAATATTCAACTCTTTTTGAAAATTCATGATTTTAGTAGAAAATTGAACTACTTTGTAGAAAATTTATTTATTTTGTTAACAATTCAACTAGTTTGTTAACAAGTTTTTTTGTCGAAAATCTAACTGTTTTGTTAAACATTTGTCTTCTTGGTTAGAAAATTCGTCCTTTTGGATGTAGGATCCAACTCTATTTTAAAAAATTCGTCTTCTTGGCTTCAAAATTCAACTATTTGGTCGAAAATGCAACTCTTTTTGTTCAAAGTTTGATTTTTTTTTAAATTGGACCATTTGTTTCAAAATTCGTTTTGGCAGGTTCGAAATTAAGCTATTCAATTAAAAATTTCTCTCCTCAACTTAAAAATTTTAACATTTGTTTTTAAATAAATCACTCGAAATTGCAAATTTTTCAAATTTAAAAGCAGTCTTACCCTTTTTTTGAATCAATTTTGAACTTACAAATGAAAATTGAGTTGAAAGTGTAAAATACACCTTTCTAGAATTTGATTTGAGAAATTTCGAATTCAATACCACAAAAATGAGTTTTCCTTCCAAAAGCTCCATGACAAAGTGACTGTACTTAGAGATATCTCGTCAGAACGTAAGCTCTACTCATTTTTCACGTTATAAATCACCTACTACATGCAAACTCTGTTCTATCTTAATGTCGATTCAAGAAATCGTCCGGGGCTTTGCGGACTTTTCAGCAGTATAATTTTGCCTAAGCTTAAGTACACTCATTTATTTGGTAGACTTAAGGGAACTCTCATAATACTGTCAAGAAGCCCAATTCAAATTTTATACTCAAAGAAAGCTTTGATTTATTGAAAAAAAAACTGCAACTATTCAGTTCTAATATGGAATAAGATATCTATAAACAATGATTATTTGTGTAAACAATTATTTTTGCTAAATTGAGTTAAATATTAACTCACTTAAACTCAAAATAGGATAAAAAGTGAAAAATTTGTGAAAAAAGTGCAATTTTTCAGCGTTATTCTAAGAGAATATTTTCAAGAATAACAATATACTGTTTAAAAAATGATGTTTGTTAGCAGTAATTATGTATCACATCACTCTAATTGAACATGAGACAAGAGTAGAAAATTAAAAAAAAACGATCCTTCCTGACTATTCCAAGAGGAAATGGCTAAAAACAATAATAAAATGCCTTAAAAATTTAGGCCAACATCTAATTATCAGTATGGAGTAGTATTTTGTGTATCAGAAGCAATTCGCATTAAAAAAAAAAAACGCAGAAAATCATAATTGGTCCCAAAAACTCGCAAAACCCATTTTCTCAAATGTGTGTTTTTGGGACCCCATAAAACAGACTTATCGAGGTGATATTGACGATTCTGAATCAAATTTACAAAAACATATCTTTTTCTTATGGAACATGTTTCGAACATATTTCCGGGTGATGTGCATAAAAATTCAGGAAAAAAAATCAAAGGCCTAAAATTACTTTCACCCGGATAAATTATTTCCTATTTATTAAAGATTAAGTGTTAAAATTAATGAAAAAAACACAAAAATTTAGAAACACTGAAATTAGGTCAAAATTACAGAAAAGTTTCGTGATTTATGTAAAAAAGCATTTGTAGCAAATTTTCGTAAAAAAGATTATGAAACAAAAAATTTTAAATAGAAGAGCTTAAAGTATTTCTGTAGCTTTTTTTTGGAACATTCTTTGATTATTATAAAAATAATACAGGCAGATTCTCATCATTTTACAATTCTAATGTTATTTTTACGATTAAAACAACAACTATGCATCTCAATACATTTTTTTTTATTTGTAGGTCTATTTAAGGTAAACAATTTTTTCAATTAACATTTTTTTATATCTTCCATAGTTTGACTGAAAAATGGGATTTTTTATTTAAAATTACATATTTCAAGAATAAAACAAAAGCCATGCGTCTTAATAAAAAATGGGCTCAAGAAAATAAGCAGGTCTTTTCGAGGTCAATCATTTCGCGAATAATTTTTTTGCATTTTCATCAAACAAGCTATTTTTTTTTCATGTCAACATTTTTTTTGTGGTGTTTCAAACGTTCTGAAATCGCGAAAAAAATCCAAAATCGCAATTTCCAGAATTTCTGAACCACGAAAACAAATTTCCAGAGAAAATAGAATGATAATAGGTTTCTTTGTTTCAATATGAAGAAATTTCAGGTTCGACATTCGAACTTTTCGAAAATCAGGTTTTCAGACACATTCTCAAAAAATTCTTATTTAAAAAAAACTTTTTTTCTATTCATAAACTCATATTAGTGTTCACTTGTAATAACCGTTAAGATACACATTTTTCCAGAATTCTCAAAATAATAGGATTCATTTTTTTTAATTCTCAAATCCAGAGAACGTATTGTCCGTTAAAAAAAATTAAAGATATTTTTCTGTCACCCGGTGTAAGTTTAATAATTATGGAAAATATTCTTTTTAAATTGTAGAAGAAATTATGTGCATATTATTCAAACAAGGCAAATGCTTATAGGGGCCATTTCAGAGCATACTAATTGTAATGAAATAAAAACTTTTTGTATCTTAAGCCCGATAATAACTTCAGAATTTTGGTTGATTCATAAAATTAGGGGTTTATTTTCCAATCAATGAAAAATACTTTTTCCCGCTCATAAAATTTTTCAGCTCTAAATTTGTATTCAAAAAAAATTTTTACTGAAAAAGTCCATTTTCAGACCTAAAAAGGCCTAACGGAAGCTTTTAACAATTTTTTAAAATTAAAATAACATTTATGACAGTACTATTTCACTGAGAGTAAGAAATTTAGGTCATGGTGTTTGAAGAATTCAAATTTTTACTGGGCACCCTATTATAGTGGAAATAGTAATAATTAATAAAATACATTTTGGGAATTTTTCGCTATTATAGAAGAAAAGGAAGGTTAAACTGTAACCTTCTGCACAGAAAATTGAATATCGGAAAAAAAATTTTTAGCCTGGAGATAAAAAAAGAAATGTCCTCCTATCTTAAATTATACTATATAAGCCATTTTCAGCGATCTAATTTCCTCCAAGCTATTCTGCAGAAAGGATTTCACTCGTAATGTGATGAAGTAGTCTGAAAATACAAAGCCACTGAGAAGTTCGCGTAAAAAGTAATTTCGGATTTACATCAGAGACTTGCAAATGAATTTCGAAACGAGTTAATCAGAATTGAATCGCGTTTTTTTCATAAATAAAATAATTTATGAATATTTTTTATAATTAATATTCAATATCCTACCAAAAAGACTACGCGTGAAAAAATTCTGCCAAATACAAAAGTCTTAATATTTTATTTATTTATGTTAAAGGTTATCAAAGTTGAGTAGAAATTTTCCCATGTGAGCCTACGACTTTTTTTGAGAAAAATGCAGTTGTTTATTTAAAATGTGTGATTGAACATTTCTGCATCGTTTGAATAACAAATTATTCGTTCTTTAACTATTTATGAAAAATTGTTGAAAATCTTAGGGGATGGTGAAAAATAAATGCAATTAACAATAACATGCTAAACATCGTGCTATTTTTCATTGTTGCTAATTTATATCATTTTTTAACAATATTTAACTTAATCGTTATAGACAATTTTATAAACAAATTCTTACTAGCGTTTTTTTCTCAGAAAAAAATTGTTTATTTAACGTTAGCTACTAAGATTATTCATAAGAGTCATAATTTGTAACGGAAAATTAGCAAAAGTTAAAATTTACTGTATGATATTCCTAAAATTAATTAAAGGATAAAATGTTTTCGACAAGAGTTTTTTTCCCATAAAGCATATGGAGAAGTTTAATGAAACGTTATAAAAATTGTCATTTGCTGACTTGATTATTTATTTATTAATTATCAATATTAATATATTCTAGACAGTTTCTAATAGAAATTCTTATAAAAAATTACAAAAATTGTTATTTAGTGTCTTATACCAGGTTTTTGAATTATTGTTACTTTATTGTCTGATAGTTTGAGTGAAAAAAAAACTTCTCTTTTATATGTAAAAATTATAAATTTAGGTTTTTGTTCAAAAATATGTTTAGAACAATCAAATAAATTATTTTTTAAATAATGTCGTTGGGAAATCATCGCAAGAAACATAATTCCAAAAATAATTAAAGAATTTTTTCTACCATAAAACAGCCATTTGGGACATTTTTTTGGAATACGTGAATTGTTATTAGCAAACTATATTATTTAGGTATTATAAAGGTACAAGTATATAAATTTGAGGATAATTGTGAATCACTTTTGGTCAGAAAAATCAATTTAGGTATGGAAAAAAAAGGATTGACTGAAAATTTGTTTATGAAAATGTTTATAAAAACAGTAAATGTTAAATAAGCAAATTTTTTGTTATAAATTATGACCCTTATGAAAAATCTTAGCTTCTAGCGTGAAATGAACAATTTTTTTTATAAGAAAAAAACATTAGTAAAAATTGTTTTTCACAATTGTTTATAATGATTGAGTTGAATAATATAAGATCATATATAAACAAAACATTATTATTTATCATTATTCCAAAGAGCACGATTACTCGCAAATTTTTTCAAATTTTGTGTGTAGAACAGGGCACAATCGGAATTTGTTTATTAAAAAATGATATAAATTAGTAAAAATAACAAATAGCAGAATGTCATCGTTGATTGCATTTATTTTTCATCATATCCTAAAATTTTCATTAATTTTTCATAAATAGTTTCCGAAACATTAATGTGTCAATCGAACAATGCCGAAATGTTCAATCGTACATTGTGAATAAATTAACGCATTTTTCTAATAAAAAATTAATAACGCGACTTAATACTGATGTGTAAATTATTTTCCAATAATCAGTTTGATTTTCATTTTATAATATCAACCAACTATTTAAAAATCCATAATAAAATTACTATGTTCTCCAGAAATTCTTGAAAATCCCTTAAAATCTCTTAAAATCTTTGGAAATCTTGAAAATCCAATAAAATATGTAGAAATTATTTGAAATTCTAATATGAAAAACATAAAATATTTGAAAATTCTTGAAATAAAGTTTTTAAATATGAAGAGCTTTAAACATTTTTTAAAAGAGTTGAATAATTTAAAAAATTATATGTAGAATTATTAATTTATAATTTTTGAGTTTGGATCGTCCAGCAATAGTTTAATGTTACAAAATAAAAATTATTTATTCTCAACTTCTATTAATTTAAAGCTTTTTACGTGCTGAAAACAATATCCATTTAATATTTCTAAATGAAGTAAAAGTAAAAGAATAAAATATGAACATATTCAAATTAAACCCTGAGAGATAAAAGAATTTTGAATAGAAAGTTGTTTTTATTATTCAATAAACTATAAATAAATAAATTGTTCAATAAATTCATATTATCACAATTCATAAGATGCATTGATATTAAAACAAATTTATTTTTATTGTCTTGTTTTTATAATTAAAAAAATACGCATCCAATACGAAAAAAAAAATTTTTTGATTAACATTTTATTGCACCTCGTGTCTTCTTTCGAAAAAATCAATTTATTTATTTTCAATGTTACTTTTTACTATTTGAATCAAAAATACGCATCCTGCCAAAACATAATTAATACAAAATTTGTAGATCTTTTTTGGGTGAACAACTTTTGTCTTTTTTTTCTTACCTTGTGTCGTTTTTAACAATTAAAAAAAAATTCACTGTTATTTCTTACGATTAAAACCAAAATTACGCATCCTATCAAAAAGTGATTAATAAAAAAATTATAAACCTTTTTTGGGTGCATAATTTTTGTCTATTAATCTTTTTTCGTAGCTTGTGTCGTTTGTCCAACAAATTTTATTTTTTATTTTTAATGTTGTTTTTATGAATAAAACAAAAACTACGCGCTCCATATAAAAAAGATGATCGACAAATTTATTGATATTTTTTGTGTAAACAACTTTTCTCTATCAATTTTTTTCGTACCTTGAGACCTTTTTCAAAAAATTTAATTTTTTTATATTCAATGATATTTTTTACGATTTAAATAAAAAATACGTATCCTATCAAAAAACGACTGATGAAAAATGTGTAGCTCTTCTTTCGGTGAAAAATTGTTGTCGATTTATTTTTTTCTTAGCTTTTTTCGTTTGTCCAAATTTTTTTAATTTTTTTAATTTTTAATGTCGTTTTTTTATGAATAAAACAAAAACTACAAATCCTATCAAAAAGTTATTAGTACGTAATTTCTAGATCTTTTTTGTGTACCTAATTTTAGTTATTTGATATTTTATCCTATCTTGCATAGTTTGGCTGAAAAATGAAATTTGTGATTTTTCATTATTTTTTGTACGATCAAAATTTGAATTTTCAATTTACAAGAAAATTCAAATAGTTATGATAATCTTATAGAGCTTTCATGAATGGACGTTTCCCTTCTCTCGACTATTTCTCATATCGTGCGTTGTTATAACTTTGATCAATTTCTTTTTATCGAAAAATAGAATTTTCAAATCTTGAATAAAATGGTCTCAAAAATTTTCAATATGCTCTATCTTTTTGAATTTTCATCCAAAATAACTGTCTAACTAACTTGACCTTCAGTTTCTGACATTTAAAGAGTGTACCAAAGGCCAATCTAATAGATTGATTTTGTCAAAAGTTATCGTGCTCACAGACAGACACACATGCATGCAGACAGATATACAGACAGACATACAGGCAGTCAGACACATTCGTGAAAACCTTTTTTTCAGGTTCAGGGGGTCTCCAAACGTAAACATTTGACAAAAACTGGAGGGGGGGGGGGCAAATTTAACACAAATTCTTCTCTGTTGAGAATGTAAAAAAGTATCATATTCTCTTAATCAAAGTAAAGCCTTTTGGCTCTCGTTAGTCAATATTTGGCTTGGATTTTAACCCGAGTATTCGGATTTTCAAGCCAGTCTGGGCGGAGATTTCGCCGTTCGATTATATTCATTCTGCGCTATCGACCACTTGCTATTTGCATTATGTGCCAATTGTACTCAAAGTAATGTTCAGCAGAATCAAATAAAGATTTAGTCAAGAGCCAAAGCTAATAGAGTTTATACCATACTGGATTTTTATCAGATAAAATGAATCATTCATATGCAAATGCAAACTCAAAAATAGTTTTTAGCCACTAAAATGTTGAATCTTGGTGTTATTGCATCCTAAACTCATAGCATATGCTTATTAATAGTGAGATCCTTTTTCTTGTACAGGGTTTATCATAGCCTAAAAAGTATCCGATTTTCTTCTAAGGCAGCTCAAATTGAATGTCTTGGTATGCAGATGTGCAATGAGGAATCAAATTTATTATGTCATACTGATGTATTTTTGTAATCAAACATTAAAAAATAGGACAATTTCGTTTTTTAGACGACTATACTGACAGCTTTTCTATTATTCCGATTTCTTTTGAAGATGGCTTTAATTCAAGGTCTTGGCATGTGGATGTGCATGCAAAATAAAATTCGCCATGTGATGCTGATATTCTTTTGTTATCAAAGATTGGAGAATGAGAAAATTTCATTTCTTAGACCACTCTGCTGGAATCGTTTCTTTTAGATCGATTGTCTTCGAAGATGGCTCGAATTTAATCATTTGGCATGTTGATGCAGATCACAAAATAAACATTTGTTATTCAAAATGTATTTTTGGTATTAGCGGATTAAAGTATAAACAAGCTGTGAATTCGATTTCGGGTGTTTCTCGTTTATCTGTATTTACAACGTTATGCTACTGATTTAATAAGCACCTTAGTTCCTCATTATAATTAATTAGCAAATATGTCTGCTTCCTCATAGAGGAAGTCAAAATAAGAAAATAAAAATAGGTCATTTTGAATTATGTTGATGAAAAAAGTTTTACTATAAAAAACCAGTTCTCTAAATATTATAAATGACCATAACATTAGTCTTCAATCAAATCTTTTCATATTATAGGTCAACTGATTCGTCTCGAATGAAACGAATCTTTTGTGTTCATGCATCACCCCTAAATTATATGCGAGTGACAACATTTTTACTGTAAAACTTAATTTTTCAAATAATATAAATGACCATATCTTTCTTACTTCATGATAATATGCATCAATATTATAGGTCAATCGATTTGTGTCAGGGCAGAGAATCTTTTATATTATTACATTAACTTTAAATAATGTAAATAAAAAAAGTTTCACTGTAAAAAAACGATTTTTAAAATAATATAAAGTGCTAAAAAAATGTAATAAATATTTTCATTTTTAGAAATCCTTCGGCAAGTTTCAAGATATTAGTGGTGAAAATAAGCCCTCCAAATTATGCCAATGCATCTACGTATATAGAAACATACATTCAGATTATTGCTTAGAACATCGTTTTAGACATTTTCAAATTGAGGAACGTTTAATTAAATGAATGATGAATTTTTGGGAATTGTTACCATCAAAATGCTTCCTCTGTGAAGAAGCAGAAACGGATAAATTTGGTTTTCTAGACCACTATATGTTGTAAGCTTTTTTACTGATCAGATTTTTTCGAGGATGGCTTAAATTGAAGGTCTTGAAATGGAGACGTGTGTTGAAAAATAAAATTTGTCATCTAATGGATTTGATCAGTTATGAGTGTGTTAAAAATTAAAAAAATCAGGAAAGTTCCTTTCATTAGATCACTATGGTGCATATTTTTTTAGTTCGATTTTCTCGAAAGATGGCTTAAATTTGAGGTCTGGGCAAGTAGTTATGCATTAAGAAGCAAAATTTGTTATATTACGGTACTGCTTTTTTTTATAAGTGGGTATATAATTAGATAAATTAGCATGTAGATGTGCACTAAGACATCAAATTATCTATATCAGGGTATTGCTTTTTTGTTATCAGTACATACAAAATTGGAAAAATTAAGCATTTTTTATATCATTATGCTGGAATCTTTTTTTAACTCGATTGTCTTGAAAGATGGCTGAAATTGAAGGTTTTGCCATGGAGATCTTCTTTACAACAAAATTGGGTAAATCATAGTGATATTGTTTGAAATGTGCTTTGTTGTAGTGATGTTTTTTTGGTATCAGTGCGTAAAAAATGAGGAAAATCAGAATATTTCGGTTTTGAGATCACTATGTCGATGTTCATTGAAATCATCATATGAATGTTTTTTTAAAACTAAAACTGGATTCTTTATAGTGATGTTTTTTTATTATCAGTGGATAAAAATGTATTAAAATGAGTGAATTTCGTTTGTTTTTGACAACTATGTTAGATTCATTTTTAGTTTATATCGTAAAGAAAAAAATATTTATTAATTAAGTGCTTTTAATGTCAGTTGTGTAAAAGTTAATTTTTTCGAATAGGTTGATAGCTATCAAAATTCTCTATGAAATTAGCCAAGATAAAGTCATTTTGTCAATTATTTAAAAACATATTGCGAAAATAGTACAAATTCCAATGCTTTTTTCAAACTCAAGTATAATCTAGTGTAATAAACAAGTTTCAATATTCTTATGATCATTTTAAAGGTAAATTTGTATAGAATCCCGAAATAAAGAGAAACATTATTAGTGTTTGAACCTTTGGGTTGAAGTCATGTTAACTGAACCGTGACAGGGGTTTTTTGGATGACTGCTCTCAAATATGAAGTCCAAAATTTGAAATTCAAGATAACGTATCCAATATGGCAACCTGCTCTATGAAAATTTTATCAGTAGCGGTTTTTGGGTCACTGATTTCAAGTATGATGCTCAAAACAGAAAATTTAATATCTTGGATCCAATACAGCACACTTTGACGCGAAAATACAATTTGTAATAATGGTATCTACATGGTTCTTTGTGTTACATATTCTAGATATGATGTAGGAAATTCAAAATTCAGGATGGTGGAATAGTTTTTTACGTCTACAATCTCATATATTACATTTACCATGATAAAAACGTAATTAATCTTAGCTGAATAATGAATTAAAATAAATAAATTTGCCATTATTCTTATTATATTAACAACGTTTATTTTCATGATTCTATAGCTAAGTGAAGCTTGCAAATACGTGTTTGGTAACTATTAATTTTGGAGATTAACTTTTCATACGTGAATAAATTATTAAACTAGAGCATGATGATTGTTGGTTGAAAATTTCAAAACAAAAAAGGTATTTTGCACTCTTTTCATATTTATGACAGATTTTGTTGAAAATTCGTCTTTTTGGCATGGAATTGAGCTTCTTAGTGGAAAATTCGGCATTCTTGGTTTTTACTTAACAGGAAAAATCGTCTTTTCGTTTGGAAAATTCGTCACTTTTAGTTTAAAATTCATCTGTTGAGTTGAAAATTGGACTGTCTTTTTTTGTTTTGAAAATTCAGTTTTTTTGGTCCGAAATTAAATATTTAGCTGCAAGTTTAACTTTTCCATTTTTTATCAATCATCTTTTTTAATTTAAAATTCAACTATTTCTTCGAAAATAGATCTTTTTCAATTGAAAATTCCACTATTTGTTTAAAAATGCATGTACTATGTTGGAAATTTGTCTTTTTTGCTACAAAATTAATTTCCTTGTTTAAAAGTTCATTTATTTTTGTAGAAATTTTAACTTTTTTGGTTGAAATATCCACTTGTACATTTTTTTTGTGAGTTTGTCTTTTTAAGATAAAAAATTGAATTTTCGAGTTGAAAATTTAACTGCTTCCTCAAAACTTCGTCTTTTCGGTTTGAACATACAAATATTTGTTTGAAAATTTCACATTCTTTTGCAAATTTAATTACTCTATTCAAAATTTAATTATTCTGTTCAAAAGTAATTTTTTTTGTCGAAATTTCAACTATCTTGTTGAAAACACGTTATTTCGTACGGAAAATTCGTTCTTTTTGGATGGAAAATTCTTTCTTCTGAAAAATTCAATTATCTGATTGAAAATGCGACTTTGTTTGGTTAAAGTCGAATCTATGTTGATTACAAGTTCGAACATTAGGTTGAAAATTCAACTATTATGTTAAAATTTTAAAGATTTTGTTAAAAATTCGACTTTTTTGCTATAAATATTAACTTTGTCGTCGACAATTCAATTTTTTTTTGTCAAAGTTTAATCTTTCTGGTTTGAAAATTCTACTATTTGGTTGAATGTCTTACTTTTTTAAATTAATAAATTCAATTTCATCTTGAAAACCTACTTTCATGTCGAGAACATTCTTTTGTACTGGATCAATGTCTGATCTTAATTTTTGAACATGTTATTACCATATCAAGATGTTAGCGTCCAGATTTGAAAATTTCAATCAATACAAATTTCGGTGTTAAAACTATTTGCTCGGGCAAATAATTTTAAAAAAATAAGAAAGAAATCTGCCTTAAGTCGGTCACAAGTTACTATATTTTATTTAAAGTTGAATAATTTTGTCCCAGTACTCAGTGTCCCAGTACTTAAGGTACATTTTTATATTTTTGAATTCCTCATCAAAAATGGAGTTGAAAATAATAATGAATATTTGTTGTGACGTTAATAAATAATTAATGATTAGTTCTACAGGATTCAAGATATTCGAAAAGAGTTAAAATAATTCAACGTGTATTCTAAAGATTTTAAGTAAATTGAAAGTATTCATAAGAAGGAGTTCAAACTAACTCAAGGCGTATTTTAATGATTTAAAGATATTTGAAAAATATTTTGAAAACATTCAGTGATATCGCGAGAATTTGACAAATTAAAAATAGTTCAAAGAGTTCATGAAATTTTGAAATAATTAAGAGAATTCAGATAAATTTAAAGAACTTAGAAGAATTCAGAGAATTCTGAAGAATTCACAGATTTCAATAGCATTCACAGAATTCGAAATAAATTTAGATGATTTAAAAAAATTTAGATAATGCAAAAGAATTCATAGAATTTAAAATATGTCACAGAATTCAGAAGAATTCAGACAATTCAACAATTATCAGAGAATACAGGAAAGTTCATATAATACAAAAGACTTGCAAAAACTCAGATCAATTCATGATGTTTTTTAACGAGTTCAAGGGAATTAAGAAAAAAAAATGGTAAATTTCTGTATAATTCGTGTGAATTGTACAGAATCAAAAATATTTAAAGAAAGTTAAAATAATTCAACGAGTATTCTAATGATTTCAAGATAATTAAAAAACATTCAAAAAATTCCGTGATACCGTGAATTCAACAAATTCAAAACAGTTTAGAGAGTTTAGAAAATTTTAAAACAATTCAGAGAATTCGAAAAATTTGGAAGCATTCACAGAGTTCAAAAGAATTCACAAACTTCAAGAGAATTTACAGAATTGAAAAAAAATTAGCGGATTTCAAAAGAATTTAAAGAATACAAAATAATTCAAAAGATTTCAAAGAATTTAAAAGAGTTCAGGGAATTTAAAAGAGTTCAGACAACTGAGCAGAATTCAGAGAATTCGGAAGAATTCAGAGAATAGCGGAAGAATTCATAGAATTAAGAAGAATGCAAAGAATTAGGAAGAATTTGGAAAATTCAGAAGAATTCACAAAGTGCAAAAGAATTCACAAACTTCAAAAGCATTCACATGATTCAGAACAAATTATGGAATTTCAAAAGAATTTAGAGAATACAGAAGAATTTATAGAATTCAAAAGATGTCAGGGAATTTGAAGGAGTTCAGAGAATTCAATGAATTCAGACAATTGAGAAGAATTCAGAAAATTCCGAAGAATTCAGAGAATTGAGTAGATTTCAGAGAATACAAAAGTCTTGGAGAAATTCATAATAATGTATGGTGTACTGTAAAGGTTTCAAGTTAATTGCAAAATACGAAAGAAGTTTAAATAATTCAACGTGCATTCTAGAGCAAAATATATTTTTTAAGAATCTCGTCTCTCAGTTGCCGTGTGAAGTTGCATTATTGATATTCACAACCTCCTGCAAATTTAAAATTACTCTTTTGCGCACACACCCTCATCAGTGACACATGGACTATCGTCCATCTAACGCATGCTTGCGATTGGTAAATCTTCAATTGTTAATTTCTCATTAATTATTAACTTCAGAACAAATTTTTATTATTATTTTCAACACCGTTTTTTGTGAGGAATTAAAAATATAAAAATGTGCCTTGAGTACTGGAACACCCTGTATACTGCGCAGTACAAAATGCAATGATAAATCAAAATAGAACCTTGAAAATGTTCACGAGAAATGCATAATTGATATGATAAATAACCTTGAAGTTGTTTATGCGAAATTAGTATTATAATTATGTATAGAATTCATGAGAATGAAACAACAATCCAACGATCCAATTTTGACAATCACAAAAATGCTCCTATTGCAATTTCCTAAAACAAAAAAGAACAAGAAAAAAAATTTGTTCCTTTGGACAAAAATAAAAAAGAGGATATTATTATCAAATCACAATATAAAAGCATTTATAATATTCACCAACGTTTCGTTGCTCATAAAGCACCCTTATCAAGGTAAAAATTTAGAACAGGTAGGAATAGCGATGCATATCGAGCCGAGAAATTCTCGTTATCATTCGAAATTTTACAAATTTTCCGAGCCGAGATTTTCTAAACTTTTTTTGTTTTTGTTTGTATGGTATCGTCTGAAACCCGATCAAAGTGCTCGTTAAACGTCAGTCTTCAAAATATCAATAGAAAATGTAAACACAGCAAAACACAAAAAATCCGTAGATGAAAACGAGGAATCAGATTCGAATGCCATTTGTTTTGAAGCTGGTTTGTAAGATTGAATCAGCTTAAAAAGTGTGTATTTCCGAGTCAGCCTAAAAAGTTTTCGCCAAAAAGTTTTTACTGAAATCTCTTGGTTTGTTAAAAGACTTAATTTAATTTTGAATTCAAAAATGTTTTAAATAATTTATATATGACATATTTATGCATAATTTTAGAAACTACCTACTCGGTTCGATTGACTTAGCGAGATGATCGTCTCATGAGATGATTGGAACCGATATAACGTTTTGAAAAGACGATCACTTTTCTCCTACTCGTTGGATTCTCGGATCGATCGCTCGATATGCATCACTAGGTAGGAACAGCAACGAAACCACGGCGCTATCTCCTCGATACCTGAGATCCAAGTATGGGTCAAAAGACAAATCCGTTATAAACAAACAAGCAATAAGAGAAAGTCCAGACTCATAGAAACCTATTGCTAAATGTCATTAAGCATACTAGAATAACTTTGGTTTAATTTACGTATCCAAAATACGTATCCAAATCAGTTTTCAAATTAATACACATCTTATTTTGTTTTTTAATCTAAAGCATTTTCATGAATTCTCTCTTTCTCTCATTACTTTCACGATGTAAAATTTCTTCCTTATCCAAGTCAAAGTCATGGTCAACATCAACAAAACCTCTCGTATGTCTAGCAAGAACACTCTTATAACAACGTCCCAAACGAACATTACTTTTGTGTTCCTCCATCCTAGTATTAAGAAGTCTGCAGTCTGTCTCATGTAAGTCATCTTACAGATCTTGGAAGTGATCTTGGAAACAACACTACCTTCTTCCAACTTATCTAAAGGATCTTTGCAAAAAGATATTATTGAATCCATTCTAAATGGTATACGGAAATAAGTATGAATATTACATTTTTTCAACATAAATTCAATAGTTTTCGAAATTTGTCCAAAAAAAGGAAGAACAAAAGTATTAGAAGAACTATATTCTCTCAATTCCTTCTGATTATCTGTAGATAAAATGTCACTTTGTTTGTTTTTGATTTGTTGAATACTGATTGTGATATGTTGCTCAATTAACTTTTTTTGGTAATGATTAAGAAAAAGGATATTCCTAACCATATTCAAATTCTCTTTGTGAAATGAAATGTGGGACAAACCTAGAGCTCTGTCGACAAAGTTTTTGATAACTGCAATTTTGTTTTGGAAAAGATTAGCCGAAAAGAAATTTAAAATTCTACCTGAATATGTACTTTCCTATACCAATTGGTAATAATATTACCATCCTGACCTTCAATTACTTCTATGTCCAGAACACTGATTTTATTATTTTTCTCTATTTCATGGATAAATTGATGTTTTGCATGAAAACCATCAAAAGCGTCAATAACTGTCTGCAATATTGCTAGAGGAACACATAATAAGGTGTCTTCAACATACCGAAAGTAAAAGGGCAAAACAAATTCTAGCTTCTTGAAAGCAAAAGCCTCTTAATCTTCCATAACTATTTCTGCTAAACATTATATGGTTATCAGGAAAAGTTTTTTGAATAATACTTTTTTAGAATACCCAGCTATTTTTACTATTGTATCTTGAAGTTGTAGTGGAGTCTTTGAGTATACAATTCAAGTATTGTTCTCAAAATTTCATGGAAGTGTTAATAGTTGCAATAACCATTCTCAGAGGATAGCATTCCTTATGAATCTGTCTCAAACCATAACATCTTGCGAAAACTGTGTCTTCGGTATTTATATCAGTCCATCTTATGGCTTTTCCTAAAAGTCCTTTCTTTCGCCAATTACCTAGAATCCTGAATCCCTTTGTTTATTTTTGTTTTGTTTTTATAAATTGCAATAGGCGCATTTTTTGGTAGTTGTTCAAATTTGATCATTGGATTCTTGATACATTGGCTTGAGTGTTGGACGTTAAATGAGATTTGGAATTTGATTAGAATTTAATTTAAATTCTTAAATTTCTATTATAATTATGAAATTATAAAAATTATGCAAAATATAATTATGTCATGTCATCGGGTCACTTCGAGAAGATTTCAGAGACTTAGCACCCTGACTAATCCTATGCAATCCGGAGTGATTTTAGTTTATCCAGAGCTGGACCGCATTTTTAGGAGTTGTTTCCCTTTTTTTTCCCCGCGTCTTCTGGTCCGCTAGACATACTGAATTTTCTATTTTAAATAAAATTACCTGGAATGTATTAAAACAGAAAGTTAAAAAAAGCTTTAGTGTCTCGAGGAGTTTTTCCACTTGAAAAGTGTTACAAGTGGGTATACATTGTGAACTTGCACAGTACCTCATGTGTAAGGAAATAATTGTGAGAATCGTTTGCCGGGTAGCATTCTGTTGATGGTGACCTCGAAAAAAAGAGAAATTGTCGGAAAACGAGGGGCTTTCAAAGGAAGTTTGCAGAATTGCATGTTTCCTTTGTCGCTAATGTGACAAAAAGGTGTAAAAGGTGATTACAAGAAACGTTGGAGCGGTTGCGTTTTCAAGATGTTGTTATCAAAAAATGGGATCAGTAGAGATAAAAGAAGAAAATAAGGAAAGAAGAGCCATGATGAAGTATGTGAGAAGATGGAAGAGTAAGGAAAAGAAAAGCTTGAAAAATTCTTTTTGTGCTCCTTGGGGCATAAGAGCACCAGGTACTCACGGGAGCTTATTTAAAACAGAGACAATGAAGGATAACTCATTGTCCACCAACGGAGTAGTTAAAACTTGTCCCATAATTACTCTCATTTAGCGCCATCCACCTTCGCATCCCCGGGGACTCCGCTCTCGCCTCGCTAATCCACGCTAACGGCTACTTCATAATAAAACATTCCGCGAAATGTGTAACATTCATTCACTTCTCAGAGTTGAACTTTTTTGTTTGTTTTGAAGAAAAATTGAAATTTTGACAAATTTTCATTTCGGGTAAAACAGGGAGAATTTGCGAGGGAAAAATCACGAGGATGGGTTTATCGTCCTTCTTTATTATAGGGAGTGGACGTGAAACTAAATTTTAAAAATTTCATGTATTTCCTGAATATGCCCTGAGCAATTTTTAATTTTTCCTAGCTACTAATAATTGAAGACAAGCATTTTAATCTTACAATGGTTTTAAAACTTTTATGAACAGAGTAAAACGATTTAAGATTAGAATTTAAATATTTCAAATCTATTCGTTTAGTTCAACCAAAAAAGTTTACTTTTGTTCCACAAAAGATGAAATTTCAATTCAAAAGAATAAATTCAAGAAAAAGGGTCGAATTTTCGGAAAAAAAAACTTTTCAACAATAGAGTTTAATTTTCAACAAAATAATTAAATTTTTAAGAAAAAATTGAAGTTTTAACCAAATAGTAGAATTTTCAAACAAGAAAGATAAAACTTTAAGCAGAGAAATTTTATTGTTAACCAAAAAGTTGAAATTTATAGCAAAAGGGATGAATTTCTAGTAAAATGGTTGAATTTTCGACCAAAAAAGATTACTTTTAAACAAAATAATTGAATTTTGAACAAAGCAATTAAATTTTTGAAAAAATGTCAGAATTTATAATCAAATATTCAACTATTCAAACTAAAAAGACGAATTTTTGAGAAAGCAGTTAAATTTTCAACTCGAAAAGTAAATTTAAAACGATGAACTTACAAAAAACAATATATAAAAGTTGATATTTCAACCAAAAAAGATGAAATTTCTACAAAAATAATTGAACTTTTTGAACTAACAAGACGAATTTTTAAACAAGATGACTAATTTTCTAGCAAAAAAGACCAATTTTCAACAAAATACATGCATTTTTGAATAAATGGTTGAATTTTCAATTGAAGAAGATCTATTTTTGAACAAATAGTTCAATTTTGAATTAAAAAAGATTTATTGAAAAAAATGGCAAAGTCAAATTTGCATCTAAAAAAGAAATTTTCGAATCTAAAAAAAATGAATTTTCAAAAAAAAAAAAAAAAAAAACAGTCAAATTTTCAACCTCCTTCTGGGAACAGGTCAAAGTGGACCCTTGAAAAAGGAGGCCGAAAAACCCTGTTTTTTGGGACGTTTTGCCCTTGAACTATTGCAAAAAATTGTTAAGGACAAAAGTTAACATATCGCTGCATTCAGAAGACGTTAAGCTTTCAGATGCTTCTTATTAGATATTTCAAAGATTTTTTTTGTGCGAGTTGCAATCAAAAAAAGTGAGGGGCCTATACCTTTGGAACCGACTTTAGTATAGTTACATATTTTGAATGTTCTTTTTGTATTCGACCTGTGAACTCCTGTTTTTCAACTAATTCAAGAAAAATAAAAAAATCTTGAAATATAACAAAATGGCCGCAGTTTTCTAAAATTTGAAATATAATTGATCGTAATTAAATTGAATGGACTATTTCACATACATTAGTATTTTCAATTAATGATTGTCTACTGCATAAGGTGTTTCTCCTACGTTAAAACAAAATTACTCGACATCCAATTTAATTTGACGTCAGTTACGAACTAACGAGAAGTCAAGTTTCAGAAGTGTTCCACTTTGCAAAAAGAAGATACAAATAAAAATATGTACGTAAAAGATATTTGAAAGGAAACGAGCTGTCGCTCGTATCGACCAAATGAAAATGTATCAGCGACCGCTAACACGAGCTATACCTATAAAGGAAAAAATGAAGCTGGCGAAAATATCGTAATTGCACGAAAGCCAGGCACAACGTAACTTCATCAACCCAGATCGAAATAAAAAGAAAAAAGTCACGGGTGGCTCCATATAGCACGGGACGTTCAATTGGGAATGGTAATTTTTTTCGTATATATGATTGAACATTCGTTTATTATAAATAAAGCTTTTCAGCAAATTCAGTACGAGCTGTAAACACTAAAATGTGCCTTTTTGGTATTGATTGCTTTTTATTTGGTTGACAAAATGAAATATAATTTGTTTTTTCGAATGGTAGAGCACTTTTGAAATGTTTGATGAATATCAGTTGCTATCAAAGCATGTTTTAAAGTTTGTAAACAGAAATTCCCAAAGCTCAATTTTGATCCAATTTCAGAATAAATCAAACTTTTATATTAACTGTGTAGTATTTAGTCACAATAAAGAAATATGTAAAGCAATTAAAATTGAAACTCACCTGCCAAGACTTAATTGAAGAAAAATTACACGAACTCCTATAAAATCGATTTTTCTTTCACAATGATTGCATCAACAGGAAGGAAAATCTAGATCAGAGGGTTTTCGTACAAAAATAGTATGTGGGCAATATTGTACAGAAGTAAATGAAAACTTTACTTAGTTTAAAGTTATATTAAAGACTCTGTTGGAGTTCAATTTTGACCCGAAGTTTTCGACTTTTATTACCATCAGGTCAAGCTTGATAACAATAGTAGTAAACAAAAAATGAGAGTCTGTTTAAATTTATATACACGATTATTTTTAATACAAAGTATATTGTATTCGTCGCTTTGTCTCTTTAGAAGGGCCGGGCGATGTGATTTCTCCGTGCACCTCACAAATTGAGTTATGTTAATGAATGAGTTTCTGCCTTTGTGTTCGCTCGCTTTTATTTTTTATATTAAACGCAAACAAAGCATGTAAAACAATAAGGAAAAAGTTCTGGAAATGTGAAAATCGGCCAAAATTGTATATAAAATACATTTTACTAGAAAGAACAGAAATTCAATATATTTTTAATTTACAAGGAGCTTCTGGTTGTAGATGTAGATATTAATTTTCTGAGCTGAAGCAAATTCCGTTTTGTAGACTCAAGAGGAAATTACTGCAGGAAATCAAACATAATTATTGAAATTGACGTTCCCAAGAGTACCCAGAATTTAGTTGCATAATAATTTATTAATCTCTTCGAATTTATGAAAAAAAATTACTGTTAGTGGCTGTTTTGAATTTGTTCACCTAGCAATAAAGCTTACTCAATTTCTACATTATTAATTTTGTGAATCAATATTCTCAAATAAGTCATTTTATTTCATGATGAAATTTATTTCTTAATGTTTCTAAACATTATTGATAAATAAGAAAATTTCAATTGTAAATTATTTTTCAATATTGGGAAATAATTCTCTTATTAACATTTTGCTCCCATACTACAATTTGTAAACTATTCCACACTTTCAAAGAGATAAGCAAATTGAAATCCTGGACACAAACTTAGAATATTTTAAGTTAAGCAGAATTATAACCTAATATAATGATACTGGTCACCAAAAAATTATCAGTAGATTAATTTCAAGTTTTGAACATACCCAAATAAGTCAAAAACGAAACTGGAAGATTTTAAGAAACTTTATTTAATTTTGCAGGATCTGAAGAAATTTCAGGAAATCTTTTAATTGTTTTAAAAGATATTTAGATTTTCTGGAAGTTTCGAGAAAATTGGAAAATAATTTTAATCTTGAGAAGATCTCAAGAAGTGAAAACAAAACCCAGATTCTTTGAGATTTCGAGAAAAAAGAAGTTTTTGAAGAATTATGAAATGATAGAAGGAAATGAACAATTTTCTTATGATTCCTGGGAAAATTTCAAAGGATTTTTTATTTAAGAAAATGATATTTGAAATGATTTATAAAAATGTAAAAAGATCTGGCAGATTTTAAGACAATTTTTGTTTATTTCAAAAGATTTTTCAATAACTTTAGGGAAAATTGGAATCAGTTTAAAAGATGTTTGTTGAAAAATCGTCTTTTTTGGAATTAAGTCCACTATATTTTATTTGAAATTAATCTCTTTATTAGTTTAAATGTCAAATTCTAAATTTGTCGTTCAGAATTCATCTTCTTGGTTGAAGGCTGAACTAGTTACTTAAAATTTGAACTACTTTGTCAAAAATTAACTTTTTTAGTTGAGATTCATCATTTAACTTTGAAATTTACTTTTTTGGTTGAAAACGTAACTATTTTGTTGAAAATTAATCTGTTTTGGCAAAGAGTTCAACTATTTGTTAAAAATTCTTATTTTTGGGATAAATTTAAATGTTTCAGGCTCAAAATAACAAAAATTTTACTTTCAATGTAGATCATTATATTTTATGTTAAAAGTACATCTTTTGGAATGGAAATTTGAATACTTGTTTAAAATTTGAATTACTTTCTTAAAAATACATCATTTTTGTTAACAATTCATCAGATTTTTTCAAAATTAATCTCTTCGCACCAAAATGTGAGTATTTACTTAAAAATTCATATTTTTGGGTCGAAAATTAATCTTTTTTGTAGAAATTTCATCTTTTTGAGTAAAAGTTCAATTATTTGGTTAAAAATGAACTTTTTTGTTAATAATTCGTAATTTACGGTGAAACTAAGCTTTTCGTAAAAAATTGATCCTTTTCAAATGAATTTAACTATCTTTGATTAGAAATTAAAAAATTTTCAAATTGAAATATCACTTTTACATTTTTTGATATGAGTTCAATGTTCATCTTTTGAGTTGAAAATTCAACTATTTGGTAGGAAGTTGAACTTCTTTATTGAAAATTCACATTTTTCGTTAAAAATGTATCATTTTGGTTGAGAATCATTTTCTTTGGTTGAAATTTTGTTAAAAATTAATCTGTTTAGGTAGAAAATTGAACTATTTTGTTGAAAATTCGCTTTTTGTATTAAGTTAACTGTTTTTGACTTAAAATGAACTATTTGGTAAGAAGTTGAACTTCTTTGTAAACAAATTCACGTTTTCCGTTAAAAATTCATCATTTTTGATAAAAATTAATTTCTTTTGCTGAAACTGTAACGGAAAATTGATCGGTTTTTATAGAGAATTTAAGAATTTTGTTTTTAAAATTCGCCTATTTTTATTAATTTAACTGTATTTGATTTAAAATTAGAACCTTTTTTTATTGAAATATTTCCATTCGCAGAAGATTCATTTGGTTAAAAATTCAACTATTTGGTTTAACATTACTTTTTTTGTTGAAAATTTATATTTTGTGGTTGAAAATTAAACTCTCTAGTAGAAAATTCGTTCTTCTTGAATGAACTGAACTGTTTTTGATTAGGAATTAAGAAAAAATTTCATAAAAATATCAACTACCACATTTTTTGATGAAAATGAATCTTTTGGGTTAAAAAATTCAATTACTTGGTAAGAAGTTGAAATTCTTTGCTAAAAATTTATTTTTTTAAAACCAATTTTCGTTGAAGATAAATCTCTTTTGTTAAGAATTTAACTGTTTTGTTGAAAATAAATCTGTTTTGGTAGACGAATCAACTATTTTGTTGAAAATTCGTCTTTCTTTATTAATTCAATGATTTTTTATGCAAAATTAAAATATTTTGTATTGAAATGTCAACTATTACATTTTTCGACGAGACTTCACCTTTTTGGTTGAAAATTTAACTGCTTTGATAAGAAGTCGAACTTCCTTGTTAAAAATTCACTTTTTTAGTTGAAAATTCATCTCGTTGGTTGAAAATTAAACTATACTGTTAAAAATTCGTCTCTTTTGGTAAAAAATTAATCTTCTTGCTATAAAATTCATCCATTTGGTTAACATTGTACTAATTGATTTAAAATTAGCTTTTTTTGTTAAATACTTATTTTTTTATGATTCAACTATCGTGTTGAGAATTTTCTTTCTTGTCATTTTATTAAAAACTGTTTTGGATTTAAAAGTAAAATATTTGTTAGCTTTAACATAAACGGGTACATTTTTCATTATGAATTCTTTTTTTTCTGGTAGAAAAATAATTCTAATAATTGAATGAAAAATGTTTCTAAACGAAAAATCCAAAATCGATTAAGAATTGACTTCTAGCAAATATTTCGAATCTCGTTTTTTGATTTCTCCCCACTTTAGTGTCCCCCTACAGCGTGGTTAAAAATGTAAAATGAAAATTCAAAAGAGTTTAAAATTGATCATTTCAGTCCTATTACACGGTTTCCTTCAAAATTGACTTTCTATTTTTTTAAAGTTCAAAATTTTTTAGAATTTCATTTCAAACTTTGAAAATTTTCAATAGCTGTGTAAGCTTAAAAAGTACAACGGATGATTTAAAAAAGAGATTACCATAAATTTTCTCAATTCATCATGCTAACCGAGTATCTTGGGATTCGGTCGTAGACTTATTACACAGAAAGAAAAGCTCCCGAAGAAAGTAATAAACAAAGTTATGGTATATGGAAATTTCCTGGGTCAGCAACGAAAAGGTTAATTGAATTTAGCCTTGAATGAACGCCGGTAGCAACCTAGAAGTTTAACCAAGATGAGCATCTGATGAAAAACCCGTAGAGAAAATGTAACGCTATCCACAAGATTCCAGAGGAAAAGGAGCATATCATGGAAAAAAGTTTAGGCATGAATAAATGGACAAATTTGGCCATCAAAAATTGTGTGACTGTGCAGACTGTGCATGAAGTTTAATGAGCCTCTCTCTCTGTGCTCGCGCCGTTGAAAAATGCGAGAGGTGTTTTTTATGCTCGATTACTGCGATCCTCTTCCGCGAATTCATATACGAGACTGTTTTTCTGCAAAATGTCCAGAAAGAATGTCGACCAACGGATTTACCACACATTTTTTATCATTGAATTCAATTCCATGCTAATTTTTTTATTATTATACGAGACACGTAATTAAAAGATAAATTAATAGAATAGAACGCGGCTTCTAACGGAGAGAACGAGTTACATTTTTTACAATATTGAAATAAATTCTAGAGTAAATGAGAAAAGTAAAATAAATGCTTTCTCAAAAAATAATGTCTCGAAGTTTTCATTATTTTCTGAAAATATTCTAAAAGCTGCCTAGGTATTTTTTTGAACGGGGTGGCCAAAAAACCTAATGTTCAAAATTCTCTGACTTTTCTCTGATTTTTCACTGACCAATTTTTCATTTTCCATGACCATTAATATTCTCAAACATGCATTTTATGCTTATAATATTTTTAACATAGTATCTCTTCTAAACGAATCAAAACAATGAAAAATTATATTAATATTTAACAACTTCAAATTGATTTATTTCAACCAAAAAAGCAGATTTGTTAATAAAATAGTTACATCTGATTTCTGTCCAAATCGAGGAATGTTCAGCAAAACTGTCGATTTTTCGACTCAAAAGGATGACTTCTTGACAAAACATTTGAATTTTTAAACCAATAGTCCAAATTTTCAAACAATAAAGATTAAACTTCAACCAAATAGTTGAATTTTTCACAAAATAATTCAATTCTTAACGAAAGAGTTGAAATTTTAATTAAATAATTGAATTTTCGACCTACAAAGATGTATTCTTAACAAAAAATTTATTAGTGGATTTTTTAATGAATAAATATGAAATTTATACCAGAGTAAGTGAATTTTAAAATAAAACCGACGACTTTTCTGCAAAAAGATTAATTTTCTACCAAAAAAGACGAATTTGTAACAAAGTAGTTGAGGTTTTAACCGAATAGTTTAATTTTAAACCTAAAAATATCAGTTTTTAAAGTCGAATTTTTGATCAGAAATGATTAAACTTTCTCCAAAAACCGTTGCATTTTAAACAAAAAATATAAATTCTGAAAAAATAATGTAATAGTTGGTATTTCAGCAACAAAAAAGAATTTTCAACAAGATATTTAAATTTCTAACCAAAGATCTAAATATGAATCGAAATAAACAAATTTTCAACGAAATAGTTTAATTTTTAATCAAATGGTCGAACTTTTTCAAACTATAAAGATAAATTCTCAATCAAATATAATAGTACATATTTCAATAAAAGTAGATGAAATTTCTATGAAAGGAAATGGATTTTGAAACCCAAAAGTGGAATTTTCATCCAAGAAGAATAATTTTCTACCAAAAAAAGATGAATTGTCAAAAAAGACACGAATTCTGAAAGAAATAGTTGAATTTTCAACCAAAAAATATCCATTTTCAACCAAACATAAAAAACTTCAATTTTCAGTAAAAAAGATTAATTTTCATCAATATAATCAAAATTTCAATCAAAGAAATGAATTTTCAAATAAAATTAATATATTAATATTTAAAAAAAAAACTTAATTTTCAAGCAAATAGTTGCATTCTTCAATAAAAAAGAGGAATTTTCAAACTAAGAATATTATTTTTCTACCAGAAGGACGGATTTTCAACTAAAAAAGATCATATTTTAACAAAAAATCGAGAAAGTACGTTTTTAGTTTGGAAAATTATTTTTAAATCCACAAAAAGCTTAAACAGAATAATTATATTTCCATCCACAGAGATCAAAACTTGAATAAATACATTTTTGACAAGTTGGTTCAATTTTTACCCAAATAGTTATATTTTCAATTGAATAAAGATCAAGTTTCCGAAAAAACATTTAGAGTTGTAACTAAAGAGATGAATTTTCAACTAAAATGATAAATCTTCAACTAAAATAGTTCTATTTTCAGTTTAAAAAATTAATTTTCAACTGAAGGGATGAATTTTAAAGAAAATTTAAATTTGGTGCAATAATGTAGTTAAATTTTTAACAAAAATAATCAAAAAATTTTGAGTAAAAATATAATCATTGGGCGAAAGAAACTGTAAAAAAATAAATAGAAATAGAAATGCAAGGCAAATAATTTACTAAGAGGAATATTATATCAGGGTGACTGCAAAACTTCGTTTTCAAAATTCCTTCATTTTCCATTTTCCATGACCACTAATATTCAAAGTCCAAAATCCTAATCTTATTACATTTTAACATAGAATCTTTTATAAACGGATTAACACAATTTCAAATTGAAATTTTCAAATTTATTATCCTTCACAGTTATCTAATAATCCCATCAAAATTCCCTGACTGTCGCAAGATTTTTTTTTTTAATTTCCTGACTTTTCCCTGATTTCTAGGTTTTCCCTCACATACGACCATCCCGTGCAAGTTGATAAAATTTGCAAAGTAGCGGAATAATTAATTTTGAAAACGAAAAGGCGTTCTTTTTGAAGTTATGTAAATCACGCGTTGCATTGTACGCTTCAGTGCACATGATTTACATTGTTTGTGTGCCCTTTTTTCCCTTCATTTTTCTCCCCACTGCAGAAGTTTCGCAAATATTCCATTAAACTTACCCACATAAAATTTTTACCTCATCTTCCTGCTCGTTTCGCGATTACAAATTTCATGAGAGTATTACACACCGCATTTCATAATTAAATAATCTTTGACGAGCAGGAATTAAATTCTGGATTTACGGTCTGAATTATACGACCAAATGGTTTTTCTACAGATTCACAGGCTTATGAGGTGTCCACACTTCACAGCCCAGCGTAATCTTAAAATAGGGGAAATTGGGTGATTTTTCTCGAAAATAGGGAAATGATAGGGGAAAAACAAAATAGTTGAATTTTCAATCAAAAAAGATTAATTTTCTGCCAAAAGAGATAAGTTTACAACCAAAGAGCTCAACTTTCAATCTAAAAATTCAATTTAAAAACAAACAGTTGACCTTTAAACGCGAAAAAATAAATTTTCACCAAAAAGATCATTTTCAGGGTCAAGAGATGAATTTTCAAACAAAAAAAGTTGCAGTTTTAATCAAATAGTTGAATCTTGAAGTTGAGTTTTCAACCAAAAACTTTTTTACCAAGTAAAGGCCAAAGAAAGATGAAGTTTTAATCCAAAAGTTAAAAAAAATTGAATCCTTAACCAAAACAGATTAATTTCTAACCAAACGGTTCTATTTTGATTAAAAAAATATCAACTTTCTACCCAAAGAGACGAATTTGTAAACGTAAAAGGTGAATCTTCAAGCAGATTTGAATTTGCAACCAAATAGTTAAATTTCCCACTGGGAAAACAATTTTTGCTTATAATTTTTTTTTAAGAAAATTAATTTTCAACGACAAAAAAATTGAATTTTTGAAAAAAATAGTTAAATTTACAACCCATATAATGATTTAAAAAAAGAGAAGTTTAACTTTCACCAAGTAGTTGAATTTTAAACCAAAAAAGATAAATTCTCGACAAAAAATCTAATAGTTGAATTTTCAAAAAATAAAAAAAAGATCAATTTTCAGCCCAAAATATAGTAGTTGAACTTTCAGTTGATAAAATTCATTTTCAACAAAAAAACAACAACGAAACTTCAAAAATATTGTTCAATCTTCACAAAAAAAATTTTTTCAACAAAGTAGTTAAAATTTCAACCAAGCAGTTGAATTTTCAACCCGAAAAAAATTACTTTTCAAACAAAGATAGTTGCAGTTTTAACCAAATAGTTGAATCTTCAAGCCAAAAAAATGCCTTTTTTAGAAGTTAGTTGAATTTTCAACCACGAATTTTCCTACCAAAGAAAGATCAAAGAAATATGAAGTTTTAATCCAAAAGGGAAAATGTTCAACAAAAGAGGTTTATTTTTTATAAAAAGGATGAGTTTTCAATAGAATAGTAGAATTTTCAACCAATTAGTTGAATTTCCAAAACAAAAAAAAATTATTATCAACCAAACTGTTGCACTTGAGCAAATAACTGAAATTTAAAAAAGCGAAGATTTTTCAGAAAATAGTTCAATTTATCACCAAAAAGTTTAATCTTCAACAAAAACATGAAGTTTTAAGAAAATAATTCAACTAGCAGCTAAAAAGTTTGATTCTCGACCAAAAAATATGAATTTACAACAAAAAACGTATCACTTGATATTGGAATAAAAAAATATTTTAATTTTAAATAAAAACCCGTTAAATTAAACCATAAAAGAAGATAAAAAAAACATTTGAACATTCAACAAAAACAGATTAACTTTTAACTAAACAGTTTTATTGTTAATCAAAAAATATTAACTTTTTACCGAAAGAGATGAATTTCTAAACGAAAAAGGTGAATATTCAACAAGAATTGAATTTTGAACCAAATAGTTAAATTTTCTACTGAAAAAATAATTTCAATTAAAAAAATTTTTTAAAGAAAATTAATTTTCAACGACAGAAAAATGATTTTTTGACAAGATAGTTAAATCTACAACCAAAAAAAAGATAAACACTCGACAACAAATCTAGTAGTTCAAATTTCAACCTAGCAGTTGAATTTTCAACCAAGCAGTTGAATTTTCAACTCGGAAAAAATAATTTCTAAACAGAAGGTTCATTTTCAATCCGAAAGATGAATATTCTACGCAAATAATAGAATTTGCAACCCAAAAAGACGAATTTTCAAAAAAAAAAGTTGCATTTTTAAGCCAAAAAGGCAAATTTTCTACAAAATAGTGAAAATTTAAACCAAAAAAAGATCAATTTTTGATCAAGTAATTCAACATTCAGCCAAGTAGTTGAATTTTCAACTAAAAAAAAAATTTTGCAATGAAAAATGTAATAAATGAATTTTCAACTAAAATCGATAAATTTTCTACCAAAAATAGAATAGTGCAATTTTCAGGCAAAAAAATGTAATACTTGACAAAAAAAAAAGAATTTTCAACAAAATAGGTGAATCTTCAACCAAATAGAAGAATTTTTAACCAAAAGAGATGAATCCTAAACTAAAAATATTATAATATACTTCACAACTAAAAATAATTAACTTTACCAAAAATAGCTGAATTTTTCTTTTAGATTTCTTCAATTCAGTTCGCATTCAAGTGAAAATTTGAGAAAAAGAAGAAGTTTCTTGAAGAAACATAAAAAAAATAATTCTTTAAAAAAGGTACAAGAGGGGAATAAGGGAAAGAGTGTGAACTATGGGTTTTTCCATTTTTAGCAGGATATATATAAAAAGATTTTGACAAAAGATGCGGTGATTGGATAAAAATGTTCTCTATCAGAATGTAACAATATGGAATATTTGTATAAAAGTGAAATTATTTATTACAAACATAAAATCATGAAATTTAATAAAAAAAGATTTGTTTTTAATAGCATTATATTGTTTATGTAAAACTTATTCTCCATCATTCTTTTCGATGACAGAATACTTACAGAAAAAGGTAGTGAATACTGAATATTTCAAATTTATAGTCTTCTCACAAAGTGAAAATCTCTTTAAAATGAATTTTGAACCTTCGAAATGAATTCATCTGATTCGGACTGGATAAAACATGAGATATAAAATAATGAAAGAAGGACAATGTTTTTTGATTCGGAAGCTTGTTGTTATCATGTGCAACATGACCAAGATTCGATTACAAGTTAGATGTGCATGTGGTGATCTGAATGTTAATCAAACAAAATAGGCATGTAACTAGCCTCGGCGGACAATTTGTATGCAACCCTGATAAACATTGCCGCGGGGCGTGAAGAAGAACCCGATGGGCCGCGAACGCGGTTGGAATATATCGATTTGTTGCTTGTGATTCGGCTCGGGTGGGCATATAATAGAGAATGGAATCCGAATTCTTGTATTTGAAGAGTATGAGCTTTCATGCAAAAAAAAACTTCTCGTAGCGAAATATTATCCTTGTCCGAACTTTATTACTACTTTTTTCTCTTAAATTGCAAAAAGTCCTAATTTTCGATAAAATAATCAATAATGTAAATAATAAATAAATTGAAAAGCTAAATCTGCCATTTTTCCAAAAATTTTAATCTTGTTTAAATATTATTTTTACGATTATATAAAACAATACGCGTTCTATATAAAAGTTACTTACAACAAATTTATAGACCTCTTTTCGATGAACACATTTTTTCTATGCTTTTTTCATATCTTGCGTTGGTTTTCCAAAAATTTAATTTTGTTAATTTTTTATGTTTTTTTACGATTAAAACAAAAACTTCGCACCCTATAAAAATACGATTAAAAACAAATTATTAGATATTTTTTGTATGAAAAATTTTTGTCTACTCACTTTTTTCGTATCTTGCATAGTATTAACGACAATGGGATTTTTTATTTATAATAGCATTTTTCACGATTAAAAAGAATATGTGTTATAAAAAAAATGGCCTCAAGAAAATTCTGTTCATCTTTTTAAGGTGAACAATTTTTTCTACCTTTTTTCATATCTCGTATAGTTTCCCTGGAATATGGCATTTTTTATTTCTTAGAAAGCATTTTCGATCAATAAAACCAGAACTGTCAAAAATGGCTGGATAACAAAATTGTTTTTCTTTTATGCCTTAAAAACGTGTGCCAAACCTTTTACGAATTCCCAACCTCACACTTAAAGCCCCATTACAAAAAAATTTCTTTTTTGCTAAAATTATGAATAATACAAATTATAAATAAACTGCGAACCAACAATAGCTCTTTTCTGCTTTACACAAGAAATGTATGTATTGTAATATTTTTAATATAAAACTTCAAATTTTTCAATTCCATGTCATTAATTGAATCCAACCCAGCTTTTTGAGCTGTTGCTGAAGATCCTTTAAATTCCTTAGAATTTAAAAAAAAAACTAAAATCCATATAATCCTTTGAAATCCCTTGAAATTTCAGAAAAAAACTTAAATCGTGTAAAATCCCTCAAAACTGGAGTAAAATCCCGTGAAAAATCTTAAAATCTGCAATATCTTTCAAAATTCCTTAAAAATTATTAAATTTTTTCAATGCTCTGAAATTCCGTCAAAACCAATAAAATAAGTTAAAGCACCATGAAATCATTAAAAATACCCTAAAAGGCTTAAAATTCTCCGAAATCTTTGAAATCCATTGAAATTCACTGAAATGAATTTTAAACCCTTGAATTCTGTTTAAATCATTTAAAATCTATGGGAATCTGTTCAATTTCTGTTGAATCTCTTAATATAAATAGAAACTCTTTCTAATCTAATTAATTCTTTCAATTTTCTTTAAAATCCTATAAATCTCTCAAATATTGCAAAATTCGTTGAAATCCCTTGAAATTGTGTAAATTCGTAAAGGGGTTTTCACAATGATTGAGTTCTGAATGATTTTCATTAATATTATTATAAAATATCAAATCATACTGGCATTATAATTCATTCCCTACAGTTCTCTAGAAATTATTTGAAATTCCATAAGATCCCCTAAAATCTTTGAAACTTTTAGTCTCTTGTAAAGTACCTTGCAATTTTTCAAATATCTAACAAATTTCTTGGAATCTCGTAAAATATAATATAATCCTTTGAAATACATTGAATTTTTCAAACGTTTAAAGTACTTGGAGATCCTGTTAAATCCTGCAGGTCTGGAAAAATCCATATAAATCCCTTAGAATACTTCAAAATATCGCAAATTATCTTGAAATTTGTAAAATTTCTTAAAATATCTACAAAAATTTTGGAAGCGTTGAAATCCTCTGAAATAAGTTGGGAATTCTTGAAATCTCTTAAAATCTTCAAATTTCTCTGGAATATCTTGGAATCCTTTGAAATACTCTGAATGATTTAAACCCCTATACAATTTTTTTAAAATTCGGAAATAAGTTGATATCCTTTAAGAGCCCTTGAAATTTTTGATGTCCCTTGAAATATTTATGAAATTTCGATTTTTTATTTTAGTAAATTTAGCGAAGTAGTTTTAAAATATGCTTAAAGCCACAGTGAAAAAATAGTTGCATTAGAGTCTTTTTTCAAAATATTTGCGTGATTAAAGAAAAAAAATTCAATAATGACGTGAGTCCGGCGAACTACAAAACCCCTAGAATACCTGTTAAGACATTATATTTTTAAATTCTCGGACTGTTTGTGAGGGAATTACAAAGTGGCGGGGAAACCCAAAGAACAAAGGAATCACTTTGGCAATAATAAGTGTCTTTGAGAGGTACATATTTGAAATTCAAATTTGTTTCGAGTCACCGGATTCGAACCCTTTTGAAAATAGGACCATTCCCCCTGGCCTGTGGAGGATTCCAGAGTTAAGATCCAATGCAGAGACAAAGTAGAAAAGAGATTTCAGTGGCGTTTCGTACAGAGAAGAAAACCCCGCCCCCCGAGTTTGCTTTACTAGTTTCTGCTTTTAAACTACGCGAAACTATTGCATTTTCTTATGACCAGCGAACTAGAAGCTGCAGTCATTCCGGCGCTTTGGCCTTCTCTCGTGTGTGTTTGAACTGCTATAGGTTAGCTACAAATTCACGTTGCTAAAGCGTTCCTTCTACAAAGACACAGAATTCGTTTTCTCTAGAAAAAAGAAAACCTATTCTGGCAGCATTAGTTCTTCCCTTTGCAGATTCTCTGCCGTTCAAACAAACTCTTTTACTGTCCTTCTGTCATCTTAGAGGTTTAAGAATAAATCTTCCGAGGATGATTGTGTGCATTTGATGGGTAGGCTGAACTCGGGGGATGATTTTCAGCAGTTTTCCTCCTTCCTAGCCAAACAGCCAGGCAAATGTGAGTACTTCTAATAAAGTCGGATGCAGCCGCGGGTTATGGTAAGCATCGCTCTTTTTATTTTTGTTTGATACTTTTTTTTAGGTTCAAAATGGCCGGACTTTATATGATATGACATCAAGGAAGTTATAGCGTTCGTCCGTTGACAACCTATACCCATATCTTTGTTCCAAGATATGGGAATAACACTTCCAAAAGCTCACTCTACGCAGCTTTTTCATAGCTTTCGCCCTTCGGCAGCATATGAAAAGTTTTGTGACTGGATAGATAAATGATGTTTTCTCCTCTTCGCCCGGTACTGGTATGTAAAAACGCTCGTCCTTTGATAGCTTTGAACTATATCATTACTAATGAAGAAAGTTTCTATTATTTATGGCTCGCCCAATGCAGCCATCATAAAAAGAATTATCATAATTTTTATGGTTAATTAAAATGTGTCGACATAAAATATACTAACGTCATAAACTCGCATAATTTTCACATTCATTTCATATAGATGGATCCACCGGCCTTATTTCTGGCAGAATTATATCTACGCCCGTCAGCAAAGGAAACAGGCATTATCTCCTTGCAGAAGCTTAAAGATTTGGCAATCCAAAATTTACGCGAGGATTGAAAAATCTGAAAGGTTAATGATTTTTCAACGCAAGATTTGGTGGACGATGTTCCTGATTCTTACTTGCTCAATGCAATCAATCAGCTTCGCTCTACCAACGGTAGGAATTGTAAGATCTTTTCAACCTCAGGCAAAATCTGTGAATGAGAAGTCTTTTTTAACATGAAACTAGCCATGCTAGATTGTCCTTTTCTCCGGGTCCTGATATTAGAACCTCCTTCTTTATCAAGAAAACTAGGAGGCTGAACTGCTCAAGGCAAGTTATTTTCAAATTATGTTGCGAATATCAAACCTTTACTTATTTCAAGAAAAGAGGCTTCTCGTCAATTGGAAACCGATTATGTTCCTGACGAAAAATCTCCAATCATTGGAAATCGTGGTAGGAAGCGTCTTTCTCCTACAGATTCTCTATATGATAAACGACCACCTTATGAACATTTGAGGTTAGTTGCTTTAGAAGAAAAATCAGACCGAATAGAGAACCTACTCACTAGATTGTTAGAAACAATGTCACTTAATATGCAAGTAGAGCAGGAAAATTCTTGTTTAGAATTTTCTGATGAAGAGAGCAGTTCATCTGATAATGATTTTAATAATCATTATCCAACAAATGGGTCATCTTCTTGTCAAACTTCCAGCTTCAAGAAACTTGATTCATCTCTTTCGCCTAACGTTCACAAAGAAATTATAAATTGTTGACCTTCAGCTAAGGAGTTGGAGCCATCATTTCAAAAGCATCGGAAGAGTTAGCAAATTAGGGCATTAATTGTCAACGTTTTGGTAATGAATCGTGGAATAAGATCCGTTATGTAGAAGCTCAGAAGGAATTGCAGGCTGTTCCTGTATTTGCAGCCTTATTAGTTAACACACAACTAACCGGATTAGCAGGTTCTACACGTTTCTCAATCCTTCTAACCAAGTTTGATCTTCCGCTGGGTACCATTTTACATGGTTTGCTGCGCCAAAGGAAAGAATTTCAGGAGGCTCTTTCTACCTTAGCTAAAAAGCACCCAGCCATTGCTGACGATTTAAATCACTTTTCTTGAAAAGGAAGCACCTTTTAGAAACACCTCATGCGAACTTCTCCAACATACCTGTGTTAGACGTGCGGACGTCATTGATATGAGAAGAAAGATTTATGAACCAAAGAGTAGTCACATGGCCTCCCTTCTGACGAATGTTCCGCCCTCCTCAACACATCTTTTTGAAGAAAAAAGATTGAATGATTTTCTCGTAGATAATAGTGGTTTTTATAAATTTTTTCCAACCTAGAAACCAGCAGGATCAAAGATCCTGCATGGTTTCAAAAGAGAAGCTAAGCCAAAAGAAAACAAAAGTTTCGATCTTGGAATACTTCGAACCAGAGGAGATCTCGAGGAGGTTCCTCCAACTCAGGAGTAAGAAGATCCGATTGGAATAAGCAAAAGAGATCAGCAGAGCCTCGAAGTGGATCTAAGCCATCAGATACTAAAACATCCTGAACTACTCGCTTCTGACTCACACGGTCAAATGCGACATGGACAAAGAACTAACAGCGTTTCTCAATACAGGAGTTTTAAAAAAACTGGATGCTAAGTCCGGGTTCATATCTACCATGTTTCTTACGCCCAAATCAGACGGTTTGTGGAGACCTAGTTTCAACCTCAAGCGTCTGTACCAATATCTTCATCCACGAAAATTTCGGTTGATAAGTCACGCGCAAATCCCAAGTTTTCTTCAGATGAACGATTATTTAGCAAAGACAGACCTGTCTCAGGCTTATTGGTATGTGACAATAAAGGAATCACACAGATGCTATCTGGCCATGAGTTATCAAGGAGAAACGTACTGCATGACAGCCTTGCCGTTTGGCATTTCCAGCGCCCCCTAGCCTTTTCAAGAATATCAAACTGGGTAGCCAGTCAGCTGAGAAAAAAGGGAATGAGAGTAGTCATTTACCTCGACGATTTTCTTTTCTCGAACCAGCATTTACATCTCCTGAGACTTCAGCTCAAGGGGACAGTAAAGTTTCTCACGGTTCTAGGATGAAAAGTAAATGTTCAAAAGTCAGTTTTGGAACCTATAAGACCACTAGAGTATATGGGTATCTTATGGAATCCCTGGACGGATCAAAGATTCCTTTTAGAAAAGAAGACGAAAATGATAAGGCTGTTTGTGGAGAAAGTTATTTTTAAGCAAAGATGGAGCTGGCATCAAGCGGAATCACTTCTCGGAAGGCTGGAGTTTGTTTCCTTCGTAATTCCTCTGGGGAAATTGTTTTGCAGAAGAATGCAACGAGCTGCTTATTCGCTTACGGAAATTTTTCCGAATCAACTCTTCACGATTCCGGATCAGATAAAACCAGACTTGCAACTGTGGATAAGCTGATGAAGGGCCAATGGAGTTTGGATCAGAAAAACTGGCATATTAACAACAAAGAAATGTGGGCAGTGTACATAGAAATTGTCCAAAATGCTCGTATTCTGCGAGAAAAAGCCTCATCTCTTCAATCAGACAACAAGACAGTGATAGCTTATATTCGGAGGCAAGGAGGCAGGAAGTCACAACATCTGTTACAGAGAAACTGTTAACTTTGACTTCAAAACTAGATCTTCAACTGGAAGTTCAACTCATACCAGGAGTTTACAATGTGTTAGCAGACCGATTATCCAGACTGGATTCTATAACAGGTTGGCATTTGTCGATGAGAGTAGCAGACCGGCTTTTCAAAAAATGAGGAGTTCCACGAAGAGATTTGATGGCAACCACACAATCAGCAGTCGTTCCAACTTATGCATCTCGAATCAGGGATCAGAAATCAACATTTGTGAACGCCTTCAGTCAAGCGTGGAATTACAACCTAGCGTGGATATTTCCATCTCCCTCTCTAATTCCGAGGGTTCTACAACATCTAAACCTAGCCCAGGGGATTTTGATTATATTTATTTCGAAATGGGAGAAAGTCTCCTAGAGAGCAGATCTGAAGAATCAATCACTGGGACACAGAATCTTATAGACATGGAAACCAACTCTCCTCCGCCACAAGTGTCGGACCTACATTTGGAGGCTTGGAGGGTACGGGGTGGATTGCCCAGACAAAAGGATAGACTGAAGAAGATATAGCTTTACTGAAGTCATCATAGCGCGAATCAACAAAAAGAACTTACTCTGCACCCTGGAAATCCTGGTCTTCTTGGGCTAAAAAAAATGGAGTTTCAATAAATTATCCATCCCCGCAAAAGGTTGCACAATATTTAGGATTTTACATAGGGAAATGAAATTTGCCCATACCACGATTTTGATGCATGAATAGGTTATAGCGAGATTTGCAAATCCAACGAGAGGGGATGAAATAAGTTTTAATCCGATAGTAAAACATATGTTGAAAGCCATAGGTTCATCTCATCCTCCGCAGACAAAAACTAAGATATGGCATGTCAACGTATTGATTGGGTGGATGAGGCAGACAGTTGTGAATCCCGAAAATGTATTTCTAGTATCCCGACATGTGGCACTGCTGCTTCTCTTATCATCGGGCCGAATGGTGCATGATCTCACATGGTTGAGGATCAATTCAGAAAATTTTCAAGATTCTGGAAATCGTCTAGGTTTATGGCCAGTGTTCGGTTCAAAGGTAGACAGTATTTCACAAAGACAATCAGGATGGGGTCTCTCTGAAAATAAAGCACCAAAAATGGATCCAACATGGTGGTTGAGACGTTTGATCCAAATTTAAAAATCTAGAAGTGCAAGAGCAGGACGGAATAATTTGTTTACCACCATTAGAGAGAAAGTAGGTCCTGCTTCAAGATCAGCAGTTGCAGGTTGGGTGCAAACAGCTCTAAGAGAAGCTGGTATAAATACCTCTGCTAGGAGTATTCGCTCAGCAGTTTCTTCATCACGCTTTCGGGATGCTTTACCAATAGACATTTTGAAGAAAGGAAACCGGAAAGGCCAGAATACTTTCTTCAAGCATTATTTCAGAGAAGTGGAGAGACCAGTTTCTTCATCACTTTATACGTTTATTTTCATTCTGAATATTTTTCAGACATTAATAAATTTCATGATATGAGATTTTCTGTCTTATTGTTTCATCTAAGCAGTTTTCCTACATTCATTTTATTTTAGAATTCATAGTGCACTTTTTTCCTTGTGCCGGCAGAGCACAAACATCTCTCAAAGGTCAGGCCGAAGGCACAGACATGAAATAACTACGTTTTTTACCCAGAGGGTAAAAAACGATTGTTTCTGGTCTTGCCGAGGCCTGACCTGATTTGATTCCTTGCCGGCTCAAATGCACTGAAGCTCGCACTACGTGCGGGTCTAGACACCACAGGCGAAAAAAAATTGGAGACAACTTCAGGAGGGGATTTCAAAAGAGTTAAGGGCCAGATGAATTAATGAAAAGGGTTGAAAGAGAGCAAAACACACGTCTATCTCGCGAGGAAAGAGAAAAGCGTAATCTCAAAGGTCAGGCCTCGGCAAGACCAGAAATAATCGTTTTTGACCCTTTGGGGGGGGGGACATAGTTATTATGAATTGTTTTGTTTTAATTTTAGTAATTTTCAAATTTGATAATTTTAGATAAAAATATTCTGATTCGTTTGGTTTAAAATTTAGACGCAAAAAATTGTCTGTTTTGTTCTTAATTCTTCTAAATCGTAGAATACCGAATTGAAAGGCTGAATGGTTGCATAATTGTCAGTTTAAATGATTTGCGATGAGGAAACAACTCCTAAAAATATCGTCCAGCGCAGGTCGATTACCTCAGATGAATCTTCAGTACCTTCGATTACCCAAATTATTCTGGAAGACCCGACTTTCCCCGGATTACTTGGATTATTTCATATTGCTTGGATTACTTCAGATTATAAGCAAATCGTCTGGGATTACAAGTAGATTACATGGGATTACAAGTGGATTATCTGGGATGAAAAAGGGTTTATCTCGGATTGCAAATAGATTACCTGGGATTATTAGTGAATTTCTTGAAATTAAAATCGGATAACCTAGCATTGTACTGGATTAATCCGATTAAAAGTTGGTTATGCCGGATTCCAAGAAGATTACACGGTTTGGTCTAGAATGTCCAGTGGATTACTTTAAATACTCGTATTACCTGGATTATTTAGATCACTCCGCCTAACAAGTTCGTTACTTTGATTAGTCTGGCTCACGAGTGGCTTTACTCTGTATCGTGGGTGAATCACATGGGATTACAAGTCAATTGCCTAGGATTACAACTGCATTACATTGAGTAATAAAGGGGATATTATGCATTACATATTAATTACCTGACATTATAAGTGGATTATTTAGGATCACAGGTGAATTATCTGGAATTAAACGTGGATAACCCCGAGTTATAAGGGATTAATTGGATTACAAGTGGATTACGACTGATCGCAAGTAGGTTGTCTGGAATTACAAGCGAAGAGCCTGGAATCATAATTGTATTGCCTAGAATTACGAGTTGTTAGCCTAAGATTTCAAGTGGATGACTTGAATAACTCGGTTTACACAGATTAAACGGATTATTCAGATCGCTCCGGTTTACAAGTGGATTACTTTAGATCACAAGTAAATTATTTGATATTGAAAGTAGACTTTCTACGATGACACTAAATTACTTTGTTTACGACGAATTACAAGAAAATTACTCCGGATTAAAAGTGGATTACCTAGAACTACAAATGCTTTGCATATGATTTTAAGTCAATTACTTGCTTCAACCATATTACGATTGAATTACTCTGGATTACAAGTAGATTATCTGGGATTATTAGTGAATTACCTAAGATTGCACTATATTTAATGAAATAGTTAATTACTCCTGATGAAAAGTAGATTATTCTGGATTACAAGAGAATTACACCAGATTACAAGTGGATTGCCTAGGATTACAAGTAGTTTACTCTATATTACATATCTTCTACTAGAAATTAGAAGTGGATTACAAGAATTACTTCGGATTACTGATTTGGATAATCGAGTGGTACAGCAGATTACCAGATTTGTTTCCCGCTCAAGGATGTGTAATTAAACAATTTTACATTAAATGCCATCAGATTAAATTGAAAAAAAAAATGAAAACTTGAGACAATACATTTCAAAATCCAAGCCTAATAAATCACGAGATTTTAGAAGCAAACATTGAAAATTGAATCCTTTTTTTATTTCAAAATGTTCAAAAATATTGAACATTTCAAACTTAATCTAAAATAAAGAATTTCAAATTGAAGAGCTTGAAATTGTTCAAGAACAAACATTACAATTAGGGCCATCTTGTTTTGTATTCTGTTTATTTTTGATTTTTAATGTAACATATTAAAATTGTCTGGTTTTTAGACAAAGACTAAAAAAACATTTTAAATTGAAGAATATTTGACTGGAAAATTTAAAAAATGAATAATAATTCTACAAGAAGTGTTAAAAATCAAACGATTTGGAATTAAAAAGTTAAAAATTGCTTTGCTCAAAATTAACTAGATGAAAATTAAACTATCTGAACTAGATGCTTTAGGGATTGAATAATTCCTTCAATTTTTAACGGTTACAATATTTTAGAGTACTGAATTTTCATTTTCTACGCTGAAGCTTCTATTTTTCACTTTAATAAGTTTTAAGTTTGCAATTAAAATTGAAATTTCGGAATTTTGAAAAGTATAATTATTAATTAACAATTTGAGAATAGTACCTTTTCAAATGATATAATTTTATTTAAAATAATGGAAAATTTCAAGGCTTTGAGTATAAAAAAGTTTCAGTATCACAATTTGTTGTTGTAAATTGTTTATGGTTTTAATATTAGGAAATAAAAATGAAGGTCTTGCGCGCACATATTGCCTGCTGGTTCAAAATATATTCCAGGCGCTTATTCAATTTTTGAAATTTTTCTTACCACTACCATGAGTTCAGACGTGGGAAAAGCTCACCTGAAACATAAAAAAATATATATTTAGATAATCAAATACAAAATAATATCGTTTATTCGATTATCTTATTTATGCATGTTCAATATTTTTTTAACACCAATTTTTTATTTTGAAAAAACTTTTGTTGTCCATATAGATGTATTTGAAATATAATTGACTCTTGAGCAATTGAAGTACTGAGGCGTGCAAAGAGTGTCACTTGATTTCTTTCTTCCTCCATAGCAGTTAGGTCAAACAGACGGTTCAAGAAATAGGGGATGGAGAGTGATTTCGCCGAGTTTCGAGATCCTTGAGAAGAACTGTCTCTGACAGATGCGGCGATGGAACTTCGTAGATAGAAACGAAAATAAAAAGAGCATAAGAGGGGAAAATGATGGAAAAAGAAAAATCAACAACTACCCGAACGGGCTCTATCTCTTGGCTCAGCTCAAGAGTGAAACAGTGGGGCACCAAGCATATCGCGATATATTTATAATTAATAATCCTGCGATCTATAAATATCAGCTGTCAAAGATACATAAAAGCCCTATTTCCTGGATTTCGTAGCCCCGGGCAGAAACCCTTATAGTTTTGGTTGGGTGTCCGTCCGTGCGTCGTTTTTCCCCAAGAAGGGGAAGTGAGGGGAAAATGTCACTCCCAACTTACAACTCAAAACTCGAAATTCATAACTCAAAACTCACAACTAAAATATCCTAACTCCTAACTCACAACTCACAACGCGCAACTCACAACTCACAACTCGCAACTCGAAACTCAAAACTCACAGCTCACATCTCACAACTCACAACACAGGCAACTCAGGGGAGTAAGAGGAGCGGAACTAGGGGAAGTAAGGCAAAATGTGGGGGTGAAGCTTGGGGCAATGAGGGGTAAAGGAAGTAAGGGGAAATATCGTGGAAAGTGGGAAGTAGATAAGAAAGGAGTTGGGAAGAGTGGGGAAAAGAAGGTTGAAGTGTGGGGTGAGGAAGTAGGGGAAGAGATAAGAGGGCAAGTAGGAAAATATAAGCGAAATAGGGGAGGAAAAGTTTGGTTGGGGAAGGTTTGAACGACTTATTTGCGTTTTAACAGGCGGCGAAACCTTTTTTTGTAAGCGTAAGGCGCCCACTCTGACTAATTTTTTAATTTCAATTTGTGGGCTTCAAACATTTCAAACGTTTCAAAATTGAAAATCATTTCTTGTCAATAAAGAAAAGACCTAAATGGATTAGGTTACATAAATAATTAATGGGGTGCCCAAAAAAATGTGGGATTTTGAATTTTGTAAACACTACCCCCTAATTTTCTTCCATTTGGTGAAAAAATACTGCCATCAATTGTCTTTTATTTTTGTTTCAATTGTTAAGAGATCCCAGTGGGTTGTTTCAAGTCTAAAATGAATGTTGTTAGTATTCAATTTTTGTAAAATACAAATTTAAAGCTAATTTTGTTAAACAAGCCAAAATTTTAAAAGTGTTATCGGCTCGATTGGGCTTAGAATACGAAAATTTGTAATTTCATTACAATTAGTGATTTTCAATAACACCTAGACATTTTTTTCATACAATATAAGGAATAAATTGAAGATATTTCAACCGGGTGACCTATGAAAATATTGAAATTCGAAATATACAAAAATACACCTTTTTACAGTTTAAAGATTCCTATAGTACTTTGAAATGTATTTTACATATCATTTTATATGCAGCCTTGTTCCAAGCACCAAAATTGACCTTAATTGACTAGCTCACATCTTCAGGAAAATAATAGGTAAAAATAATGATAGGTGAATAAATATTTGAAATATATACCGATTTCTGGTGAAAAACACGAGTATAACCTCAAATTGTAAGAAAATGTGTTATTATCTTTAACATGCAATTTTTTTTCATTGAAAGTACCAATTTTTGGTATAAAACTCGAACAAAACTAAAAAGTGTGATTTTAGTTCCCCTCAATGACAATCTGAAGAATAATGTTAAACTGAAAAATCGGAAAATTAATTGTATAAAATATATTATATTAATTTCAATATTTATTCAAGAAAATAATAAAGAATTTGCATATGACTTTTTTTATTAGGAGTAAAAAATTTTGACGACATTCACTAACACAAAATAACAAAAAAATGTTACAAGTTGTGAATGTTCTTTGAAATTTAATTATATTTGCTTAAAATATCCGATTTCCTATAAAAAACGTTAAAATAACTGTGAATGGTTCAAAAATTGCACATTTTCTTTGAAATCTATTAATTTTTCAATGAAAATACTGATTTTAGGTGTGAAAATCCTAAATGACTTACAATTGTTAAAAGTTTGTGAACTTCCCTTGAAATGTTTGAAATATAATTTAGTTTTTAGTGCAAATAACAATTTTCGAAAAGAAAATAACATAATCCAAACTTGTTAAAAGATTCTGCATCTTGTCCAAATTATAATGATTTTTGTCTAATACATTTTTTAAATAAATTTCAATTTCTGACGGAAAAGACTAAAATAACACATAAAAATAAGCTTTTTAAAATTGTCAAACTTTTTTAAATTTTATAATTTTTCTTTTAACCGATTTACTCTAAAAAATGTTACTATAACTTGAACCTGTTCAAAAATTACAACTCTTGTTTGAACTACAATTATTTTTGTTTTGAAATACGAAATTTTCAATATAAAAAAAAGTCGCCTGAAATTATTTAAAACTTACGAATATTTTTTGAAATCTGATAATCTTTTTTTTTTTAATTTAAATTTTTGCCGAAAAAGACTAACACAATCCGAAATTCTTTGAGCTTGTAAATTTTATTATTTTCAACAAAAATCATTGGATTTAAATCTTATGATTTTTTTAAATCTAATCTTTTTTTTCGAATATCAATCGTTTTTTACGAAAAGCACTAAAATAACATATAATAAAAAATAGTGTTGAATTGTAAATCTTCTTCTATATTGAACGATTTTTGTTTAAAATAACCGATTTCCCGTGAGAAATTTTATTGTAACCAGGAACTGCTCAAAAATTGCAAATCTTGTTCAAAGCACAATGATTTTTGTTTTAAAATACAAATTTTGTATGTGAACGCTAATACGAACTAAAAAATTTCGGAAACAGATGGAAAATTACTAATCTTTGAAATCTAAGAATTTTGTATTTCCTCAGTTTTAGAAAATGAAACTGACACAACCCCAAATTTTCAGAAATGTTAAGTAAGTCATCTTCGAAACTTTATGATTTCTTATTAAAATTGTTTAAAAAAATATTAATTTCCAACCAAAAGCACTGACGTAAAACATGCACAATATTTTCAATAATTTATTAGATAATTTGAAAGTTTTAATTAAACCGAGCAATAGTATTTTAAAGCACAAATGTTCTTTTTTGTCCATTAGCATAATGTCTTCTATGATTTCTCTTATTAAAAGAGGACTTTCGTAGACTCAATTTTCAAAATTTCAAATTTAATATATAAAAAAACTTCATGTAATAAAAATCCAATCAGGTTTTAAACAAAAATGATTGCGAAATTTAAGGGACATAACGTTTCAACGCTTTTTTCACATAGGATCATAAATTGTAATTTGTATAAACTTGTCATAAAATTTGTTTATTCTTTTTTTTCGGGCATCATTCTTTTTTTAGCTCTAAGACAATGTTTCAATACTTTTTTTCAATGATTGTTCTTTTAGTTTGACAGTAAGTATGGATTTGTTACTTTAAAATGTATTTATGATCTTGTAATTTTTTTAACTTTTAAGTATGGATATGCGGTCTCCCAGTTAGCACCATGCTTCTGATATCTGAGTCTCTCCTACCTATGGTGTAAAAGATTATATATAATAAAAGTTAATAAAATTCACTAATTTTTTACTTATTTCAATGCCGCTCCACATACATGTATAGTTTAGATAACAAAAGCTTCTCTACTTATTTAATTAGATATAAACATATACAGAAATCTGTGAGACCTCAGGTCCATGCTCAGTGCAAAAATGAATTTATGTCCATACTAAAAGGTTAACTACAAAGTTAAATTAATTTCCGGAGTGACTGAACCATTTTTTAGGCGTGTCATGATTTGATGAGTCGCATGATAGGACTCTTTATAATTCCCGAAATTGAAGAAGCGATACATATATGTGATATTAGTTTGTACACAAAGGGAGGCATACAATAAATAATTTTATTTCACATATTTTCCAAATTATCTTCTCAAAAATTTCCTATCAGCGACACAGTTCCATTAAACCCTAATTAAAAAAGAGCCTTTTTATATAAAAGTCGATCCCTCCCTTGTTTTTCGTCGACGAGATAGAATCGGACGGAAAATAAAAAGTAGAACGAGATTTCACAGTGTGGTGCGAGCAATATCCGTGGTTTGCGAGTTTTAAAAGGCCAGCGTTGAATTAAAACACCGGATGAGGGCAAACAAAATAACAGTTGAATCGTGCGGGCTCTAACCTTTGTCTCTCTTATACAACAGATAGTACAGAGTCTGATACTGTATCAGTCAAATAGGCACTTATATGGCACTGTTAAACAAAATTGAAAAAATGAAATAAAATGGAGATTTGCTTTACAATTTTTCTTTTATTCAGAGCTGTGGGTCTCACGATCTGAACCGACATTATGCACCGTACTCTATAATCCACCCCTTTTTTTACCTCCCTTCTCACACCCCTTTTTAACTTCTTTGCTTTCTTACTCCCTCCATATTTCCCAGCACTCTTGGAGTCACTCAGAAATCCGCGATCCGTAGCTTGATTCATTCAACTGGTTTTTTCAAGAGTGAAATATCGCTTGAATCGATCAATCTCGCCACTTGAACGGCTTTAAAAGCGGAAAATGCGCGTGTGCATCACGATGCAACGGTCTTTTATGCACTCTCTCTAGGACTATTCAAAATCCTCGCCTGGCGAATTAACCTACATTTTACGCCGAAAGCCCGAGAGCAGTTTGATTTTGCTAAAGAAGTCGAAAGATTCTTCGGTTTCTGCATACTTTTTTATTGCAATTGACTATTAAATTTATTTAAACAGGGTTGCTACAAAATCCTCATTTCAAAATTCCCTCTGTTTCCCTGACTATTCCCTGACCAATCTTTTATTTTCCCTGATCATTCTAAATTTTTTTTTAGGTATAAAAACAAACTCACACCAAGAGAAAAGAAATTTTCAACAAAACAGTTGAATTTCCAACCAAAGTGATGAATTTTCGATAAAAACGAATGCTATCTCAACAAAAAGTGTAACAGTTGATATTTCCACCAAAAAATATTCTAATTTTCAATCAAAAATAGCTGAATCCTAAATAAAAACAGGCTAATTTTAAATTTAAAAAAAATGAATTTTTGAGAAAAAAAAAACAGTTGAAATTTGAATCAAAAAAGATTTTCCAGAAAATACTTTTAAAAAAAACTTACCTAACATATTGAATTTTCAAGCCAAGAATACGCATTTCCTGCACAACAGTTGAACTGTGAATCTGACAATATGAATTGTTGACACGAAAATTGAATTTTCTATCAAAATTATTTAATTTTCAAGCCAAAGAAGATGAATTTTTAGCAAAATAAATGAATTTTCAACTAAAAATAATGTGTTTTCAAAAAAATTAGAATAGTTGAATGTTCAGTTCTAAAAATAAACTTTCAAAAAGAAGACGAAATTTCCACAACATAATTAAATTTTCTTCTAAGAAATGGATTTTTTCAAATAATGGAATATTACGATTTTCCTAAACTGAAGAATTTTCAAGAACAACAAAATAAATTTTTAACTGAATAATAAAGAAATTTTCCATAATATTCATGATTTATAACTTTTAAATACAATTTTAAACACATTTTCAACCAAAAAAGCGAATTTTCCACAAAATAGTCACATTTTCAAGCAAAGAAATAGATTCCTAACCAAAAAGACTAAGTTTCAAGTGATGAGATTACTTTTCTACCAAAAAAGACAAACTTTCAATGAAATAGTGGAAAACTAATCAATTTTCAACCAGGAAGATTGAATTTCTATTAAAACAGATACATTTTTGACAAAAATTGCATAATAAATTTTCAGTTGAAAAAATTAATTTTCAACGAAGAAAAAACAATTTTGCAACAAAGAAATGAATTCCCAAACGAAAACATTTCAAACCAAGAGGACTGAATCTTTTTATGAAAAAGATTAATTTTTAACAAAATACATTAATTTTCAATCAAATATATGAAATTAAGAAATTTTCAAACTAATAGCTAAATTTTCAACTAAGGAAATGAATTTCCAATTAAAAAGATGAATTAGTCACGAAGAATAATAATATTCTACCATGGAAGACGAATTTCAAACAAAATACAGGAATTTTCAACCAAATAGTTGAATTTTAAAATAAAGAAGATAAGTTTTCAACTAAACATGGAATAGTTAAATTTTCAGTAAAAAAAATGAACAAAAAATAATAATTTTTCAAAAATAGTTGAATTTTGAACAAAACGAAAGTTTTTCACTTAAAGTTATTAACCATTAACCAAAAAAATTAATTTTTAATGAAGTAATCCCACTTTCAAGTAATTAGTTGAATTTAAACTTTATTTTATTATATACTGCCGTTCAAAAGTTTAAGGACCTCTTTTTTGATGACTGATGAAGTTCTCCTAATTTCAATTATGTGAGAGCTACAAATTTTTTCTTTCAAGGGTAAAATTCTCTCAAAATTCTGTATGAAATTAGCTCAAGATGAAGCCAATTTGTCTATTTTTTTAGTAGATATTGCACAAATAGTGTAGATTTCAATGTTTTCTTAAATTTTCAATAACTTCCGTAATAATCAATATTTTTCAATGTTATTGGGCTCATTTTAAACCTATTTTTCTAGTTAGTAAATTTAGGAAACATATAACCATTAGGTTTCTATAGGAGTCCCTAAAAATATATATAATTATTGAATGTTTTATTTTTATTTGCCTACAGATGTTTGCACATTTTTCCAACTTCAAATTCTTTCACTTTGATAGGACATTTTTTACATTAATGCTCATAAGCTGCAGCAATACTGTAGAAAAATAGCTTTAAGATTCGCACAAGAACATCAAAAAAATGTTGATTATTACGGAAGTTATTGAAAATTTAAGAGAACATTGAAAATTACACTATTTTTGCAATATCTATTTAAAAAATAGACAAATTAGCTTCATCCTGGGCATATTTCATACCAAATTTTAAGAGCATTTTACCCTTTACAGAAAATTTTTATCTCTGACATAATTGAAATTAAGTGAACTTTGTCAGTCATCAAAAAAGAGATGTCCTCAAACTTTTGACCATCAGTGTATGTAATTATAATTTATTATGAATACAATAATAATATAATATACATTTATTATAAAATATTTTAATAACTTTTATATAAACTTTAAATAATGAATGATACAAATAATAACTTAGTCTCGGATTGGATTGCCACTTTGGCTGACGAAAGGCATGCCCTCGGAAAAGTTTCAGGCGATGAATGAAGACTGGGTGTTTGGAATGCTAGAGGTGTAAATGATCTTAAGAAAAGAGAATTGCGGGATACAATGCCAGTAAGAAAACTAGATATTTTGTGTGAAACTGAAACAAAGAAGAAGGAACGTGACGTGCGAAAGATAGAAAAGGAACCATAACTATGACCAGTCGTAGATAACGAACTATGGTAGTCAATGAGTCGGTCTGATTATGAATGAAGGAGTAGAACACCATGTCAATAATTATAAATGTATATCTTCCAGATTGTGGTGGGTTAGAATAAAAGTGGGAATCAGAAGACTATTTATTATAGCATGATACGCTCCAGTTGATGGTGAAAGTATCTGAATAAAAGATGTCATCTGGAACTCGTTTAATGATATTATAGGTACTTGCGATACTGGAGAAATAATAAAACTACTCAGATATATAAATAGCTGGGTTGGCATAAAACTCACAGGGTACTAAGTCTGATAGGTACTAGGTCGTTGCAGAGATCCAAAAACGAAAGGTAACGGAGACAAGATGGTTAGCTCATACTCAGAAAAGGGCTTGCTTATTACAAATACGTGGTTCTGTCATAAAATGATCCACATGTATGCTTGGCGCAGAGATGGAAACCACAGTATGATTGAATTTGTTGTAGCGCATAAGAGACTGAGAGGGCTACTAGGAGATAAGAGGGTTATGGCAGGTTATAAATGTGGAACGGACCATTATCAAAAATATAGAGAGTACATGAACAATGTTTCGGGAGAGCATCGTCAGGAGTGTATCTAAAGTGTGTGGTACTGCAGTGGTTGGAAGAATGATTGGTGCTCCTTGGCGGAATGATGAAATCCACGTGTTTTTAACGAAAAAAAGCAATCGTATCGAATAAAGATAAATATTGCAAGTCTTAGCAATGACGAGGTAATTGGACTATAAAATGAGTATATGTAGTAAAACAGAAAAGTGAAAATAATAGTTAAAGAATGCAAGGTTAAAAAAAAGTGGAAAAACTTAAGAAAATTCAAAATAATTTTGAAGGAAATAAGATATTATTCTGGAAGTGACTCAAGAGGATTAGGAAAGGAAGTAGTAGTGCAGAGTTAGTGGAAAATAAGAATATCGAGGGTATAATGGTATAGGATACGGACAAAGTAAGAGACTGTATGAGTGACTTTTTCCAAAAATGTGATGGAGGTGAAGCTATTGAGCATAAGAACTGTAACATAGACGATGATACGTTATACAATCTCTTTGAAAGTGGAGGAATAGTAATTTGTGTCTCTAAGATTAGAGCTATAATTAAGAACTTGAGAAATGGTAAGTCTGCTGATATGGATGGTATCACCGCTGAAATGCTGAAGAGCCGTGACGAGTATTTGTCTGTAAGGCTGAGCGAGTTGATGAATATATGTGCTGAAAATAGTGAAGTTCCAAATGATTGGAGAAAGGCGATTGTCGTTGCAATCTAGGACGGAAAGTGCAATAAAGGTGACTGCAATAATTCTAGAGCTATCAGTTTACTAAATAATGTAGGCACAATATTTTCCAAAATATTTATCTGTAAGGTCATGTACATAACAGAAGAAAAGTTCTGTGAAGTCCAATGTGGATTTATGCCAGGAAGATCATGTGCCGATCAGACATTTAGCATAAGATAAATCACAGAAAAAAATATGAGAGCAAAAAAAGTTCTGAAAGAGTATGCAGACAATTGTTGGCTCCTAAAAGCAATAAAAGCAATAAAAGCAATATATGCAGGTAATAAAGTGAGTGTATGGGTAGAAAGATGATTGAGTTATTGGATACATATAAGGCAGGGTGTTAGGCAAGGATGCGTAATGTCCTCCTTGGCTGTTTATTATATACATGGATAAATATTTAAGAATGGCCCTCTTCGAAGAAGATGGTGTGGATCTTGGGATGATGAAGGTGCGTGGGTTAGGCGTTTGCTGATGATAAGATTGTTATGACAGAGTCAATCGAAAGTTTGCAGAGAATGTTGAGCAGAATGATACTAAATAAAACAAAGATTACTGTGTTTGAAGGAAGGCTTGAGGAAACAGGATGAGTTTGTAAGAAAATTAGCTGAAACTAAATTGAATCCCTAGTTTTTTTGTGATATGGTATACCGTATGAGAACGCAATATTTCCGCTTCGTCCACAATGCTACACCACCTTCTTCAAGATTTGATCTAGCAAAGTTCTGGTTAAGACGGGATAATTTATTATTCGATTTTTATACAAATTCTAGAAAAGTTTATTATATAATATTAGATACTGTATCAAATCAGAAATAGTTTTAACTGATTTATCAGTGAATCAGACTAAAATTGACCCATCAACTCCTAGATTTAACTGAGTAAATTCTCTACGAGTTTTATTTTGAAAGGATTGTATCGTTGCTCATCCATGTTATGCAAATCAAAGGATATTCGCATTAAACGTTAATTTAGGATGTTTGGATTGCTTACAAGAAAGACAGGAGGCCTCAACTGTTTTTGACAGCTTTGGCAATAATGCAATTTGGTAAACAAAACGATGCAATTAGCGGTCTTGAGCGTTGCGAAACTGAAGAGAGAAATACTGGGCGATGTGCGAGGACGTGTGAGCATGCATTGTGTCTATGTGTGTGAGAGATTCATGCTAAGGTTGTGTAATAGTGAGAGAATGATTTTGTGTAAGTTTACCCATAGAAATACATACATATATGTGAATATACACAAAGCTGTGTGGACATTCATGTGCACGACGAGGAAACGTACCTGTGTTAGGAGGCAAATTTACGAGGAGGTTGGGACAACTGGAAGGTGGAAGCATGTCGGAATTAAGCGCGTTGAATATTCCGATTAAAAGGGAACAATGAAGCGTCTCACACGATCTGACCGTTGCTTTGCTTTGAATTCGTAGAGATATCTTCAAATTGGTCGAAAGTTGACATCCTATCGACTATTATGTCGATCAGTATTTATGAATATCTATCCCTAGTTCATAAATTTCATTGTTTTTTTTTCAAGTATTCAATTATTGTTTTTTTTTTTTCAGAACTAGAATTTACGTGCAATCCTGAGTAATATGGACATCACAGCCCAAAATGATCTCAAATGCGGAGAAATAGAGTGATTTCTTTACGAAATTAGAAGAATAATAAGGGAATAAATTCGTTTTAATAAAATAAGTGTTAGTGCCATATTGAATTCAATATGAAACGCTTTAAATTCGAACAGAAAGTTCATTTCCATCCACGAACGACAAATTTTCTACCAAATGTCTAGTTATGAAAAATATCAATTTTCAACCAAATAGTTGAACTTTCTAGCGAAATAGTTGAATTTTCAAACTATAGAGATGAATCTTCAATCAAATGGTCGACATTTGTAACAAAAAAGATGAAAATTTAAACAAAAACAGTTGCATTTTCAACTGCATAGTTGAATTTTCAACGAAAAAAGATTTCAATTTTAAATAAAAAATATGTTAATTTAACCACAAAGGACGAATTTTCAGCAAAGACATGGATTTTCAGACAAATATTTAAATTTTAAGTTAAAAATATTAATTTCAACCAAAAGATATCAAATTATTTAGGAAAGTAATTCAATTTTTAACAAAAAATATGAATCTTCAACCAAAAAAATTGATTTCGAACAAAACAGTTTTTTAAACCGAATTTTCAACGAATAAGTTGCATTTTTAAGCATAAAAGTTGAATCTCTTAGAAAACAGTTGACTTCTTTGAACACCAAAAAGATGAATTATCAACAAAAAAGTTAATTTTCAACAAAACAAGATGAATTTTAATGCAAATAGTTGAACTTTGAGCAAAAGAGACAAAATTGTTCAATAAAATAGTTGAATTTTTGATCAAATAGTTGAACTTTTAACATACAAAGATGAATTTTCAACCAAATGGTCAAATTTTAATGAAAAGATATTCAACTTCAAACAAAAACAGTTACATTTTTAACCAAAAAGTTTTAATTTCGAGCCGAGCAGATGCATTTATTAACAAAATACATTGATTTTTGATCACATAATTGAATTCTTAACCAATTACATGAAATTTCAACTAAGAAGATCAATTGTTAATCGAATAGTTGAATTTTCAACAAACGAAATTCTTTTCTAAGCAAGAAAGTTGAATTTTCAATCCAAAATAGTTGAGTTTTTGAATAAAAAAGACGACGTTTGAGAAAATATTTGAATTTTCAAGAAAAAAGTTAATTTTTAACCTAGAAAGATGAATTTTGAATTCAGAGAGATAAATTCTTAATACAACAGAACGAATTTTCTATCACAAAAAGTAAAATATTCAAGAAAACAGTTGAGTTTGTAGACAAAAAAGATGCGTTTTTAACTAAATAGATGAATTTTCAACAAAATAAATTTTTTAAATAAAATAGTTGAATTTTTAACCACGTAGTTGAATTTTCATCGTACAACGATAAATTCTCACCCAAATCTTTGAATTTTCAAACAGAAAAGATTAAAGTTTAAAAAAAAATATTTTCATTTTCAACCCAAAAATTTGAATTGTCAACAAAAAAGAATTTTTGACCATAAAAGATAAGTTTTCAAGAAAATAGTTGAATTCACACCACAATAATTTAATTTTACACCAAATGGTAGAATTCCTAACCAAAAGAGAAGAATTCCAAACAAAAAATATGATAATAAACTTTTCCAACAAAAATAATTAACTTCAATCAAAAATAGTTCAATTTTCTTATTGGGTTTTAGTAATTCAGTTCACATTCAAGCGAAAAAAAAACAATAAAATGGAGAAGTTATTTGAAAATAGGAGAAAATAGGCAATCTTTAGAAAAGGGGAAAAGAGTGGAATAGGGGAAAGAGTGCGAAATCTGGTAATATCGTTCACTTTAAAAAAGGGCGCATTTTGCTTGGATTCAAGAGAAATGAAATGAAAAGTGTAACCAAGAGAGTTTAAAGTCGTCTCCAACCTACATTACTTATTTACGCAAACTTCGAAAAGGGAGAGCTATCAATTTATGCAACGGAAATTCCTTTTATCAGCCATACTTTGCATCGTACTTTAAATTTATTTTGAAGAGAGGCAAATATTTAAATTCAAGTAATGTTTGCAATCAGCTTACACTTGAATACATCTCGTAGAAAGTTAAGTTAAATAATTATGGAAATAATTTACTAAATAAAAAACTTTGCTTTAAAACAAGCAAATTTCATGAAATTTTGTAAATTTCAAATTAGAGAAGTGTAGAGAAAACTAAAACATTCTTATCATGGATATAAAAATATTTGTTCAGTAGGTGCGGGGGATATGCATTAGACTTTTTCACCCTCGATAGAAGGATTTGATTCGTAAGTGGTTTATCGAGCAGGATTTTCCCCCTAATTTTTCGATTTCAGAACCCTCATTTAGGAGACCACCGAAGTTCAAATGTGTGTAACAAACCGATATAGAAAAATTCTCTGATTATGGGATAAGCGGATATTTATTATTCTTTTGCAACATGGAAGCTTTACATTATTCGCATTTTTTTCGATTGCAAATGAATGTTTTCAACTGAAAGTTTAAATATTCCAGTTGATGGTTTATTATTTTGTCCGGAAATAATTTTTTGTTGTTGCTAAAAATTCAAACTTTCACAGAAAGTTCAACTGTTTGGTTAAAAATGAACTAGTTTGTTGACAATTCATATTAATGGATTGAAAATTCTACTAATTGATTCACAATATCGTATTTCTGGGTTAAAACTTAAGTCAACATTTTTTTTATCTCTTGATTGAAAAATCTCTCTTGGTTGAAAATTTATCTCTTGTGTTGAAAATTCCACTGATTTGTTGGAAATTCAACTATTTTGCAAAAAAATGTAAAAATTTGATTGAGAATGATCTTTTATGTTAAAAATTCATATTTCTGGGTTAAAACTATCACTGTTTTATAAAAAATTCGTCTTTTTCGGTTAAAAATTCAATAATTTGGTTGAAATTTTTTCTCGTATAACTGAAAAATCTCCCTTGGTTGACAATTCAACTCTTGTGTTGAAAAGTCGTCATTTCGATTTGAGAATTCATATCTTTTGGTAAAAATTAAATCTTTTAAGGGTAAAAATGCAACTGCTATGTGGAAAATCAATCTCTTTTGGCTAAAAATTTTACAATTTAGTTCAAAATTTATTTTGTTCATAGTTCATATTTTGTAGTATCAAATTCATTTTATTTGTAGAAAATTAAAATTTTTTGTTAAAAATTGTTAGAAATGGCTGTAGTCATTTGATTAAAATTAATCGATTTTGGTAAACGATTTTACTATGTTGGTGAAAATTTGTTCCTTTTTGGTTGAAAATTATTTTTTCAGACTGGAAATCGAACTATTCGATTTTTGGTGATAAAATAATATTTTCTGATATAAAATTCAACTATTTGGATACAAACCTATGTATTTCGTTAAAAATTTGACTTTTTTGTAGAAAATTAATCTTCCTGGTAGAAAATTGATCTATTTTGTCAAAACTGCAAGACTTTGACTGAAAATGTTAGGCATTTGTAGCATTTCAAATTGAATTTGATAAAGTACCAAAATTAATTTTATTTGAAACAATTTATTCCCCTATTTTCGTGAAGAATCTTCTGATTTTTCTTCTTTTCAGAGCACTTTGTTCTGTGAGGCCTGTTTTCGATATGTCTTTTGCTTTGCATATTCACCTGAAAAACTGATCTATGTAAATTTACTTAAAATAAAAACAAGAAGTTGGAGACAATAAAAAGTTTAACCGAATAAACTTTTCTACATGTTAAACATCTAAACAGTTTGCCGCAGAAATTATTCGAATTGTTTAAACGCTTTAACCGGTCAAACGTGGAGAACTACTTGCAGCGGCAATCGAAACGGAAGGTTTGGTCACAAAATGTGGCTTTAGGAGTTGAGAGGAAGGGAAGCAGAAGTGATATATCCTAAGGCAAAGAGCAGGAAAGTTCCTGCGGAGAGGAAGACCTCCATCGGTGGTAAAACCTTCCTTCCGGCACGGCGAAGCCAGAGCTCCTCTAATTACACCTCCGCGTCACTCGCTCGCGCCTTTCGACGAGCAGCGGAAATTATCCGAGTGAATTTAAAGGTCGTTATGTTTTCCGTGGAGGAGCACCTACCAACGACCCCAACTTCCCTCTCAATGAAACTCACCGAGAGCATCATCAATTTACTCACAAGGAATAGTACGCCTGTACGGAATCTTGTCACCATCACCTGTAGTGCCCGAAAAAGGGATTAAAGCAGATTAATTTAGCTAGTTTGTATTTGGCATCCTAGAAATATATTGCCACCCTGGTTATTGCAGACAATCATAATATTCGTGTGCTGTAGTAAGCGTGCAACATTGCTCTGACACTTAGTATAATAAAGTAAAAAAAGAAAAAGACAAAAGTTCAATAATATAAAATGGATTATTTTGAGGAATGTGCAGGTCCCGAGTCGAAATTTAGACCCTACTTTGAACCTGCAGCTTCTTACTAGAACCTGCTTTGACGCTATTTAAACCTATAGCCCCTGCCTTAAACTTTCAACTCATAGAGATTGAAACATTAGAGCCTACTTTCACTCCATTTTAATCTATAGACCCTACTTTGAATCTTTAGATGCTACAGTCTTCATATTTAAGAACCTACTTTGACGCTGTAGTACCTCTCTGAATCAACTTTGAATCTTTAGAGCCTACATTTTTATAACTCAAGACCCTACTTTGACGCTGTTTAACCTCTCCTTTAATGCTGACCCTAGTTTGAATCTTTTTAGCCGACAATGTTCGAACTGAAGACTATACTTTGACGTTTTATAAACTTTATGAAGATAAACTTGAACCTTTAGATGCTACAGTCTTCATATTCAAGAACTTACTTTGACGTTGTAGCACCTCTCTGAATCTACTTCGAATCTTCAGAGTCTACATTTTTGTAACTCAAGACCCTACTTTGACGCTGTTCAAGCTCTGCTTCAATGCTGACACTAGTTTAAATCTTTTGAGCCGACAATGTTCGAACTGAAGACTATACTTTGACGTTTTATAAACTTTATGAAGATACACTAACAATTATTTATTACTTGGGTTGAATTAACTCATTTCTCATCTCAATGACTGCAGTCACACTGAATTAACAAAAATATTTAGGTCAAGATTCAACCTGATTGTCATAAATTGAAATTGTGCATATTTGACAGTCATATAAGTATTCATTTGTCTCATAGAATCAATTTAGAAATTCTTTCTGTAAGGAAATATTTACTGTATGTAAATTTGGTATAATATTTGTTGGATAATAAGAAAACCCAAACGCATGAAAAATAATTGACTACTCATCTCAAATTGCAGGCTGATGAGACACTTCGTTATAAAACCAGTAATGTTATTGTTAATATTGACTTATTCCCTGATGAATATTATTCTCATACGAATTTCAGAATTTTCAATTGAGAACGTTGTGCTGTTAAACTAAATATTTGTACTTTTTAGTGTAATTGCATTAATTATGATGACACACGAGTTTCTTTAAGTATTTGCATAATGAAGAGATACAAAATTTTGTCATTGAAATCGCCATTTTTGAGGTTCTATTAGTTTAAGTAATAAATTACACATAATCAAATTTAAATATCTATAGCCTCAAGTTCTTTGAAGCGTTAAATGGTGAAAACTTCTAAGAAACATAATAAATTTATATTGAACTCTTCCAAAATGGTTCCAAATATTTAACGGCACAAAAAGTTGAAAAAAAGTAATTATTTAAATAATTGTATCGTATTTTAAAAGATTTTGGATCTTGAAGTACTATGCGTTAGCGATATAATTAAAAAATATTATGATTAGTATATCTATGGAATAATTGCGGGTATCCTTGATATTTATATCATAAATATTATTTTATTTTTTCTGATGAATAACAAATATTTTTTCTATTTATCCATATTGGTACGAGATTATAGAGAATCTGCTTTGATGCCACAAGTCCTACATATAGTGGTTGGAGGCTCAAAAGAGGATCTAATGTTTCTTAAATTATATTGCAATTGCTGCTTATTCAGAACCTACTTTAATGCTCCCAGCGCCTTCTAAGGTAGGAGTTACAGGTTCAAAGTAGGGTCTAAATTTCGACTCAGGGGTGGTTTTTTTTTCGTGTAGAAGCACCTACCCATGATCCCAACTACCCTCCCAGTGAAACTCACCGAGAGCATCAAATTACTTAGAAGAAATAGTACGCATCTACGCGGAATCTTATCATTATCACCTGTAGTGTCCGGAAAGAGGATTAAAGCAGATGAATTTAGTTAGTTTGTATTTGGCATCCTGAAAAGGGGATTAGAGCAAATGACTAGGACTTTTTTAACTATTTCATTTATAGAAATTGGTTCACTTGATGATAGAAATTGTGTATTTCCGAAAGATTAGGTTTTTAAGATATTACCAAATATTTCCAGCAGGAAATAGCAAGTATCCAACAGTGCATTATTTATGTTCTCCTTAATTGACCTATATGGATTTCAGCTATATTCAAAGATATAGGGGTGGAATTTGGTCTATATTTTTAACGTGTGGGAATCATACTTTGAAAAGTTCAATCAGGAAAACATAAAGCATTATCCAGATCAAAAGTATGATTGAGATTTTGGGTTTGGATTATGTAGCAAAAAGGAATTTTTCTGATTTAACCTTACTACTTTCTTAGCTGTTTTTCAAAATGCATCTTGGGAACTTGTGATAGCTTGCAGAGCCATCTACGCTCTATCAACTCAGTGAAAGAAACCTGAAAATTGGTTAAAATTACCAAAATGGTGTGCATTTTTCGAACTAAACTACAAAAAAAAACAATTTTCTAAAAAAGGCCACGTTTTATTTATTTACTGTTTTTTATGCAGGGAAGTATGTGAGATATATGAGGGAGATATCTTATAGCTTTTGTCCTCGCTAAACTATTCCTTCGTATAGAAAAACTTTTTTTTAATAATGTAAAATACATTTTTCAGCTACCAATTCTTTTTTTTAAACATGCATTGTTTTACGTCTTAAAGATGATAAAATCATATGCATTTACAGCATTAAGAAATATCAGATCTTTTAGATTTTAAATAAGAAAATTGACGAAATTATGATATTTTCTGTTCTGTTTTGATTAATTTTAACTCTTACTTTTATAGTTTTTTTTTTCAATATTGGTAAGAATAAAAAAGGTGGGGTTTTCCAGAAAATATTGTTTTCGTGTTTTCAAAATTTGAAGGAAAAAATTAATATTTCTACGAAAGCACCGCCTTTTTATTGTTTTCCATACTTGTTTAGAATGTCTGCTTATATAAGGTACATATCCTACCAGCTTTATGCAGGCTAAACGATTTTTGAGGTCGGGAGAATTTTGTTTCCTAAAAATATAATTTTTTTATTTTTCTCGTAAACAATGCAAGGTATCAAAAAAAAAAAAAAAAGCAAGTGGTATTTTTCATAGGTTTTTCTTAGATGTGTACACTTTTTTCTTAACATTTTTCCCATCCGTTTGCGAGAAAAATTAGAAAATTAGATTTTGTGAAAAAAATTCTCCTGATCACAAGAGTTATTTATGAAAGTACACTTTAATTAAAAAATTAAACCATTTTTTGATCATCTCAGGGACTGTAGCGCAAATCGAGCCAAAAAGGAGAAATAGGGCCATTCTTTCACGAAATAGGGGAAAGATTTGAAATTTATTTTTACATGTAGAAAAGAAGAAACAAACTTTTTATGCGAAAATTTATATTTTAAAAAATAATGTTAAATTATTTTTAAATGATTTCTGTCATTGAATCATTCATTTTTAAAAATTGAATACACTTCCGTCGTTCGCAATCAGTGCACACACATATATATATATATATATATATATATATAAAGTCCGATAAAAAATAAAATTTGTTAAATAAACAATTTTTTATACGTTTGAAAACGTTCTGATAATCAAAAATATGTTCTGGTTTAAAAAATACCATCATAAATAATTAAATCGTGAAACTTACTATAAAAGTTTACTTTAACAATGTCTTTTTTCATTTTGATTATTTGTAACAGTGTAACCTGAAAATCGGAAAGAAAATAGAAATTGTTGGAGTCTACTGTGCTAGATAAGTAGATTATACCAATTTATATTTGTGAATTGATTTTAGTACTTTTAATGGAATTAATTAATTAATTAATTACGAAAGGGATTAATTTAATGGTTTTCGCGGAATTTTATAATAGTGTTCGAATATTTTTCTATTCAGAGAATTCAAGGAATTCAGAGAATTCAAGGAATTCAGAGAATTCAAGGAATTCAGAGAATTCAAGGAATTCATATAATTCAAGGTATTCAGGGGATTCAAGGAATTCAGAGAATTCAAGGAACTCAGAGAATTCAAGGAATTCAGAGAATTCAGAGAATTCAAGGAATTCAGAGAATCCAAGGAATTCAAAGAAATTCAAGGAATTCAGAGAATTCAAGGAAACCAGAGAATTTTGAGAATTCGAGAAATTCAAAGAATTGAAGGAATTTAGAGAATTCAAGAAATTCAAGGAATTCAGAGAATTCAAGGAATTTAGAGAATTCAAAGAATTCTGAGAATTTAAGATATTCAGAGGATTGTAAATAATCACAAAAAAGGCCTTCAGCGAATTCAAGAAATTCCACGAATTGAAGGAATTTAGGGAATTCAGAGAATTCAAGTAATTGAGAAAATGCAAGGAATTTAGAAAATTCGAGGAAATTAGCGAATTCAAGGAATTTAGAGAATTCAAGGAATTCAGAGAATTTAAGGGATTCAGAGAATTCAAAGAATTTAGAGAATTCAAGGAATTTCGAGAATTGAAGGAAAACCAGAAATTCTTAGATTTTAAGAAATTTTGAGAATTAAGGGTATTAAGAGAGTTTTTGGAATTCAGAGAATTCCATGCATTCCAAGAATTCTATGAATACAAAGAATTCAAAATCCTGAGAAATTACAGAATAGTTTAAATTCCGGGAATTGTCATAATTACTTGAACTTGCTGAATTCCTTGAATTCCCTAAATTCCTTGAATTTGCTGAATTCCTTTAATTCGCTAAATGCCTTAAATTTACTGATGGCCTCGAATTCTCTGAATCCCTTGAATTCTCTAAATTCTATAAATTCTCTGAATGCCTCGAATTCTCTGACTCCCTTGAATTCCCTAAATTCCTGGAATTATCTGTATTCTTTTAATTCTATGAATTTTTCGAATTACATGGATTTCTCGAATTCTACGAATTCATGGAAATCAATGAATTCCTTGAATTCTATGAATTCGTCGAAAGTGAGTGTGTGTAAAGTGACATTGGGTAGAGTCGGCCTAGTTTTTCGCGTTTTCGTGTCGGCCTCAGGCATATATAATAGCTCATTTTTGCACTCATGGAGTTTTTTTCGAGACCCTATAGTAATTGCTTATAGGGATTGAATTTAAAAAGTATTCAGAAAATAATTTGAAGAAAATCATGCCAGATGCAGTAAGATAATCTAATACTAACGATTCTATTACAAATTTCCCAAAAGGCCTTTTTCCAGAGGAAATACACGTCAAACTTTATGAGCTTTGAAACCCCCCTAAAAATCAATAGATTTTACAATTCGAAAAAAAATACGAGCTTACTTTTTTTGGCATTCGAACAAATCTGGGGGGGGGGGGTGAGGCCACGAAAATTTGAAGAAAAAAATATGTACCACCCAAATAAATAAACCTTGATATTTCACTAACTAATGACTAAGACAAATATATAACCCGTCATTATACATCATCACATAAGCAACAGTAAAACTTTGATAAAAGTTATTGAAAAAATTTTTCATGTCGGCCCGGTGGCGGAGTGCACATGTGCGAACGTCATTGGGCTGGAAACGGCAGCATTGCGCCTGCTTCACGTGCATGCAATGACGCGTTTTCAAGGGGGTCCAATAAAAAGAGATTTTTATATATCCATAATAATTTGGAAGGAAAGTTTCATAAAAATAATATTTGAAATAGTTTCAAACTAACTTTAAACATGTTGGCGCGCTCCAATTCACCAGGTTCTAATTATTTTAACTCTTTAAAATTTATTATACGTAGATATGAAGGACCACCCTCTTATAAACCCTTACGTACGCACATAAAGGTGCACAGTTGGACAAGTGACGTCTGTGCACGTCCACAGTTAGGTAAGTTCCATCTGTGCACGTGTACAGTTGGGCAAGTTTCATCTGTGCTCATGCACAGTTGGGAAAAGGACATCTGTGCACGTTCACAATTGGAAAAGTGATACATGTGCACGTGCAAAGTTGGACCAATGATATATGTGCACGTGCACAGTTGGGCAAGTGATATCTGTGCACGGCCAAGTCCACAAGAGCCCGTCTGTGCACGTCAAAATTTCAACCTGCACAGTTGTCCAAGTTGCCGAATCTCAACTGGAAAAATCCGAAACAGCTGACAGATTTCTTGGATCGGTTCTTCTATTAAACAGTACTGTATTGGTAGATGGAAAAATGTACAGATTATAGAATGAAACAAAAAATAGAGACTTTACAAAAATTTGTTTCATTATGGCCAAAATAATGATCTAATTCTATATTTTAGGTTGAAATTGATTTTCAGTTTTGCATGTATCACACAACGTTAAAGTCTTGCGGAAAGTTAAAAAAAGATTATATTAAAAAAATACACTACCGGCAGGAAGTTTGGGTACATTTCCTTTGGGAATATCTGTGCCAAAACTGAATCTACGACTTTGTACGTAAAATCATTTTTCATAATGCCTTCATCAAAAGATCGACTTTCAATGCCTCTAGAGCGAAGCGAAAGTGGCTGAATGCTGCCAAGTTTTCTTTTCCTCCCTAGGGAGGAAAGGTGATGACGTAGCGGGATGAGAAGAAATAAAACGGCTCGTGATTGGTCGAAAGCAGAATCTCTCTATTGTGACGCGATCGTTCCCTCCCTCTTTCCATCTCCGTCATAATCGCATGAACGCTGCAGCCAACTTCAAGTGACTGCAACAAGTGTGAGTGCTGCCCTCGCTTCGCTCGGGCATCAGACTTCACACTCGTTGCAATCATAGCCTTTCAACCCTAGTTGTGCAATATACTATTTCACGTTTTCGAGCACTCGCCCGGTTCTTGCATCCCGGCCTTCAATTACAAAAATATAAAATCATGATAAAAAATTCAAAAAATTATTTTTCACCAGAGCCATATGGGGAAATTATTTTTGCCATAAAAGTAGCGAAATGTGGTAAATTAAAGGGATTACAATTTTTCTATTTCTTGGTTGGAGATTCAAAACGGGAGGACAGAAAGGAGATCCAGAAGTCTTCAATATTTGTTACGTTACCACTGGATGCATGCAATTTTTCAATAGTTTCTAATGCAAGCCTTCTTACCCGGTAGTACTTTATTCATTTGGGGTGGCTCCATGGACGAAGGACGAGCTCAAAACCCTCGATGTCGGGTCACGAAATGTTATGCATATGAACAAAAGCGTGCACCACAGAGTAATAATAAGGAGACCGATCTCCATATATACGTTTTGACGGTGCAAACTGCACATTTATTGCCTTCCCTCAGGCGTCGAAAACATTGGCGCATGTGCATTGTAATTTACTATCTCTTTTTCTCCAGTAAAAAAGAGATAGTATATCTTAGTGCGCATGCGCCACTACTTCAAGTATCGTACAGATACCTCAGTTAAAACACGAGGCGCGTTGTACAGCATGATCGGTCTCCTTATCATTACTCCGTGGTGTGCACCTCAAGTCTTCAGCAGTTAAGATAGGCAGCTGCTAGCTTAACTTCCGAGAGTTGGCGCTACCGTCGCAAGTGATCGATACCAACAGATGGCGCCACCGACCAATGGAGTGTAGGGTCCTAGCACCCCCACTACTCCACTCAGCGAGGTAGAATCAGCGAGCGAGTTTCCAACCTATATACGCGACCCGTGGTCGAGTAGGCACCGTAAGCAATGCGAGAGTTTCCTCTCTAGAGAAACAGTTCCGTTTAGTCAGTCGCCATCACCGCCAAGAGACACGTTCTCGCAGTACGAGCAATGTACCGCATTTAATTTAATAAAGTTATTTGTTACTATGAAGTATGACTCACGTCTCTCACACTCATTATACAGCGGGCATAGGCCGCTTATTATATTTTTTAATCGAGTATTCGATTCCTACAAATGGCGACCTCGACGTGATACGTCGAAACGTGGTGTGGCGTCAGGTCAACTTTGGTAAATTCTTGACCGTATAAATTACAATTCTACTAAAATAACGTAATGACTACCAACTCTGAGGCCCAATCCACCAACTGAGCAATGATATATGGACGATTGGCATTTTTTGGATTTTAACAAATTGGATTTTACTTTGGCTTTGGATTCCTTTGTTCGGCAAGGGTCCTGCCATTTCCCTGTTGCAACGTGCTTGCCATTCAAACAAAGACAGCACGTACTTCGCCTTCAAACAAAGGCCAGATGAGCTTGAACTTCTCCAGAAAACTTCCTTCAAATTATGTTAAGAATGCTGAAGTAAACCTGGGACAAGAAATCATCAGGGCCCTCCAGCAATTGGGCGTCAACCAGGGTGAACACGTTGATTCTTATCGAGTTTCGAAACTTCCACCGTTCTTTCGTAATGATCCGTTATTCTGATTTTTGCAAGTGGAAGCGTCCTGTCATCGCGCACGTGTCACGGACCAAGCCACTATGGCTGATTGATTAATTTCGCATCTCGACAGCAAATAGGCTATGACATCGCCCAGCTTTGCCTGTTCATCTTTAAAACTTTCTGTAACAAATAACTCATTTTTAATTGATTCTTTCTTATTTTCACATTCTAACAAGCCATCAGAAGATACAAAATGAGCAATATGTCCCTTGCCCATCATCACTGTATTATTAGAATAGGATCTGCAACACAAATTTTTCATCACTGGAGCGGATTCAACATGGGTTACTTTATCCAACTTACTCAAAACCGTTCCTGAGTCGAAGATCACCCCTACACTATCATCATTTATTTCTAGACGAATCCTTGGCCTTCCGTCTCATGCATTCTCAGAGATAAGGTTCTTCGGTAGTTTTTCGGGCACATGCTCGTCGACTAGACCGGAATCCATACGAAAGACACTACGGCCGTCGTAACAGCACCCTCCTGGTACTATCCGATTCCACATTTTTCCCTAACATTCTCTTCATGCATTGAAGGCCGAAGGATCACCATCCCCACAGTTTGGAGCTAGTAGTGGTTACTGCGTTCGCCCTGATATCGGGGTTCCTAATTGTCTGACCCAGTAGAATCCCCAGGTATTTGAACCTGTTGAAGAACATGTCCCTGGGTAACCTGTGGTGAGATGGTACTTCCATCATCTCTTTTTTCAAGACAAAATCGTTATTGTCTCCGCAAGCAAAATCGTCATTGTCTTCACAAGCAAAATCGTCATTGTTTGAATTTACCGAGGCAAAATCGTCATTGCCTCCAATTCCAGTTTCAGGGCTTACTCCACTCAAAAATACTCGCCCCAGTAATTCTTCAATATATTTATCATTTTCATCAGCACCACACTCATCCGTCTGATGAAAGACGGGTATGGTCAGAGTACGCAAACTTCAGAACACGGTCATCCACTAACTTTACAGGGAAGGGGTCCCTTTCCTCAAATTCAGGAGGATATGGTTAAAGGGCATCAGCATTTAAATTAATTTTACCTGACTTTTAAGCGATGTCATACTCATATTTGAAAAGTTCCACTCGTCACCTTGCGAGTCTGGAAGTTGCATCCTTTAATTTATAAAGCCATACTAACGATCGATGATCAGTGACCAAAGTAAAGTGGCGTCCATAAATATAAGGTCAAAAATACCTTACAGCAAAAACTATCCGTAATAAATACTTTTCAAAAGTTGGGTAATATAATTCGCCATGTTGCAAAACTCGTGATGCGAAGGATATTGGGAGATCTCGTCCAAATGATCCTTGACTTAAAATTACCCCTAATGCGTAATTTGACGCATCGGTAGTTATGAGAAAAGGTTATGTAAAATCTAGATATTGCAATATGGGCTCTGAACAGATAGCATTTCGAAGCTGTTCCATTCAGAAAGGATATTTTTTTTCGAAAAATAAGTTATGGGTTTCCCTATCTTTTTCGGATTTGACTTCACTCCTTTCTAAGTTATTATATGACCGAGATAAGCTATTTCGCGTTTCAAGAAATTCCTATTATGATCATCTAAATCGTGAGCATAAACAACAATGTCGTCCATGTAGACAAAAATTTCAATTCCTCAAAGGCCCGTGAGAACTTGGTCCATAACCCGTTAAAGGTAGCCGGAGCATTTTTCAGTCCAAATGGCATACAAGTAAATTCTAAATGGGCATAGGGAATCGAAAAAGAAGTTTTTTCTGAGAGTCTGGATCCCCTAGAATCTGATGGAACCCAGATGCAAGGTCAATTACCAAGAAATATTTACTACCTCCGAGCTGGTCCAAAATATCAGTGAGATTAGGGAGTGGATGAGCATCGGCGATCGTCTTTTCATTCAAAGAGCGGTAATCGATGACCATCCTCCATTTTTTTTACCCTTAGAATGGGCCTTTTTTGGAACAATCCATAATGGGGAATTATGGGGTGAAACAGACGCCTGAAATATTCCTGAAGAGTGCAATTCATCCGTCTGTTTACGGATTTCGTCCTAATGAATGTGTGGGTAGCGATACTGTCTTACGTACAGCGGTTTATTGTCATTTGTCAAAATTGTATGCTTTATAACAATAGTGACTCCCAATTTATTTCCAGCTAATTTAAATTAATGAGAAAATTGAAAAAATAAGGACAACAGACTTTCTTTCTTCTCCTCATTTAAATCATATATTTTTACGAAGTTTTGAATTTCTATGAGCCTTTTGGCTCGTACTTTATGTTAACTTTCTATGTCTTTATCTGGTTTGATGGGAGAAAAAGTATCAGGGGGTTCATACTCTTCTAACTCGATGGCCAGTATCGTTAAATAAACTTTATCGTTAGTACTATTCATCATAAATATTTTTGCTATTCCCGAATAATTTGTAACTAAACATTCCCCACTGAAAATACCCTGACCGCAGGAAAGTCGAGGTGTATAACCTTCTTTCAATGTTGTGCTTTTTAATACAATTTGAACCATTGCCTTTGATCTTTCTGGTAGCGTTATGGTGGCATGGGTTGAAAGTGGAAAATCTATATCCCCAGGATGGAGACAGTCGTCTATAAAATTGAAATTCATAGATAACTTGAAAAGGTGTATCCAAACCCTTTATCCTAATTTTTACCTATCCGAAGGTGTTAATCATACCCGCACCTATCCCTATCAAACTATATATATGCCTTCTATTTACCCATACTCGCGGATCTAAGCTTTTTCCTTTAATTCTGGATAAGTTTATGGATAGCTGAGCCTTCGTTTCGTCGATCCCGTTTCCAGTTTGAAGAATTTTCGCGTTTTGCTTTAAGAGATTCCCTTTCTTTGCCATGCTTTTCCTTAAGTCTGCAATTCTCTAAACTGTGATTTTTTGAATAACAGTATGTGCATTCCCCTCTCTCTCTTCCTTTAATATTTTTGACTAATTGTGGACAATATTGCCTAATATGTCCACTTTCTTTACATTGATAAGACTAGATATCCTTCGGAGATTGATTACCCTGAAATCTAGGTGTATCTTTCCAGCTGAAAATTCCTGTACAGGAAGCTGACAGGTTCCTATGGAGGTTTCTGTGGTTCCTTTATAGGTTCCTGCAAAGGTTCCTGTACATGAACGTACGCAGGTTCCTGGTAAACCGGTTGGTGTTGCGGATCCTGCGAGGGAACCTGTGCAGGAACCTCCAAAGCGACCTGGGTGTTCAAATACCTGTACTGGTTCCTGAATTATCGTAGATGTTGCTGCGAAAAATTCCGTAGGGAGGATCCTATGCAGGTTGTCCTTATGAAAAACTTTCCTCTCTCTCTCACTCACTCTCTCTCTCTCTTTCTCTCTCTCTCTGTGTGGGTGTGTGTGAAGGATCCTTTACAGGTTTCTGTCAAGGATCCTTTACAGGTTCTTGTGAAGGATCCTTTACAGGTTCCTGTGAAGAATCCTTTACAGATCCTGCGAAGGATCCTTCACAGGTTCCTGTATGGGAATATTCATGTGGGCAGATATATTTTTGCGAGTGTCTCACCTGCTAAGGAACCTGTACAGGATCCTTCATAATTACTTTTTGCAAATGTGTCCCTCTTGCACAGGAACTTGTACAGGATTCTCCCTAGGGAAATTCTGGCAGCAACATGCACGATAATGCAGGAACCTGTACAGGTATTTTAATACCCAGGTTCCTTTGGAGGTTCCTGCACAGGTTCCTTCGCAGGATCCACGGCAGGAACCGGTGTATCAGGAAACGCCGTACGTTCCAGTACAGGAACCTGTGCAGGAACCTCCAAAGGTACATGTTAGGTTCCTGTACAAGAATTTTCAGCTGGGTTTTGCACGGACATAATTAATTTTTCTTTCTTGAGGAAAATTTCACTCACTTTTTTCGATATTTATAGACGCACTTTTCTCCAATACAGGATCGTGAATTCTTTTCCAGCTTTTTTATTGGAGACAAGCCTGATTTGCCAACGCGATAGCTTTTTATAGTGTATTTATTTCTTTGCCCATAATTTGAGATTAAACGTCTCTATCCAATCCATGCAAAAAATTGCCTATGCTAGTTATTCGGTAGGCTTCGCAAATTCCCGTCTCTTTATCAATAGGCGTTTTTTCCATTGTCTGGTTCATCAGCTTATTTGAAATTTGGCTTGCTCTTAATTTCAAATCTCAACCTTGAAGTTCAAAGAAAAACAAGATAATGACACAGTTTTTGTTACTTACAAATATGTTGAATCAGTTTCAATCTACTAATCATTCAACGCTGTGCTGAAATTACTTCAATATAATTTAAGCGGAATTGAGAAAAATACCCTTCACTGTCACTAATCACTTTTTCCGGAAGTTCGCCGAAGTCCTTGAGGCTAAGTCCTGCGGAAGTGGTTGTTGTAACGTCCTGAGGATGTTTCTGGTCCTGTTTCCTCGGTATCGTAACCCTCTTGTGGGCTGGTCCCACGTTGCCACAACCCTTCCCGGGCAAGTCCCTCGTTGCCGTAAACCTTCACGGGCCCGGTGACTCTGGTTCCGGTTCGAGCCTTGTCTATACCTCTCTCAGTCTCTCTCACTGACGGGCCCTGGGCCTTCAATGTAGCCGTTCCAAGATTATCCGTCAACACTCAAAACCAATTAAGGCGCTCGAACACTTGAGGAATTAAAATTCTCAAGATTTCAAAATATTCGGGTTGAATTGACCAATTATTCCCAGAATTAAAGAATCGACGCTTGAATCTTTGGAATATTCGCCAATGTAATTCCGTTTTCAATCATTTCTATGCTTATTTCGTAGTACTCTTTGTGAATGGTGACTCTACACTGCTTTATTTCTAAATCACCGTAATCAAAATCCTCAATATGTTCTTCCGAATTGTTAGTAAAATATGCCACAAATTTTACTATTCCAATTGAGGTAGGGATATAAATTTCCCAGCGATCTTGGTAAAGAATTCTCGCACAAGTATACTCGATTATTTTACTACTGTAAAAAATCAGATTTATTTTTCCTGATTCAGTCAGAACGGACATCCTTTGAATTCCCTGTTTTCTGTTGGTTAATTTCTTTTTTATTATTTTCTTGTTCTCTTTGTTTCAGGAAGGCATTCAATTTTTCCATACCTCGAGGAAGATTTTTCCTACTAGTAGGTGGCTGCAAACATATCCGAGAGCATTCTTTATTTTTGATGAGCCTTTCCCAGGCTTGAGGACCATCCATTGAAATCATTTTCACCGCCTCGTATGAATTCTAAGATCACGACACAGCACATCCCACCGCTGTCACCAATTGTTACGTCCGGAGTTCGCTGGTGTCGATGAAATTCCCCTGGCCCCAACGATGATTGGACGAGAAGAAACGTGGAGTCCGTTGCTGCCTTTGAATTGCTTGAAAGCCAAAACCGCGAATGTTGGGTCAGGGGAATATAGTTTATTTTAATAAATAAATAAAAATCACTGAAATTCTGAGAAGAACTTCTTATTGTATTTTAACACAGTTTTTGTTTTGGGTTAAAGGTTCCCAATCCCTTCACAAATGTTGTTCACAAATGTACACGTCGCTCACGGACACTCAAGTCCGATGGTTCACAAATGAATCCTGAATCATGGTTTGATTCTACTTGACCACGAGGGATGGTAAATTGAATCGTTTCTGTAGGTGAATAATTGATTATCACGACAAAGTGTAATTCTTCGTAAACTCGACAAAGTTGGAAAAGTTGATAGCTAGGAACGGAGAAAATATCCATCAAATCAAGTAAGATGCTCTCCGGAGCTGACATGAAAGATAATCAATAAATTAATATTCAAGAAATATCCGTTTTTAAGTAATTGAAACTCAATACAAAGTTAATCAAATGATTGAACCAAATTGTGCAAGATTTTATAAGAGACTTGTTCGAAATTCTGATAGCGATTTAGGGGCTGTTTCGCGCGCAGCATGTCGTCACTATTAACCAATAATAAAATTCGTTTCGCTTGGATGTCGACATTATCCACCAATCAGCCAGTGGATGATTTCACCGTGAACGCCACAGAACAAGTCAAAATTCTGATCCTGACTGATCCAGATCAATCCAGACCAGTCCTCGTTGATTCATGGATTTGCGCAATATTATCAGACCCTTTCGTCTTGTTTACCACATATTGCGGCGCCCTTCTGTCGGGACTTAATCTAGACCGGATATTCTCAATTGCTATGACGAATTCTACTACGCATTTACCTACAAGAGAGAGAAAAAGAGAAAACACGCATAATTATTGCACCATTTCTCGACACTTAGTGTAACTCTATTTCCTTAACCATCGCTCAATTGCACTACTGGACTCAATAACGATTACTGGATTACCGGGTTACCGGGTAAGATTTGAAAGATGGTTCGTCACAAGCACAGTGTACACAAGTACTTTACGCAGAACGTTAGTGAAGGACGTGTTGTAAAAGTTAAATGCAATTTTTATACGTGGACGAATCTAAGAAATAGGATGAGTATGATTCTTCATATAAAAGATTTATGTAAAAATTACCCGGCAGTAGTTAAACAAGAAATGAGTAGAGAAATGTGTACTCCTAATCCTGATTCAGCTGATCTTTGTTATGCAAATATGTATTTTTATGTCAAATATTTATTCAAAATATTAAGATATATAGCACTGATAAAAATTGAAGCATGTTTTTGAAAGAAAACAATCTATGAAAATTAACTTGATAGTTTAATGAAATAGCAGGATGTTATTTTATCCATTTCCATTCGAAGTTTCTACATTTTTAATAAAATCGTTTTAAAAAATAAACATTCTAAAAACTAAATATGTATTAAATACGACATTTGTTTTCATTTTATTGAAATCAATTTTTACATTTTTTAAATAAAATATTGCAAAAATCAAATCTTATTAACAATTAACACGCGATTTATTTATTTAAATTAGTTGAAGCGATTTACTTTGAAACACAAAGGATACTATTAAATGTTTATATCGAATACCTGATAGTATTTTTTATATTTTGAATTTTCCCGGCCTAGTTTTTGAAACATTGAAAACTTTGAAACGTTTCCGAAGTTTCATGAAACTTTTTATTTGGTCAAAGTTTCATGAAACTTTCAAACCCTACACTTTCACATGATTACAGATCCGCAAGTCATGAGTTGTGAAAATAGAGACTTTTCCTTCAGCGGAAAAATCTACGAATGGCGGTAATTTGAATGCTCATTTTCTTTTAAATAGAAAATTTAATATTTTTAAAATTATAGGCAAGTTTACTATGCTAAAAATAATTTTGGAAGAATGAAGACGATGAATTAAATAAGATTTTCAATGTTTTGATGAAAAGAAACGAGTACATGCCAAATCAGCTGATTTCTGTCAAAGTTATGTATGTGTGCAAGAGTTTCGGGTGTTTCTTGTTTTGTCTTGCTTCTCACATAAACTAATATTTTCGTGCATATGCGGAAAGTATTCTTGGCAGTTGTTAACAGAATAAATTATCATGAACAAGCATGTCGATTGTCATTGTTCAAAAGCAACTATAGAGGTTATGTTTGGGGTAACGCCGGCTACGCTTTCGTAAAGACATACCGTAAGAAGGAGCGATACAAATCAGGGAACATCCGAAACGTATGTATACATAATTTGGAGAGAAATCATATGATTTGACATGGGCTTGTTTCTTTTCATGAAAACATTGAAAAATGTATTTATTTAATCACCGTTATTCCTCCATAATTATCTTTAGCTCAATACACTTGCCTATAATTTTAAAAACATTAAATTATCTAATCAAACAAAATCGAACATTCAAATGACCGCCATTCGGAGAGTTTTCCGCTGACGGAAAAATTTCTATTTTCACATCTCATATCTTGCACAAGTCCGCAACTTGCGGATGTGCAATCGTGTGAGAAGGCCCTGACCCCTCTATAAAATACATTGAGTACCATACCCATACGAATGGATTTGACCAGCCAGATTCCTGGTTCCCCCCACCATCGCCACCACAACCTTCGTGTCATTTTTTGTCTGCTCGATTGCTCTGTCTTCTAAATTTTGAAATATGGCTGAATATAGTCGAGTGGTAAATCTAGAAAATAATGAAAATAATAATAACGTGGTGAACGAAAAAGTGAAATGTAATTTATGTTCTGCTGCCTTCGCCAACAGTTTCAACCTGGAAAGACATTTAAAGGAAGTGCACTCTTTCGAAGAAAGTGGAAGAGAAGGAAAATCAGTGAGGGTATTCTGCTGTCCTGTTTTCATTTTGCACGAAAGCTTTCAGTGGTGTCGAGAATGTCAATAAACACGTAAGATTATTATTAGTCCAAGATTCGTTGTTTGCTTCCATTATTGTATGCGGTACAACTTCAGATTCCTTTATATTACATTGTGTATCTAATTGAACCTGAAGTTATCCCTATTAAAAAAATAACAGTAGGATTTTTTCTTGACTTTGTCATTTTTCCAAATGTTTAGGAACACTTGTATAGATACAACAAAGAGTTGAACTTAAGACTTTAAAATGGTTATTTTGCTTAAAAGTACTTTAAATCTATCTATAAATATGTTAATTCGTTATTATTATTATTTACTTACATTTTTACTCAAGAAAGCAGGTTCACCAACCTTGAACTATTAACAGATTATTGTATTTAACAGTGAAAAATAAAGAACAAATAATTACCATACTTACCCATAGTCTGATATTTTATTGTTGTCATAATTTATAATTGAAGTTGATGATAAAAATTAATTGTTTTAGATACACAACATATATTAAAGGAAAATAATATGTAAGTAAAAGAATCTGGGTACCTTTTTATCATGAGTGGTTTAAAATACTTCCCAGCATGTGAAGGGTTTTTCAGTAATACAGCAGAAAGAAAAATGACTGTAAAATTAATAAAATTATAAAATAATTTATTAAAATCTGCGAAAAATTCTGAACAGTTTTTTGACCTCCCAAGTCTCGTACAGAACAGAAAGAGTTCACTTTTTTAGCTGTTGTTAAGAGTCAACTTGTGAAAAAATTCGTGCAGAAAATAACCTTTATTCTAATATTAGATTATGTGTAAAAAATTGTATTAAATATTCCAATTATGTAATTTCATCCATCTCTCAATATAAATATTATTTTATGTGAAGCTGAAATAATTTTTGATGTTTAACTGAATTTATTATTAAATTTATTTATTTTAGTATTTTAGTGCTTGTATTCAGATAGTCAGTTTGTCATGCCTGAGAGCCTGTCTCGCAGCGTTTGCAATGTTGCAACCAATCTATCATCAATATGTCTGTCATGCCTGAGAGCCCGTCTCGAGGCGTTTGCAATGTTGAGAACAATCACACAGTCAGTGAGTCAATTTTTCGTGCCTGAAGAGCCAGTATCGCGACGTTTCCAATGTCGAGAACAATCACACATGCCAGTGAGTAAGTTTATCAAGCCTGAGAGCCTGTCTCGAGACGTTAACAATGTTCCAAATAATCCAACAGCATTGTGGTTGTCATGCCTGAGAGACTGTCTCGAGCCGTTTGCAATTTTGAGAACAATCATACAGTCAGTGAGTAAGTTTGTCATCCCTGAGAGCCTGTCTCGAGGCGTTTGATATATTGCAAACAATCACACAGTCAGTAAGTAAGTTGTTCATGCTTGAGAGCCTGTCTCGAGACGTTTACCATGATAAGAAGAATCACACAGTCAGTGAGTCAGTTTGTCATGCCTGAGGGCCTGCCTCGAGGCGCTCGCAATATTACAAACAATCCACCAGCAGTATGGTTGTCATGCCTGAGAGCCTGTCTCGAGGCGTTTGCAATGTTGAGAACAGTCACGCAGTCAGTGAGTCAGTTTGTCATGCCTGAGAGCCTGTCTCAAGGCATTAACAATGTTCCAAATAATCCACCAGCACTGTGGTTGTCATGCCTGAGAGTCTGTCTCGGGCCGTTTGCAATCTTGAGAAAAATCATACAGTCAGTGAGTAAGTTTGTCATCCCTGAGAGCCTGTCTCGAGGCGTTTGCAATGTTGCAACCAATCCATAATCAATATGTCTGACATGCCTTAGAGCCGGTCTCGAGACGTTTGCAATGTTGAGAACAGTCACGCAGTCAGCGAGTCAGTTTGTCATGCCTGCGAGCCTGTCTCAAGGCATTTGCAATGTTGCAAAGGATTCATCATCAATATGTCTGTCATGCCTGAGAACCCGTCTCGAGGCGTTTGCAATGTTGTAAGAAATCACAGAGTCAGTAAGTAAGTTTGTCATTCCTGAGAGCCTGTCTCGAGGCGTTCGCAATGTGGCAAACGATCCACTAGCATTGTAGTTGTCATAACTGAGAGTCTGTCTGGAAACGTTTGCAATGCTGAGAACAACCACACAGTCAGCGAGTCAGTTTGTCATGACTTAGAGCCTGTCTCGGGACGTTCGCAATTTTGCGAACAATCCACCAGCAGTATAGCTGTCATGCCTGAGAGTGTCCCAAGACGTTTGCAATGCTGAGAACAATCACACAGTCAGTGAGTCAGTTTGTCATGCCTGAAAGCCTGCCTCGGGGCATTTGCAATGTTGCAACTAATTCATCATTAATATGCCTGTCATGCCTGAGAGCCCGTGGTGAGGCGTTTGCAATGTTGCAAACAATCACACAGTCAGTAAGTAAGTTTGTCATGCCTGAAAGCCTGTCTCGAGACGTTTGCCATGATGAGTAGAATCACACAGTCGGTGAGTCAGTTTGTCATGCCTAAGGGCCTGTCTCGAGGAGCCCGCAATGTTGCAAACAATCCACCAGCACTGTGGTTGTCATGCCTGAGAGTCTGTCTCAAAAGGTTTGCAATGTTGAGAACAATCACACATGTCAGTGAGTAAGTTTGTCATGCTTGAGAGCCTGTATCAAGGCTTCCGCAATGTGGCAAACAATCCAACAGCATTTTGGTTGTCATGCCTGAGCGTCTGTCTCCAGACGTTTGCAATGTTGAGAATAATCACACAGTCAGTAAGTCAGTTTGTCATGCCTTAGAGCCCGCCTCGAGGCGTTTGAAATTTTACAAGAAATTACACATACAGTAAGTAAGTTTGTCAAGCCTGAGAGCATGTTTTGAGGCGTTCTCAATGTTGCAAAAAATCCATCATCAGTATGGTTGTCATGCCTGAGAACCTGTCTCGCGAAGTTTGCAATGTTTAGAACAATCACACAGTCAGTAAGCCAGTATGTTGTGCCTAAAAGCCCGTCTCGAGACGTTCGCAATGTTGCAAACAATCCATCAGAAGTATGGTTGTCATGCCTGAGAGCCTGTCTCGAGACGATTGCAATGTTGAGAACAATCACACAGTCAGTGAGTCACTTTGTCATGCATGAGAGCCAGTCTCGAGGGGTTCGCAATGTTGCAAACAATCCAGCAACAGTACGGTTGTCATGCCTGAGAGTCTGCCGTAAGACGTTCGCAATGTTGCAAACAGTCCACTAGCATTGTGGTTGTCCTGCTGAGAGTCTGTTTTGAAATTTTTGCAATGTTCAGAACAATCGCACAGACAGTGAGTCAGTCTGTGATGCCTGAGCGACAGTCTCGAGACATTTGCAATGTTGAGCACAATCACACATGTCAGTGAGTAAGTTGTCATGCCTGAGAGCCTATCTGGAGGCGTTCGCAATGTTGCACGAAGTCCACTAGCATTGTGATTGTCATGCCTGAAAGTCTGTCTAGAGACACTTGCAATGCTGAGAGAAATAACACAGTCAGTGTGTCAGTTTGTTATGCCTGAAAGCCTGCCTCGAGGCGTTTTCAATGTTGCAACCAATACAGCAGCATTGTCGTTGTAATGCCTGAGCGTCTGTCTCGAGACTTTTGCAATGTTAAGAACAATCACACAGACAGTGAGTAAGTCTGTCATGCCTGAGAGCCCCTCTAGCGGCGTTGGCAATTCTGCAAGAAATCATAAAGTCAGTAAGTAAGTTTGTCATACCTGAGAGCCTGTTTTAAGGCGATCGCAATGTTGCAAAAAATCCATCATCAGTATCGTTGTCATGCCCGAGGACCTGTCTCGCGAAGTTTGCAATGTATAGAACAATCACACAGTCCGTGAGTCAGTTTGTCATGCCTAAAAGCACGTTTCGAGGCGTTCGCAATTTTGCAAACAATCCATCAGCAGTATGGTTGTCATGCCTGAGAGTCTGCCGCAAGACGTTCGCAATGTTGCAAATAGTCCACTAGCACTGCGGTTGTCCTGCTGAGAGTCTGTCTCGAGACTTTTGCAACGTTCAGAACAATCACACAGTCAGTGAGTCAGTTTGCCATGCCTGAGAGCCAGTCTTGAGGCGTCCCTAATGGTGCAAAATGTCCACCAACATTGTGGTTGTCATGTCTCAGAGTCTGTCTGGAGACCCTTGCAATGCTGAGAGAAATCCCACAGTCAGTGTTTTAGTTTGTAATGCCAGAAAGCCTGTCTCGAGGCGCTGGCAATGTTGCAAACAATCCATCAGCAATATGGTTGTCATTCCTGAGAGTCTGTATCGAGACGTTTGCAATGTTGAGAACAATCACACAGTCAGTGAGTAAGTTTGTCATGCTTGAGAGCCTGTATGGAGGCTTTCGCAATGTGGCCAAAAATCCACCAGCATTGTGGCTGTCATGCCTGAGTGTCTGTCTTGAGACGTTTGCAATGTTCAGAACAATCTGTAATGCCTGGGAGCCCGTCGCGAGGCGTTTGTAACGCTGCAAATAATCACACAGTGAGTAAGATAGTTTGTCATGTCAGAGAGCCGGTCTCGAGACGTTTGCCATGATAAGAAGTATCACACAGTCAGTGAGTTACTTTGTCATGCCTGAGCGTCTGTCTCGAGACTTTTGCAATGTTCAAAAAAATCACACAGTCAGTGAGTCAGTTTGCCATGCCTGAGAGCCAGTCTCGAGGCGTTCGTAATGGTGCAAAATGTCCATTAGCATTGTGGTTGTGATGCCCCAGAGTCTGCCTGGAGACCCTTGCAATGCTAAGAGAGATCACACAGTCAGTGTGTCAGTTTGTCATCCCAGTAAGCCTGTCTCGAGGCGTTTGCAATGTTGCAAACAATCACACAGTCAGTAAGTAAGTTTGTCATGCCTGAGAGCCGATATCGAGACGTTTGCCATGAGAAGAAGTATCATACAGTCAGTGAGTTAGTTTGTCACGCCGGAGCGCCTGTCTCGAGGAGCTGGCAATGTTTCAAACAATCCATCAGCAATATGGTTGTCATGCCTGAGAGTCTTTATCGAGACGTTTGCAAGGTTGAGAACAATCACACAGTCAGTGAGTAAGTTTGTCATGCTTAAGAGCCTATATGGAGGCTTTCGCAATGTGGCCAACAATCCACCAGCATTGTGGTTGTCATGCCCGAGCGTCTGTCTTGTGAGGTTTGCAATGTTCAGAACAATCACACCGTCAGTGAGTCAGTTTGTCATGCCTAAAAGCCCGTCTCGAGGCGTTCGCAATGCTTGTAAAAATCCATCAGCATTATCGTTGTCATGCCTGAGAACCTGTCTTGCGACGTTTGCAATGTTTAGAACAATCACACAGTCAGAGAGTTAGGTTTTCATGCCTGAGAGCCAGTTTCGAAACATTTGAATTGTTGAGAACAATCGCAAATGTCAGTAAAAAAGTTTGTCATGCCTGGGAGCCTGTCTCGAGGCGTTCGCAATGATGCAAACAGTCCACTAGCAACGTAGTTGTCATATATGAGAGTCTGTCTGGAGATGTTTGCAATGTTTAGAGCAATCACACAGTCAGTGAGTCAGTTTGCCATGCCACAGAGCCTGTCTCGAAGCGTTCGTAATGTTGCAAGAAGTACACCAGCATTGTGGTTGTCAGGCCTGAAAGTCTGTCTGGAGATCCTTGCAATGTTGGAACCAATGAAACAGCATTGTCGTTGTAATGCCTGAGCGTCTGTCTCGAGACGTTTGCAATGTTGAGAACAATCACACAATCAATGAGTCAGTCTGTCATGACTGATAGCCCGTCTCGAGGCGTTTGCAATTTTTCAACAAATCACACAGTCAGTGAGTAAGTTTGTCATGCCTGAGAGCCTGTTTTAAGATGTTCGAAATGTTTAAAAAAATCCATCATCAGTATGGTTGTCATGTGCGAGGACCTGTTTTGCGACTTTTGCAATGTTCAGAACAATCACACAGTCAGTGAGTCCGTTTATCATGCCTAAAAGCCCGTCTCGAGTCCCTCACAATGTTGCGAACAATACAAAATCATTGTGATAGTCGTGCCTGAGCGTCTGCCTCGAGGCGTTCGCAATGTTGCAAACAATCTATCATCAATGTGTCTGTCATGCCAGAGAGCCTGTCTCGAGACGTTTGAGATGATGAGAAGAATCACACAGTCAGTGATTCTGTTTGTCATGCCTAAGGGCTTGTCGCGAGGCGCTCGCAATGTTGCAAACAATACACCAGCATTGTGGTTGTCATGCCTGAGAGTCTGTCTCAAGACTTTGGCCATGCTGAGAACAATCAACCAGTCAGTAAGTTAATTTGTCATGCCTGAAAGCCTGTCTCGAGGCACTCACAATGTTTGAACCAATTGATCATCAATATGTTTGTCATGCCTGAGAGACCGTTGAGAGGTGTTTGCAATGTTGCAAACAATCACACTGTCACTAAGTAAGTTTGTCGTGCCGGAGAGCCTGTCTCGAGACGTTCCCAATGTTGAGAATAATCACACAGTCAGTGAGTTAGTTTGACTGCCTGAAAGCCCGTTTGGAGGCGTTTTAAATGTTGCAAACAATCACCCAGTCAGTAATTAAGTTTGTTATGCCTGAACGCCTGTCTCGAGACGTTTGCCATGATGAGAAGTATCACACAGTCAGTGAGTTACTTTATCATGCCTGGGGGCCTATCTCGAGGCGCTCACAATGTTCAAACAATTCATCAGCAATATGGTTGTCGTGCTTGAGAGTTCATCACGAAACGTTTGCAACTTTGAGAACAATCACACAGTCAGTGAGTCAGCTTGTCATGCATGAGAGCCAGTCTCGAGGTGTTCGCAATGTTGCAAACAATCCACCAGAAGTACGTTTGTCATTCCTGAGAGCCTGTCCCGAGGTGTTTGCAACGTCTCAACCAATCTATCATCAATATGTCTGTCATGCCTGAGAGGCCGTCTCGAGGCGTGCGCAATGTTGCAAACAATCCATCAGCAGTATGGTTGTCATGCCTGAGAGTCTGTCTCAAGGCGTGCGCAATGTTGCAAACAGTCCATCAGCAGCATGATTGTCATGCATGAGTGTCTGTCTCGAGAAGTTTGTAATGTTGAGAACAATCACACAGTCAGTGAGTCAGTTTGTCATGCCTGAGAGCCTGTCCCGAGGGGTTCGCAATGTTGCAACCAATCTATCATCAATATGCCTGTCATGCCTGAGAGTCTGTCTGTAGACCCTTGCAATGCTGAGAGAAATCACACAGTCAGTGACACAGTTTGTCATGCCTGAGAGCCTGTCTTGGGGCGTTCGAGATGTTGCAAACAATCCATCAGCAGTATGGTTGTCATGCTTGAGAGTCTGTCTCAAGGCGTGCGCAATGTTGCAAACAGTCCATCAGCAGCATGATTGTCATGCATGAGAGCCTGTCTCGAGACCTTTGCAATGTTGAGAAGAATCACACGGTCAGCGAGTCAGCTTGTCATGCATGAGAGCCAGTCTCAAGGCGTTCGCAATGTTGCAAAAAATCCATCAGGAGTATTGTTGTCACACCTGAGAGTCTGCTGCAAGACGTTTACAATGTTGAAAACAGTCCACTAGCATTGTGGTTGTCCTGCTAAAAAGTCTGTCTCGAGAAATTTGCAATGTTCAAACAATCACACTGTCCGTGAGTCAGTTTGTCATGCCTGAGAGTCTGTCTGGCGACGTTTGCAATGCTGAGAACAATTAAACAGTCAGTGAGTCAGTTTGCCATGCTTGAGAGCCTGTCCCGAGGCGTTTGCAATGTTGCAATGAATCTATAATCAATATGTGTGTGATGCCTGAGAGGCCGTCTCTAGGCGTTTGCAATGTTGAGACCGATCACACAGTCAGTGAATCATTTTGTCATGCCTGAAGGCCAGTTTCGAAAAATTTGCAATGTTGAGAACAATCACAAATGTCAGTAAGTAAGTTTGTCATGCCCGAGAGCCTGTCTCGAGACGCTCGGAATGTTGCAAACGATCCACTAGCATCTTAGTTTACATGCTTTAGAGTCTTTCTGGATGCGTTTTCAATGTCGAGAACAATCACGCACTCAGTGAGTCAGTTGGCTATGTCTAAAAGCGTGGCTCGAGACGATCGCAATGTGTCCAACAGTCCAACAGCATTGTGGTTGTCATGCCTGAGAGGCGGTCTCGAGACCCTTGCAATGGTGAGCACAATCACACAGTCAGTGAGTCACTATTTCATGCCTAAGAGCCTGTTTTGAGGCGTTTGCAATGTTGCAACCAAGCCATTATCACTATGTCTGTCATGCCTGAGAGCCCGTCGCGAAGCGTTTGCAATGTTGAGAACAATCACGCAGTCAGTGAATCAGTTTGCCATGCCTGAGAGCCAGTCTCGAGAGGTTTCCCATGTTCAGGATAATCACACATGTCAGTGAGTATGTGGGTGATGCCTGAGAGCCTGTCTCAAGGGGCTCGCAATGTTGCAAAAAACCCATCAGCAGTATAGTTTTCATGCCTTGGAGCCTGTCTGGAGGCGTTTGCAATGTTCCCAATAATTGACCAGCATTGTGGTTGTCATGCCTGAGAGTCTGTCTCGACACGTTTGCCATATTGAGAACAATCACACAGTCAGAGAGTCAGTTTGTCGTCCCCCCGAGCCTGTCGATTTGTCATGCCTGAAAGCCTGTCTCGAGGCGTTTGCAATGTTGCAACTAATCCATTATCAATCTGTCTGTCATGCCTAAGAGCCTGTCGCGAGGCGTTTGCAATGCTGCAAACAATCACACAGTCAGTAAGTAAGTTTATCATGACCGAGAGTCTGTCTTAAGGCGTTCGCCATGTTGCAAACAATCCACTAGCATTGTAGTTGTCATAACTGAGAGTCTGTCTGAAGACTTTTACGTTGCTGAGAACAATCACACAGTCAATGAGTCAGTTTGTTATGACTGAGAACCTGTCTCGGAGCGTCCGCAATGTTGCAAACAGCCCATCAGCAGTGTAGCTGTCATGCCTGAGAGTCTGTCACAAAACTTTCACAATTTTGAGAACAACCACACATGTCCGTGAGTAAGTTTGTCATGCTCGAGAGCGTGTCTCGAGGCTTGCGCAATGTTGCGAACAGTCCAACTGCATTATGTTTGTCATGCCTGAGAGTCTGTCTCGAGATTTGGCAATGCTGAGAACAATTACACAGTCAGTGATTCAGTTTGTCATGCCTGGAAGTCTGTCTCAGGCCACTTGCAATGTTGCAACCAAATAATCTTCAATATGTCTGTCATGCCTGAGAGCCCATCGCCAGGCCCATCGTTCAGAACAATCACACATGTCACTGAGTAGGTTTCTCGTGCCTGAATGCCTGTCTCAAAGCATTTGCAATGTTGCAGAAAATCCACTAGCATTGTAGTTGTCATACCTGAGAGTCTGTCTGAAGACGTTTGCAATGTTCAGAACAATCACACAGTCAGTGAGTCAATTTGTTATGACTGAAAGCCTGTCTTAAGGCATTTGCAATGTTGCGAAAGATTCATCATCAATATGTCTGTCATGCCTGAGAACTCATCTCGAGGCGTTTACAATGTTGTAAGAAATGACACAGTCAGTAAGTAAGTTTGTTATGCCTGAAAGGCTGTTTTGAGACGTTTGCAATGTTCAGAACTATCACACAGTCACAGAGTCAGTTCGTCATGCCTAAAAGCCCGTCTCGAGGCGTGTGCAATGTTGCAAACAATCCATCAGAAGTATGGTTGTCATGCCTGAGAGCCAAACTCGAGACGTTTGCAATGTTGAGAACAATCACACAAACAGTGAGTCAGTTTATCATGCATGAGAGCCAGTCTCGAGGCGTCCGCAATGTTGCGAACAGTCCACCAGAATTGTGGCTATCATGCCTGCAAGTCTGTCTCGATAAGTTTGCAATGTTGAGAACAATTCCACAGTCAGTGATTCAGTTTGTCATGCCTGAGAGCCTGCATCAAGGCGTTTGCAACGTTGAGACCAATGACGCAGTCAGTGAGTCAGTTTGTCCTGGCTGAGAGCCAGTCTCGATACATTTGCAATATTGAGAAAAATCACACAGTCAGTAAGTAAGTTTATCGTGCCTGAGAGCCTGTCTCGAGGTGTTCGCAATGTAGCAACCACACCACCAGCATTGCAGTTGTCATGCCTGAGAGTCTGTCAGGAGACCCTCTTGAAGCTGAGAGAAATCACACAGTCAGTGGGTCAGTTTGTCATGCCTGAAAGCCTGTCCCGAGGCGTTCGCAGTGTTGCAAACAATCCATCAGCAGTATGTTTGTCATGCCTGACAGCCTGTCTCGAGACGTTTGCAATGTTGAGAACAATCACACAGTCAGTCCGTCAGTTTGTCATGCATGAGAGCCAGCCTGGAGCGTTCGAAATGTTGCAATAAATCCATGAGCAGTATGGTTGTCATGCCTGAGAGTCTGCCGAAAGACGTCCGCAATGTTGCAAGCAATCCATCAGAAGCATGGTTGTCATATCTGAGAGTCTGTCTCTAAACGCTCGCAATGTTGCAAACAGTCCACCAGAATCGTTGGTTTCATGCATGAGAGTCAGTCTCAGGAAGTTTGAAATGTTGAGAACAATCACACAGACAGTGACACAGTTTTTCATGCCTGAGAGCCTGCCTCGAGACGATCGCAATGTTGCAAACAATCCATCAGCAGTATGGTTGTCATGCGTGAGAGTCTGTCTCGATAAGTTTGCAATGTTGAGAACAATCCCACAGTCAGTGAGTCAGTTTGTCATCCCTGAGTGCCTGTCTCGAGGCATTCGCAATGTTGCAAACATTCCATCAGTATTGTGTTTATCATGCCTGAGAGTCTGTCTGGAGACCCTTCCAATGCTTAGAGAAATCAGACAGTCAGTGTGTCGGATTGGCATGTCTGAAAACCTGTCTCGAGGCGTTTACAATGTTGCAAACAATCTATCAGCCGGATGGTTGTCATGCCTGAGAACCTGTTTTGCGACGTTTGCAATGATCAGAGCGATCACACCGTCAGTGTGTAACTTTGTCATTCCTGAGAGCCTGTCTCGAGGCGTTCGCAAGTTTGCAAACAATCGGACAGCGTGGTGGTTGTCATGCCTGAGAGTGTGTCTCGAGACGTTTGAAATCTTGAAAAGAATCTCACAGTCAGAAGTAGGTTTGTCGTGCCTGAGAGCCTGTCTCAAGACGTTTGCAATGTTGAGAACCATCAAACATATCAGTAAGTAAGTTTGTGACGCCTGAGACACTGTCTGGAGGCTTTCATAATGTTCCAAACAATCCACCAGCATTGCGGTTTTCATGCCTGAGAGTCTGTCTCGAGGCGTTTGCAAAGTTGCAAACAATCTCACAGTCAGTAAGTAAGTTCGCTATACCTGAGAGCCTTTCTCGAGGCGTTCGCAAGGTTGCAAACAATCCGACGGCGTTGTGGTTGTCATGCCAGTGAGCCTGCCTCGAGACTTTTGCAATGTTTAAAACAATTACACAGTCAGTGGGTCAGTTTGTCATGCCCAAGAGCCAGTCTCCAGAAGTTCGCAATGATCAGAACGAACACACATGTCAGCGACTTAGTTGGCCATGCCTAGGAGCCTGTCTCGAGGCGTTCGCAATGTTTCAAACAATCCAGCATCAATATGTCTGGCATGCCTGAGAGCCCTTGGAGGGGCGTTCGCAATGTTGCAAACAATCACACAGTCATTGAGTAAGTTTCTCGTGCCTGAGAGCCTTTCTCGAGGCGCTCGAAATGTTGCAAACAATCCACGAGCAATATGGATGTCATGCTTGTGAGCCTGTCTCGAGACGTTTTCAATTATCAAAACAATCACACAGTCAGTGTGTCAGTTTGTCATGCCTAAAAGCCTGTTCAGAGGCGCTCGCAATGTTGTAATAAATTGATCAGCAGTATTTCTTTCATGCCTGAGAGCCTGTCGCGAGACGTTTGCAGTGTCGTGAACAGACACACAGTCAGTCAGTTTGTCGTGCCTGAGAGCCTGTCTGGAGGCGTTCGCAATATTGCAAACAATCTATCAGCAGTATTTCTGTCATGCCTGAGAGCCTGTCTCGAAGCGTTCGCGATGTTGCAAACAATCACACAGTCAGTGAGTCAATTTTTCATGCCTCAGAGCCTGTCTCGAGGCATTCGCAATGTTGCAAAAAATCCAGCAGTACTGTGGTTATTATGCCGGAGAGCCTGTTTCGAGACGTTTGCAATGCTGAGAACAATCGCACAGTCAGTGAGACAGTTTGTTATGCTTGAGAGCCTATCTCGAAACGTTTGCAATGTTAAGAACAATCACACAGTCAGTGAGTAAGTTTGTCACGTCTGAGAGCCTTTCTCGGGACGTTTGCAACGTTGAGAACAATCACACAGTCAGTGAGTCAGTTTGTGATGCCTGAGAGACTGCCTCGAGGCATTCGCAATGTTGCAAACAATCCATCAGTATTGTGGTTATCATGCCTGGTAGCCTGTTCCGAGAGGTTTGCAGTGTTGAGGACAATCACACAATCAGTGAGTCAGTTTTTGATACCTGAGGGCCTATCTTGAGGCATTCGAATTGTTGCAAACAATCCACCAGCAGTTTTCTTGGCATGCCTGAGAGCCGGTCTAGAGGCGCTTTCAATGTTTCAAGCAATCACACAGTCAGTAAGTAAGATTGTCATGCCGGAGAACCCGTCTCGATGCGTTCGGAACGTTGCGAACAATCCATTATTATTATATTTGTCATTCCTAAAAGCCTGTCCCGAGACGTTTGCAATGTTGAGAACAATTACACAGTCAGCGAGCCAGTTTGTCATTCCCGAGAGACGGCTTTGAGGCGTTTGCAAAGTTGCAAACAATCCATCAGCAGTATGGTTGTCATGCCTGAGAGCCTTTCTCAAGACGTTTCCAGCGTAGAGAACATTCACACTGTCAGTGAGTAAGTTTGTCATGCCTGCTAGCATGTTTCGAGGCGTGCGCAATGTTGCAAAGAATGCACCAGCATTGTGGTTGTCATGCCTGAGCCTATCTCAAGACGTTTGCAATGTTGTGAACAATCATACAGTCAGTGAGTCAGTTTTACATGCCTCAGACCATGTCTCGAGGCGTCCGCAGTGTTACAAACAATCCATAAACAGTATTTTTGTCATGCCTCAGAGCCCGTATCCAGGCGTTTGCAATGTGAAGAACAATCACACAGTCAGTAAGCAAGTTTGTCATGCCTGACAGCCTGTCTCAAAGCATTCGCAATGTTGCAAACAATTCACCAGTATTGTGGCTATCATGCCTGAGAGCCTGTCTCGAGACGCTTTCAACGTCGAGGACAATCACACAGTCAGTGAGTAAGTTTGTCGTGCCTGAGGGCTCATCTGGAGACTTTTTCAAAGTTTCAAGTAATCACACAGTCAGTAAGTTAGTTTTTCATGTCTGAGAACCCTTCTCGATGTGTTTGCAACGTTGAAAACAACCCATTATTAGTATATTTGTCATTCCTAAAAGCCTGTCCCGAGACGTTTGCAATGTTGAGAACAATTACGCAGTCAGCGAGCCAGTTTTTCATTCCGGAGAGACGGCCTCGAGGCGTTTGCAAAGTTGCAAACAATCCATCAGCAGTATGGTTATCATGCCTGAGAGCCTTTCTCAAGACGTTTTCAACGTCGAGGACAATCACACAGTCAGTGAGTAAGCTTGTCATGGCTGAGAGCCTGTCTCGAGGCGTTCGTAATACTGCAAACAATCCACTAGAATTGTGGTTGTCATGCCTGAGGGCCTATCTCGAGACGTTTGCAACGTTGAGAACAATCACACAGTCAGTGAGTCAGTTTGTGATGCCTGAGAGACTGCCTCGAGGCATTCGCAATGTTGCAAACAATCCATCAGTATTGTGGTTATCATGCCTGGTAGCCTGTTCCGAGAGGTTTGCAGTGTTGAGGACAATCACACAATCAGTGAGTCAGTTTTTGATACCTGAGGGCCTATCTTGAGGCATTCGAATTGTTGCAAACAATCCACCAGCAGTTTTCTTGGCATGCCTGAGAGCCGGTCTAGAGGCGCTTTCAATGTTTCAAGCAATCACACAGTCAGTAAGTAAGATTGTCATGCCGGAGAACCCGTCTCGATGCGTTCGGAACGTTGCGAACAATCCATTATTATTATATTTGTCATTCCTAAAAGCCTGTCCCGAGACGTTTGCAATGTTGAGAACAATTACACAGTCAGCGAGCCAGTTTGTCATTCCCGAGAGACGGCTTTGAGGCGTTTGCAAAGTTGCAAACAATCCATCAGCAGTATGGTTGTCATGCCTGAGAGCCTTTCTCAAGACGTTTCCAGCGTAGAGAACATTCACACTGTCAGTGAGTAAGTTTGTCATGCCTGCTAGCATGTTTCGAGGCGTGCGCAATGTTGCAAAGAATGCACCAGCATTGTGGTTGTCATGCCTGAGCCTATCTCAAGACGTTTGCAATGTTGTGAACAATCATACAGTCAGTGAGTCAGTTTTACATGCCTGAGACCATGTCTCGAGGCGTCCGCAGTGTTACAAACAATCCATAAACAGTATTTTTGTCATGCCTGAGAGCCCGTATCCAGGCGTTTGCAATGTGAAGAACAATCACACAGTCAGTAAGCAAGTTTGTCATGTCTGACAGCCTGTCTCAAAGCATTTGCAATGATTGCAAACAATCCACCAGTGTTGTGGCCATCATGCCTGAGAGCCTTTCTCAAGACGTTTTCAACGTCGAGGACAATCAAACAGTCAGTGAGTAAGCTTATCATGCCTGAGAGCCTGTCTCGAGGCGTTCGTAATACTGCAAACAATCCACTAGAATTGTGGTTGTCATGCCTGAGGGTCTATCTCGAGACGTTTGCAGCGTTGAGAACAATCACACAGTCAGTGAGTCAGTTCGTGATGCCTGAGAGACTGGCTCGAGGCATTCGCAATGTTGCAAACAATCCATCAGCAGTATGGATGTCATGGCTGGGAGCCTATCTCGAGACGTTTGCGATGTCGAGAACAATCACACAGTCAGTGAGTAATTTTGTCATGCCTGAGAGCCTGTCTCGAGGCGTTTGCAATGTGGCAAACAATCCACTAGAATTGTAACTGTCATGCCTGAGAGCCTGTCTCGAGACGTTTGCTGTACTGAGAACAATCACACAGTCAGTGAGTCAGTTTTCCATTTATGATAGCTTTTGTCGGGGCGTTCGTAATGCTGCAAACGATCCATCATCAATATGTCTGTCATGTCTGAGAGCTTGTCGCGAGATTTTTGCAATTTTGGAAACAATCACACAGTCAGCGAGTCAGTTTTGCATGCCTGAGGGCCTTTCACGAGACGTTTCCAACGTCGAGAACAGTCACACAGTCAGTAAGTATGTTTGTCATGCCTGATGGCATGTTTCGAGGCGCTCCTAACGTTTCAAACTGTCTACTAGCATTGTGATTGTCATGCCTGAGCGCCTAACTCGAGACGTTTTCAACGTCGAGAACAAGCACACAGTCAATAACTAAGCTTGCCATGCCCGAGAGCCTGTCTTGAGGCGTTCGCAATGTTGCAAACGATCCACTAGCATTGTGACTGTCATGCCTGAGAGGCGGTCTCGAGACCCTTGCAATGCTGAGCACAATCACACAGTCAGTGAGTAGCTTTGTCATGCCTGAGAGCCTGTCTCAAAGCGCACGCAATGTTGCAAACAATACAGTAGAATTGTGTTTGTCATGCCTGAGAGAATATCTCGAGACGTTGGCAGCGTTGAGAACAATCACGCAGTCTGTGAGTCATTTTGTCATGCCTGAGAGACTGCCTGGAGGCATTCGCAATGTTGCAAACAATCCATCATTATTGTGGTTATCATGCCTGGTAGCCAGTGTCGAGAGCTTTGCAATGTTGAAGTCAACCACACAGTCAGTGAGTCAGTTTTTGATACCTGTGGGCCTGTCTTGGGGCATTCGCAATGTTGCAAAAAATCCACCAGCAGTTAGGTTGGCATGCCTCAAAGCCCGTCTCAAGGCGTCAGTAAGTAAGTTTGTCATGCCTGAGGGCTCATCTGGAGACGTTTTCAAAGTTTCGAGTAATCACACAGTCAGTAAGTCATTTTTTCATGTCTGAGAACCCGTTCCGATGTGTTTGCAACGTTGCAAACAATCCATTTGCAGTATGGCTGTCATGCCTAAGAGCCTGCCTCGAGACGTAATCAACGTCGAGAACAATCACACAGTCAGAGAGTAAGCTTGTCATTGCCTGGAAGCCTGTCTGGAGGCGTTCGCAATGTTGCAAACAAGCCACTCGAATTGGGGATGTCATGTCTGAGAGCCTATCTCAGAACGTTTGCAATGTTGAGAACAATCACACAGTCAGTGAGTCAGTTTGTCATGCCTGGAAGCCTGCCTCAAAGCATTCGCAAAGTTGCAAACAACCTACCAGCAGTTTGGTTGGCATGCCCCAGAACCCGACTCAAGGCATTTGCAATGTTTCAAGCAATCACACAGTCAGTAAGTGAGTTTGTCATGTCTGAGAACCAATCTCGCTGCGTTCGCAACATTGCAAACAATCTTTCATGAGTATGGTTGTCATGCCTGCAAGCCTGTCCCGAGACGTTTGCAATGTTGAGAACAATCACACAGTCAGTGAGTCAGTTTTCCATTGCTGATAGCTTGCGTCGGGGCGTTCGTAATGTTGCAAACAGTCCACCAGCATTGTGATAGTCACGCCTGAGAGTCTTTCTCGAGACGTTTGCGATGTTGAGAGCAACCACACAGTCAGTAAGCAAGTTTGTCATGCCTGAGAGCCTGTCTCGAAGCGTTTGCAATGTTGCAAACAATTCATCATCAATATGCCTTGTATCCCTAGAGCAGTCTCGAGGCGTTTGCAATGTTGCAAGCAATCACACAGTCGATAATAAAGTTTGTCATGCCTGAGAGCCTGTCTCGAAGCGTTTGCAACGTTGAGTACGATCACACAGTCAACGAGCCAGTTCCTCATGCCTGACAGCCTGTCTCAAAGCATTCGCAGTGTTGCGAACAATCCACCAGTATTGTGGCCATCATGCCTGAGAGCCTGTTTCGAGACGTTTTCAACGTCAAGAACAATCACACAGTCAGTGAGTAAGTTTCTTATGCCTGAGAGCCTTTCTCAAAGCGCTCGCAATGTTGCCAATAATCCACTACGATTGTGGTTGTCATGCCAGAGAGACTATCTCGAGACATTTTCAACGACGAGAACAATCACACAGTCAATAAGTTAGTTTGTCATGCCTGAGAGCCTGCCTCGAAGCATTTTCAATGTTGCAAACAACCCACCAGCAGTTTGGTTAGCATGCCCCAGAGCCCGTCTCAAGGCGTTTGCAATGTTGCAAACAATCGCACAGACAGGAAGTAAGTTTGTCGTTCCTGAGGGCCCGTCTACAGGCGTTTTCAATGTTTCAAGCAATCACACAGTCAGAAGGTGAGTTTTTCATGCCTGAGAAACAGCCTTGATGCGTTCGCAACGTTGCAAATGATCCATTAACAGTATGTTTGTCATGCCTGAGGGCCTGTCCCGGGGCGTTTGCAATGTTGAGAACAATTACACTGTCTGTAAGTCAGTTTCTCGTGCTTCAGAGTCCGTCTCAAGGCGTTCGCAATGTTGCAAACAATCCTTCAGGAGTACGGTTGTTCTGCTTGAGAGCCTGTCTCGGGACGTTTACAATGTTAAGAACAATTACACAGTCAGTGAGTCAGTTTTCCATTCCTGATAGCCTGTTTTGAGGCGCTCGTAATGTTGCAAACAGTCCACCAGCATTGTGATTGTCATGCCTGAGAGTCTGTCTCGAGACGTTTGCGATGTCGAGAGCAACCACACAGTCTGTAAGACAGTTTGTCATGCCCGGGAGCCTGTCTCTAGGCGATCGCAATGTTGCAACTGATCTATCATCAATATGTCTGGCATGTCTGAGAGCCTGTCTCGAGGCTTTAGCAATATTGCAAACAATCAGTCAGCTATTCAATGTGTTTTTCGTGCCTGAGAGTCTTTCTCGAGGCTTTCGCAATGTTGCAAACAATGCATGAGCAGTATAGATGCCATGCTTGTGAGCCTGTCTCGAGACGTTTGCAATGATGTGAACCATCAGACAGTCAGTGTGTCAGTTTGTCATGCCTGAGAACCTGTCTGGAGGCGTTCGCAATGTTGCAAACAATCGTTCAGCAGTATTTCTGTCATGTCTGAGAGCTTGCCGCGAGACGTTTGCAACGTCGAGAACAATCACACAGTCAGTGAATAAGTTTTTCATGCCTGATGGCGTGTTTCGAGGCGGTCGGAATGTTGCAAATAATTCACGAGCATTGTGGTTGTCATGGCTGAGAGCCTTTCTCGAGACGTTTGCAATGTTGTGAACTGCCACACAGTCAGTAAGTCAGTTTGTCACGTCTGGGAGCCTGTTTCGAGACGTTCACAATGTTGAGAAAAGTCACACAATCAGTAAGTCAGTTTGTCATGCCTGAGAGCCTGTGTTGAGGCGTTTGCTGTGTTGCAAGCAATCCACCAGCAGTTTGGTTGTCATGCCCTAGAGCCCGTCTCGAGGCGTTAGCAGTGTTGCAAACAATCGCGTTGTCAGTAAGTAAGTTTGTCATGCCTGAGAGCTTGTCTCAAGGCGTTTGCAATGTCTGAAGCAATCACATAGACAGTAGTAAGTTTGTCATGCCTGAGAGCCCGTGTCGAAGCGCTTGCAAAGTTGCAAAAAATCACGCAGTCATTCAGTAAGGTTTTCGTGCCTGAGAGCCTGTCTCGGGGTGCCCGCAATGTTGCAACCAAACCAACAGTATTGTGGTTATCATTTCCGAGAGCCTGTTCCGAGACGTTTGCATCGCTCAGAACAATCAAACAGACAGTGAGTCAGTTTGTGATGCCTGAGAGCCTATCTCGAGAAGTTTGCAATGTTGAGAACAATCACACATTCAGTGCGTCAGTTTGTCATGCCTGAGAGCCTGTCTCTAGTCGTTCGCAATGTTGCAACCAATCCATCATCGATATATCTGGCATGCCTGGGAGCCCGTCTCGAGGCGCATGCAATGTTGCCAACAATCACACAGTCATTAAGTAAGTTTTTCATGCCTGAGAGCCTGTCTCGGTGTACCCGTGATGTCGCAAGCAATCTGTCAGCAGTATGTCTGTCATGCCTGAGAGCCTTTTCGAAACGTTCGCAATGTTGGGAGCAACCGCACGGTCAGTGAGTCAGTTTGTCATGCCTGAGAGCCTATTTCGAGACGTTTGCAATGTTGAGAACAATCAAACAGTCAGTGAGTCAGTCTGTCATGCCTGAGAGCCTATTTGGAGACGTTTGCAATGTTGAGAACAATCAAACAGTCAGTGAGTCAGTTTGCCATGCTTGAGAGCCTGTGTCAATGCGTTCGCTATGTTGCAAGCTACCCATCATCAATATATCTGGCGTGCCTGAAAGCCCGTCTCGAGGCGTTCTCAATGCTGCAAACAATCACACGGACATTGAGTAAGTTTTTCGTGCCTCAGAGCCCGTGTCGAAGCGCTTGCAAAGTTGCAAACAATCACGCAGTCATTCAGTATGTTTTTCGTGTTTGAAGCCTGTCTCGGGGTGCCCGCAATGTTGCAACCAATCCATCATCAATATATCTGGCATGCCTGGGAGCCCGTCTCGAGGCGCTCGCAACGTTACGAACAAACCATGAGCCCTATGGATGTCATGATTGTGAGCCTGTCTCGAGACATTTGCAATGTTGTGAACAATCATACAGTCAGTGAGTCAGTTTGTCATGCCTGGGAGCCTGTCACAAGACGTTTGCAATGTTGAGAAACATCGCACAGTCAGTAAGTCAGTTTGTCATGCCTGAGAGGCTGTGTCGAGGCGTTTGCTGTGTTGCATACAATCCACCTGCAGTTTGGTTGTCATGCCCGAGAACCTGTCTCAAGGCGTTTGCAGTAATGCGAACAATCGCATAGTCATTAAGTAAGTTTGTCATGCCTGAAGGCTTGTCTCAAGGCGTTTGCAATGTCTGAAGCAATCACATAGACAGTAAGTAAGTTTTTCATGCCTGAGAGCCCGTCTCGAAGCGCTTGCAAAGTTGCGAACAATCACGCAGTCATTAGGTAGGTTCTTCGTGTCTGAGAGCCTGTCTCGGGGTGCCCGCAATATTGCAAACCATCTATCAGCAGTATGATTGTCATGCGTGAAAGCCTGTTCGAGACTTTTGCAATGTTGAGCGCAACCACCCAGTCAGTGAGTCAGTTTGTCATGCCTGAGAGCCTAGTTGGAGACGTTTGCAATGCTGAGGACAATCAAACAGTCAGTGAGTCAGTTTTCCATGCTTGAGAGCCCGTGTCTATGTGTTCGCAATGTTGCAAGCTATCCATCATCAATATATCTGGCATGCCTGAAAGCCCGTCTCGAGGCGTTTTAAATGTTACAAACAATCACACAGACATTGAGTAGGTATGTCGTGCCTGAGAGCCTGTCTCGGGGCGCTCGCAATGTCACAAATATTTCCATGAGCTCTATGGATGTCAACCTTGTGAGCCTGTCTCGAGACGTTCGCAATGTTGTGAACAATCACACAGTCAGTGAGTAAGTTTGTCATGCCTGAGAGCCTGTCTCGAGGCGTTCGCACTGTTGGAAACAATCCACTAGAATTGTGGTTGTAATGCCTGAGAGCCTATCTCGAGACGCTTGCAATGTTGAAAACAATCACACAGTCAGTGAGTCAGTTTGCCATGCTCGAGAGCCTGTCTCGAGGCATTCGAAATGTTGCAAACAATGCATTAGAATTGTGATTATCATGCCTGGTAGCCTGTCGCGAGAGATTTGCAATGTTTAGGATAATCACACAGTCAGTGACTCAGTTTTTGACGCCTAAGGGCCTGTCTCGAGGCATTCGCAATGTTGCAAACGATCCACCAACAGTTTGGTTGTCATGCCTGAGAACCCGTCTGGATACGTTCGCAACATTGCAAAGAATCTATCATCAGTATGGTTGTCATGTCTGAGAGCCTGTCCCGAGACTTTTTCAATGTTGAGAACAATTACACAGTCTATAGGTTAGTTTTTCATGCCTGAGAGCACGTCTCGAGGCGTTCGTAATGTTGCAAACAATCCTTCAGCAGTATGGTTTTCATGCCTGAGAGCCTCTTTCGCGACATTTGCAATGTTGAGAACAACAACACAGTCAGTGAGTCAGTTTGTCATGCCTGAGAGCCTGTCACGAGACATTTGCAATGTCTGAAACAATCACACAGTCAGTTAGTAGGTTTGTTATATCTGAGAGCCTGTCTCGAGGCGTTTTCAATATTGAGAACCATCACACAGTCAATGAGTCAGTTTTTCATTTGTGAGAGCCTGTTTGGAGGCGTTCGTATTGTTGCAAACAGTCCACTAGCATTGTGGTTAGCATGCCTGAGAGTCTTTATCGAGACGCTTGTGACGTTGAGAACAATCACACAGTCAGTGAATCAGCTTGTCATGCCTGAGAGCCTGTCTCGAGGGGCTTGCAATGTTGCAAACAATCCATGAGCAGTATAGATGTCATGCTTGTGAGCCTGTCTCGAGACGTTTGCAATGATGAGAACAAGCACAAAGTCAGTGATTCAGGTTGTCGTGCCTGAGAGCCTCTCTCGAAGCATTCGCAATGTTGCAAACAATCCACCAGTATCCTACTCATCATGTCTGAAAGCCTCTTTCGAGACGTTTGCAATGCTGAGAACAATCACACAGTCAGTGAGTCAGTTTGTCATGCCTGAGAGCCTCTCTCGAGGCATTCCCAATGTTCCCAAAAATCCATCAGTATTGTGGTTGTCATGCCTGATAGCCTGTCTCGAGATGTTTGCAATGTTGTGTACAGTCACACTGTCAGCGAGTCAGTTTTTCATGCCTGAGAGCCTGTTTCGAGGCGTTCGCAATGTTGCAAAAAATCCATCAGCAGTATGGTTGTCATGCCTGAGAGCCCGTTTCGAGGCGTTTGCAATGTTGCAAGCAATCACACAGTCAGTATGTAAGTTTGTTATGCCTGAGAGCCTGTCTCGTGGCGTTCGCAATGTTGCAAACAATCCACCAGCAGTATGGTCGTCATGCCTTAGAGCCTTTTTTCGAGACGCTTGCAATTTTGAGAACAATTACAGTCAGTGTGTCAGTTTGCATTGCCTGAGAGCCCGTCTCGACGCGTTCGCAATGTTGCAATCAATCCTTCAGAAGTATGGTTGTCATGCCTGAAAGCCTGTCTCTAGAAATTTGTAATGTTGAGAACAATCATACAGTGAGTGAGTCAGCCTTTCATGACTGAGAGCCTGTCTCGAGGCGTTCTTAACGTTGCAAACAGTACACCAGCAGTGTGGTTGTCATGCCTGGGCGTCTGTCTCGAGACGTTTGCGATTTTGAGGACAACCACACAGTCAGTGAGTCAGATTGTCATGCCTAAGAGCCAACCCGCAATCCGGCTCGATGGACGAAAAATGTTTTGAGATAATGGCGGAATGGCGTGAGGTTGCGAAGGAATCATGCTCAGGCAGGTTAAATTCAACGAAAATGAGCAGGATTATTTCTCATCGTGATACTTAACTTCTGAATACCTTATATTGATTTAGTTAAGGGTACGAGTCCCGTAGCGTCTCTCATACAGCACTCCTTTTGTGCCCAAAAAAAGGTTTTGGTAGTTTTGTAAAATTGGCGAAGATGTAGCCTCCGAAAGCTACGACCACGATCGTTCACCGAACGATCGATCCTTACGCGACCGAAGTAATGCGTCATCCGACTCGTCTCTTTCCACAATACCAGAAGACGATCGAGTCGGGAGATCACTGAACAAGTATTACAAAATTTAAGAAACACTGACTTTGAAATAAAGGACTCAAATACCACACAAACAAAAGGTATTGCCCGAAACTCAAAAACAGATGGAAAACTTTAAGGAGAATAAGCATTGCGCGGAGACCATGTTATGATCAAGGAAGCCTGAAGGTCAACCAAATGAGGAGCAATAACATCAAACAAATTATTAACAGCTACTATTCGTTGTGTAAAGTCCCTGCTAAAAAAGTGAGGTGTAGACCTGAAATCCTTCTCGGCTTATATTGAAAGACATGCATCTACATCATCAGCATCGAAAAAGTGGGTTGATATAAGTATTAGGAAACATACGGCTATTGCACATTTTTATAACCTGCTATTTCAGAATTTAGGTAGCTCGTTTGCTTTATCTATCCTACAGTTTGTAGGGTAATTCATGCCTTACTGTTATTTCTATTCCATACAGTGTTAGAAATGTTTGAAATTTTAGCATACACGGGCGTATTGAATTTCCTATATGCTCACTCAATTCATTACACTTTTTAATTTTAGTATACTTACGTATACTAAATTTCTTTCATGAAGTTATATGTATACTAAATTTATCAAGTGTACAGTAAGTTTCGTTCACGTATATGAATTTCATAGTTTTTGTATTGTAACAGCATTACTACCATAACGCAGGGCTCAACACGGCCCTTCACGAAAGAGTTGCCGGGCCGCACACGAGACGGAGCGGAATCCCCCGAGGGGATCCGAAATCTACCCAGAGTGCCTCCCGTAACCGATCGTCAGCCGCCTCCTGGGAAACCACCTCACGGCTTCGATCCTCTGCCGGACTCAACACGTTACCAACGGGTCTCCGACCCTGCTTATCTATCGACGCCTAACGGCGGGCTATGGTCTTACGCCAAAATGTAAGTGACAATAAATGTCATTGCATTTTAACATTGAAGGTTTTCATTGTGTCTCTACCCTCTTTTCGATTTTCCACTTCCTATTTCCCCCCTCGGCATTACCACGTAATACCTGGCGCCTAACCAAAAAACCCGCAACTTATCATTTCAAAATCCTAAAACCAGCTGAGAGAAAAGGAGACACAAATTCAAGCTAACATCTCACTACTGACTTGACTCCAAAACTATCAAAATTTTCTCAATCAAATTACATGCTAGTTAATCCGTTGCCTTGCCCAAAATGATGTTAACCTTATTACTAGGATAATTATGATATCACACTACTGTGACACTTACATGATGCATGCATATTAATATAATTTATATGAATTCCACTGATATTTTATGATTCTTATGTATGATTTACCATGATTTGCGATCTCTCTTTCACCATGCTCTATGATTTTTGGGATCCAATTATGTATATACTCGTGCCGATTGCATAACTCTTCGCCTATTCAAGTCACCTTTTTTTGTGTGCAAATGATTTTGAGATGTTCATTTGCGGTTGCCATTTATTGTTCGATAATTTTATGCTAATGGCTATTAAAAAGTAGGTGCCATTTTCATAACTAACAGTGCCCTATAAAAGCTATCGAAACCTTCCCAAAAAGATAAAAATATAGAGCAGGATCAAAATGAGTATAAAATCGAAACCAAAAACGGATAATAATTAAAAATATCTTATCCCTGAATTATTGAAAGCAGATTAAAGTTGAGGAAAATAGATATTCAGAAGTGATTAATAGAATGAAAGAAATTTTTTTTTAGAAAGAACAATAAAAATTTCCTTTTTGTTTTGTCCGAAAAATTAGAAATTTGGCGTTCGAAAAATAAAAATGATATTACAAGAAGAAATAGAAAATTAGCTAAGGCAGAAAAAGAAAGTCTGAAAAGAAAAGCATAACTGTAGACTCGTATTAAAATTTTAAATCTCCAAACTTGACAAATCTTGCGAAAGCTAGCAAGTTCGCGCGTACAGCCCGTACCCTCGCGAGTCAAAGACAAAGTCACGCGACGTATCTAGTAAACAAAGGGCCCTACGAAGAAACTAAGCATATTTTCGAACTCTAGAATCAATTAGAAACCAGATTAAAATTCTAATTGAAATTTTCGAATAAAATGGGAATTATAAGCTGAGGTACCACATCGGACAAATAGACACAGGGTGTCCCATCAATAATAGATTGAACCTAACTCAATACAAATGAAACTCAGGTCGGGTACAGTCAAGAAAATAATGACTAAACTCACTAACACAGAAAGCGATCACGATAATTTGGACTTGGGAGGGGCCACCGCACTTAGAACCCAAAATATTAAATCAGATAAGACCACAACGAGACCAGTGAGTGAAATTATGGTCCCAACTCCACCCAAAAACACGAGCACCATCCATAAAATGATAAATAGATCGATAGGTCGCGGTAGGGGTTTCGCGAGAAAAAATTAGGAAATTCCAATGAATAAAAATAGGTCAGACAAAGACAGATTAATTCGAAACAACCAACCCCCACTCCATGACATTACTCAAATACCTAACAGAAGCTTTGACCCAACAAACAATACTTTCTTCTGGGATAATGAAAATTTACCCACAATAGGTGCGTCCGTACGAAGGGGTAACATAGTAAAGGAAACAAACGAAACTGTTAACCTAGAAAATAGAAATAGGTCAGAAAATCGTCCCCAAACAAACAATGAAACTCTTAATTGCGATTCCTTTTCGGAAAATCATACACAATTCATTTTAGGAACAGATGAACTTCTAGAAAGCGTAGAGTTCAATGAATTTATGAACAAACAAAGAAAAAGATTTTTTAGAGAAACAAAACAAACGGCCAATAATTTGAAACTTAGATTGAATCCGTCAGCTCATAGTTCTTTTGAAAACGTAAGAGAAAGGATAAAACATAGTTACAGAACAAATAAAAGCGAGTCTCCAACAGACGATCTGTTCAATTTGATTCAAGGGAAAACTTACAGGATCCTACTTAAACTTCCTACAATAATATGGAAAACCGTAGCAGAATAAGAATTAATAATTTGAAATCAAGAGATACTGATGACAGTGAACCCTTAGAAGACAAAAATAACTCAAATCAAAACAGAACACGTAGACTCTGGACAACAAATAACAGGTCAAACAGACGTTCACGAATACATGTTAACAACTCAGACTCAGATTACGAATTCGATAATCAGACAAATAACCAAACAATCCAAGCAACTTATTTTTCTTTCGGCATGATAGAAACGCCGTTTCAAATTATGAACAATTGGCCAATCAAGTTTCGCAATAATAAAGAAGATAGTCCCGCGCATTTTTTGGAGGAATTAAAAAGATTCAAGAGGGGTTACAAAATAAACGACCGTGATATTTTAGATAATTTGGATGCACTACCAATTGAGGACGCAAAATACTGGTGCGGAATAAATAAAAATTCCTGGAGATGTTTATCTGATTTTTTCGAAGATATTAAAAACGCTTACATCGACGAGAGATTTTTTGAGGAAATTAGGCAAAAAATTAAATTTTGTAGCCAAAGAAGAAATCAAGACATCCATTCGTATTTAACTGAAATTAGAAAACTTTTTACTAAATTATATCCTAGAAAATGTCGCGAATGGGAACTACGTAGAAACTAGGGAAATCTTAGAATCGAATACAAGATGCACATAACACGAAATGATTTCGAAACATTTGAGAAATTAGAAGACTTAGGTAAAGAATTGGAAACTGAGCTAGCCAAATCAAAAATCCGCGGACAAGTTTTACAAATTACCGAACCCAAAACTGAGGACAGAATAGAACAAAAACGCAACAACAGTAGTAGGGATAACAAAATCTAGAAAATAATGAAGATAATAAAAAGGAAAGTAATAACAAAAGCGGATATCAAAACCAAAATTACCAGGGTAGAAAACAGTACAAAAATCGATTTCCATTTTCACCATTTGGATCTCCATTCCAACCTTTCCCGAACCAATATCAACAAAATTTCAGACCTAACTTCAGATCTAAATTCCCATCTGGTTTCCAATAAAATTTTCAAATTAGATTCCAACCAATTTACCTACCTAGATTCACAAACAATAGATCCAGGTACCCCAAAACCCCTACTACCAAATGTTACCTATGTTTAATCGAGTGACGTTAGGCCCAAATAAAGGTAAAAATAGCCCAATAATCGAATTCCCAATAGAAAAAGCAGATAACGACTCAGAAAATAATAACGGTAAACAAAATTACGGGAATAAAAATCAAAAACCGGGCAACAACACAAACAAGGACTCACAAAATAAAACAAGTTCAAACTCGGACAAAAAGCAGGACAATGAAGCAAACGCGAAAGAAAACACAAATAATTTAAATTGTTATTATTGTTGTTTAACGGGTAATTTTAAAAGCGAATGCGCACATTATGCATGTAACCAGGGAAACTGGAGGGCGGGTATTAGGACCAAAAATAATCCAACCTATTACCAAAACGCCTGAATTCCTAAACTCGGATAAAGATGAAACAACGGAGACACGTTTTCATTTAATGACAAAATTTCAAAATAAACTATTTAGAATTCTGGTTGACACAGGTGCCACATGTTCCTACGTGGGCAAGCAGTAATCCCAATCTCAATGGGAAAGAAAGTAAAACACGTTATGTTCAGGTTAGTCCCAAAATTAAAATCGGTGGCATTTTAGGTACGGATATGCTGAAAGTCCTACGGATGACTCTAGATTATGACTCCGAAACTTGGTTGCTACCTGGGTGTCCACCCATCCGCTATCCCATGGAAGCAAACCCACAGTTGCTACCCCTCCTAAAAACGGAAAATAAAAATAAAAATAAACCTGAAATAACAATAAAATAAAATAAGGAAATTAAAAAGACAAAAGATAAGGATTGGGGATTAGAGCAAGAAGGAGAGAGGCATGCGAAAAAGAATGCCTAGCGGTCGTTTGGGCCATATGAAAATTTAGGCCATATTTAGAAGGTTACAGTTTTAAAGTAATCACGGACCACTTAGCGTTAGAGTGGCTGCAAAACCTAAAAAATCCCACTGGACGATTAGCCAGATGGGCATTGGAATTACTAGAATATGACTACGAAGTCATATATCGGAAAGGTAGTTCAAATTTCGTATACAATAGCATCCAGACAGTCGGGATAATTTGTGAATACTATGTCAGTATCCTCTGTTAAATGTTGAATATTTATTTCGTTCAACATCAACTTGACATTCTTATGATGCACGCAAATGCACACATTCTGAGTGTCACTGCTTTCTGCTAGAAAGCAAGGACGAGGTCTGTTTTGTGAATTTCAAAATACTGATCTTTAGGCCTGCGTGTTCTGATGTGAAATGAGTATATAAATCGTTAAGATTACACAGGCGTAACGCTTTCTGAACATGTGGCCGAGTTCCATCATCATTCTTGATCGATACAAAGTCTTTCATCCCTGGCATCATTCTACTTTTGTTCTCGCGTTCATTAAAGTTTTTCACTGGAGTTTCAGTTTCAGGAGCCAATGCTCTTCCTCTTTTTGGATTTGACAAAGCTGTTACAATACCAGGTACATTGCAGTACAACGCTTTCATTCCCAGTCAAGATGGAAAACTTCAACTCAGGAAGTTTTCATCCTCTAAGAAAATACGACATCTCGAATGGAAAAAAAACAGAAACCGCAAAAGAGGCCTGCAAAGACAAAAACTGTTGAAATTGTCGAAAAAAAGTCGAACAGAAGGACACATAATATTACCATATAATATTACCTAACTTAAAAGACTGGCATTGAAGCGTTGCATAAAGATCCTCGGCGTGAGCGCACTAGGGGAGATCGCGCGCCACCCGCCCTATCATGGCATCGTGGTTACGTATCATTTTATTACTCGAAGACAAA